>KZ807791.1:1256-15223 GCA_000696205.2 Oncopeltus fasciatus | reverse complement strand
AATATCTCAGCTTCAGTGGAGTTCATTAAATCATACGATCTAATAACACCTTTACATGAGTTGAGAGAATCATGTTTTTTACATTCAACACCAATATCATAAAATTTATTTAATTTAAGAAGCTTGGCTGCTTGAACGTCATTCACACATTCGACGAGAATACTCCCATCCCTGAGTTTTTTAATATTTGCAGGTTCGCCAGCGCATCCTGTGATTGATTTATTAATCAAAAAAGGTGACACACCTTTAAGATCACCATCGCTAGACTTTTTAAAAATTAGAAATTTTATTTTCTGCTCAACTTGCTTTATAGAGGCAGAATTTAAATTATCATACAAAGTAGTATGTTTATCGGGCCCAGTTTTTTTCTTCTTACGCTTAGGGCTGTGAGAGCCCTCAAAAGTATTCTCCCACATTAAAAATAAAAATAAAAAAAAATGATACTTAGCCTGTCTTGTTAGTTGGTTGACCAAGTAGTCTGCGAAAAAAGATCGTCAAAATATTAAATACGAGAGCTAGTGCCGAGAACACTGACTATCTAAAGCGGCTTACAGATAACGGACACGGAGAGATCCTCTCGCTACGGCTATCACCATAAGACTGTATTAGATCCTTAAAATAAGCAAATCTCGGGGAATCCTTAGCAATACTAAATCTCGAGTGATCGCTACTTTATTTTGCTTTAAATTTGATTGAACTAAAATGACCTATCATAAATAAATATAAAAGTTGCAGAAATATTCCATGTCTATAGCTTTTTTGAAGTACCTTTCAGAGAATTATTTCATTTAAATTACTATTTAAATTCATTATTTTAATTATTCTCTGAATATATGAAATATAAGGCCGTCTTTTATCAACTGAATATCGATTCAATATTCTAGCTGAGTTTCTTTAGTTAAATAATAGTAACTATTTTATAGTTAAGCCTACTTTTCTCTTGTAATACCACTATACCATTAGTTAAAATTATAAAACATTGATATATTTGACTTTATTGTTCGTTGTGCAGGATAAATAAAAAAAAAAGCGGGAACGGGATTTTCAGGCAGTTCAGTGGAGGGAACTGGCTCAGTGAACCAGAGCAGATAAAAGAAGCGATTAGGGAACCTCGAGTCACTGTTTCACTGGGTCAAGGTCGCTGCTCTTCAAATCACCGCATAACCGGCATACCTCTCAGCGGGTTTTATGTAACCTCTGAAGGGGTTTCCTCAGTCCTCGTATGACGTCACTACACTTTATAAATACTGTCACAGCTTCCTCGCCAAAATATGCTCCTGTGTGAAGTTGGTCACACATAACTTACAGATTATTCTTAGCGTTACGAAAAAAATGAATAAAATGGAAATAATTTTATAATTTAATTTTCCAACAATGATATTATATAAAAATTGTACTTAAAACTTATGTTACGTGAAATATTTTGGAATGTTACTTCCAGGGTTAGACGTGCCTCCTGATTTTTAATAATATAGAAAACAAATTTGCTAATTAAGCTTTCTATTGGGAATAGTTATGGCTGAAATCTGATGAGGAAGAAAATTGGGCTTGAAGAAATGCAAAATTTTATTTTCATTGACATAATTCGTGTTATGAAAAGTTTACTAAACATAATAGGTGCAAAATATAGTTTTATAACAGTTATGCTCAACAATTTTTTTAAAAAACTATTATAAAGATAATAATGTAACTACGAGGGTTGAGCGCTTCCTTCTCTTCTGTACAGAGTATTCCTGAGGCAGCCTTAGTGATCTCACTTTTTACCCTAATTGCTCTCTCCATGTTAAAAGATCAATATAGTCATTTATGAAGATCTTTAATGTAAATTTTAATGGATATCTTCCTAGTTCACGCAGCTCCTGCGTGACGGACTTTTTTTCTCCAATTTCCATCTAAGGAAGCTCTTATGCTAAACAGTTCACAATTTTTTTTTTTTTTCCATAAATCTGCATGTTAAAAACGATGGCAGTGAAACCAACCAGTTCAGTAATTTGCTTCCCTACTTGACAACTTGCCGTAGTCTGTAACGTCATGTTGTAAGCAACCCCTAATCAACCCCTCAGTATTCTCTATTAATCTTTCTTTCTCCCACCTTCCCCTTCGTCAAATCTTATGACCCTCCCCCTCTCCAAAGCTGCGGTAGGATATGTGACGACATGTAGGAACCACGGCCCTCTGGTCCAGAGGCTGAGATATGTCCCTCATTTCCACAGCTGACCGCTGGCTCTTGCTAAACACCCACTCACGTCCACCTGAAGCCAGCCTCGAGAACAAGGGCAACATTCACACTGCCATTTCTCTCGAGTGGCGGAATTTTCAAAATTCGTAAAAATAGTAGAGCCACTTTATATAGAGTCATATTTTATGGAAGAAGACCTATACAAAATAATAGATATGCAAAGGCAAAAAAGTACAAAAAAATTTTTAAAAAATCCCGTCCTAACGATGGAAGCTCTCTCTCAACTTAGGGAATCTACTACATAAAATGAATATCAGTACCAAATCTTGTCATCACACGGTACCCTATGGCTGACTGACAGATATAGCCAATGGAGAGGTTATATATGCAGATGACAGGTCGGATTTTCAATCAATTCTTCAAGTTACTTATGAAAGACCAAAACGTCCATAACCGATCCAGTTTCAAAAAAAGAAAATCATCACCATATTGTAAATGATTTTATGCTTGTAAATAGGCACTGTAGATTACTTGAAAATAAGCAAAAGTAAATAAATTTTAAAATATTTGTGGCAAACGTATCTCAGCTTTGTGAACTAAGATTACCCAAGTTTTATAAAAGTTAGCAATAAATAGAGTTAATCAAATTTTGATCTCTCACACCGAAATAATGGAGGATGAGCTATATCTAGATCCACCTCGAGGGATAACCTTCCTAATTACATTCTTAAATGTCTTCCTAAATAAGTGAGTCCCATAAAAATATCGCAAAAGTCAAAAATCCGATAATTTTTTGTGACAAATTTACTGATAAATTAACTCCTATCTCTACCATAATGACCTTCTCCGCGCCTCTTTCAGCCAATAACGGACTCATACAAGGATACGTGTGAATAAACTAAATTAACGAATTATTTTTATTTATTTTATAATTATAGACACTAGAAAATAAGCAATACAAGCACACTGACAGATAGGCTACAATCACACACACACACACACGCAGTATATTATTAGTTTGAATAAAAACAAAGAGAAATTACATACAACAATTAATATAATGCAATTAGAATTAATTTATATTATTGTATTGTAATAATGTTATACTGCAATAAAATAATGAGCCGATGAATATGTTAGTTATAATGAGAAATGATGATTTTATTTTGATGATAAGAATAGAGGAAGGGAAAATAGAAAACACACTTATAGGAGACTAAACTCTAACTCTCTCTACTGCTTAAATTCCTATTGTCCATAAATTTATAATTATTCAAGCATGAATAAAAATAAATGAAAAAAATTGATATTAGAATTGTTATTTTTTAATTATTCTTCATTATATTTTTTCTTGCTACAATAAGAAATTATCCTTTCTTATGTATTTCATTATTCTTATACATTTATACCACTCTTAGTGCCTTTGGTCGAGAATAAAGACATCCTTAACATATATATCCCTCTGCTTGTTGCAGGTCTAGTTATTATTTAACCTTTAACATATATAATAAATATTTAAATAATTTAATTTGGACTCCGTGTCATATTTTTAGCTTCTACTGAGTAATATCCTTACTGAAGGAAATTTAAGTAAGATTATTTTTCCAAAGAATAGCGAGTTTATCTAACGTACGTACGCTTTTGAAGCTGAATAAATAGTATTCAATATCAAGCTGTCTTGAAAATATCAGATGGTTGAAATAAATAATTAAAAAACAACTACTGTTTGTCTCTCTCTTTTTTTTCCCAACAGGATAGTTGCCATTAATGAAAATCTCTTAGGTCTACTGACAAGATTAACTAAAACATTGTTATTGGTTTGTTTAAGATTGATCTAAGCCTTCTTGAATAGGTCAAGCTTTTTAGTGATTGTTACTATCTATCTTTAAAGAATGCATTCTTTTATATCTTTCCATTGAAAATATAAACCTTCAACCAATAAAAAAAATTGGATTTTAAAAGTGTTTAATTAAATTAATAAACTTAAAAAAAAAACAGTTTTTAGACTTAGAAGTATAAGTATTGGAACATAGAATTGGAAATAGTAATTGACCACCAGTAAAAAAATTTTTAGACTATATCCGATTTTAAGATTTTGACGATTTAATTTTTTTTTTCTCATTTACTTATTAGGAATGTTTTACATTTTAGAACATTGAGCTATTTTGGAAAGCAGTTAATATTTTATAATCAAAGGTAATGAATACCTTAATAGATTTTATCATATATTACAGCTTTTGTCTAATCCTGAAACCCTATAAATCTTATTTTTATATGAGCAAATTCCAAAGCATCCAATCAGCGTCCTTCTCCTAAAAATGGCACTCTTAAGGATATCCTGCGAGGAGAAACATGAGATTGGAGAGTGCCTTTAAGGATTCAGGTTTCATGTTCACGGCTAATGAATCGGTTTATCACTAAGGTCGTCTTGTTGCACACCACTTGCGAAACTTTGTCTCAAGGCGAGAGTCGGCTTGGCTGGCAACGGGATACGGAGATGGCCGCGGAAGTCCTATGGTGCTCGGCCATTCAGAAATGTTTCATCATGAGCGACTAATGTATGTGCATCTCTTGAGTCCTTACAAACTCTACCAATCCTGGTGGGTACAATCCCACGGAAGCATGAAATAGGTTATTTGAGCGTAAAAAGTATTCCTCCATCACAGTTTTATTTTTTTCGGGTGTACTTCCTCCTTGCACTTCTTGCACTGGGGTACATGAGGAAGTCAAATGAGCCTATGGGTCGCTGGGATGTCGGGCACACACGGCCTAGGAGGAGTCACGCTCCGAGGGGCCGAAGTAGAAAGTGCGCTGTCAGAGCTAGCTGTACGGACATCTGGGCGTCGAGGCAGAAACGCACCAGTGTCTTGTAGGCGCACTGAGCTTCCCGAGAGTGGGGGGATTATCTAGAGATCTGGGGGATTTAGGTCTCGTGATAACAGAGCGCAGATTGTAAATCTGATCCTCTTTCCTTATCTGCTTTTGTAATACCTAACCTGCTTTAGACGTAACAAGCAGTAAACAGCAATAATACAAAGTTTCAAATACTTGCACAATCATTAAATTAATCCAACAACAATGAGACATAGAACCAATAAAGGAATCCTGTCATCGCCAGCTATAGCTGTTACATTGGAAAATGGCTTAAGTTATATTTTACAAATTTTATAGAAACAAACCTCTTCAAATCTATTTAGCGAAATTTCTTTAATGCAAACAGCAATACTTATAAACTATTGTTACACAGGCATGCAAGTTTTTTATCTACTTTATTAAAACCGAGTTTACATCATAACCTTAAGTCATTAAAAGTAAAAGCAATTGAGTTGAGATGATGACTAGAAACGCAAAAGGTACACACTTAATAAATATTAATTTCCTTGTGGTATTTAATCCCACGTAAATTTTAAAAAATTTTTAGAGCAAGGGAACAGAATACACACTTATTGTTAATTCTAATAATTTCAAGTCTTAATATTACCTTAACATAATAAATAAGGACCAATGCTATGGGAAGACATTTAAATTTTAATTAAAATTTTTCAATCAAATATCAAACTTTGAATTAAGGCATTCAAAACTCAAAAATTCAAAAATTTGAAATTCTCTGTGTCAATAAAGATTAAAAAAACTAAATTTCAGTTTAAAACGAGGACTAAAAGACCATTAAATAGATATATCTCCACTGATTTTGCTAATCAGCCTAACCGGATTCGTTCCGTTATTGGCACCTCATCAGGGGCATTCATCTTAGCTCTGATATGCCTATCAAAATGCAAAATACATGCATGTGCAGGGCTGCAGGACAGCCGCGAGCCCGGTGTTTGGGATGCAGAGTGCGACTATTCAGCTTTCAGCCGGTTGACAAGGCTATTCATCAGCTGACGTATCGGTACCTGGTACAACACTTGAATACCAGATGGATCTCAGCCTTGGGCGTCAGATAGGTCTGGCATCACCGTCTGACACAAGATTTCGACAGGATTACCTAAAACTAACTAAAACCTCTTAACAGAACATAAAATTGGAGAAATATAGTCACCTTTTAAATATAATAGGTAATACTGTGCAAATCAGATTTTGTTCAGAAAATTTTGAAAAAATATCGCTCGACAATTTTTCATTATAAAAAAAAAATTTTACTTATACCCAAATTACATATAAACATTAATTCCCTACAAAGTATAGTAATGAAATATAATTATTTTTCTCGTTCATTAAAGAAATTTCCAAACTAGTTTCCAGGGAAATTAACTTCTACGATCGCTATATAAAAAACAGGGTATAAAAATATTTTTCCCTTTGGAAGAAACATTTTTAAAGTAAATTTTTTTGTAAATTAGAGGATTAGGAGGGGGAATTACATCAGTAATTCCCCCTCCTAATCCTCCAACCAACATTGTGTTGGTTATACCTCACACAAATACACGTACACGGGGTTATAAAAAACTAATTTTTGACCAATTACCTAAACCTAAGTCAAGGAAGTAAAAGAGACATTTGTATTACATAAATTATTTGACCGAATATGAACTTCAGAAAATTTCGTTCGATTTTCGATCGGCTAAAAAGATATAGTTTTGTATCCAAAGTTCCTGAAGTAGGTAATTAAATGGCATTTATATTCCATCTTTGTTTTATAAATTTAAGCAGAATAATTAGTAATATTAACGATATATTTTCAGATCAGATTGTATGTCTTCATCAGGCATCGTAGTGATGATAGAGAGAATCACTAGCTACCACTTTATAAATATAGATGGCTTTGGAAAAGGGATCAGTTCGGGTATTCAAAAGGATCGCTTCAAAGGGTCCAAAGGATTAGGATTCCAGTCCCGACCAGGGCAGGTTTTTACAAGAAAACAAATCCTGACTGACCAATAGTGGGCGTGGTGACGACTTGTAGATATAACCGAGTGTGTTCATGGGAGATTTAAAAAAAAAATTTTTTCTTGTAGCTTGTATAAAACCATGGTGGGCTTATACCGAAAATACAAGCCATAAAAGAAAGCTGCATATGGGTATAAATCGAATCCGCTGTTTTAGTACACAGGAATGAACAATCCAACTATTTTTACTTGGATCAATATATTTTGCTTTTCATGTACAGGAGGAAAAATAAAAGGTTTCACAGTTTGTCTAACAACAATGGCGTTTGGTTCGAACAGCTGATTATAGAATCAATGAACTCAGTTGTAGCCACTCGTCTAAGCAGATCCGAATCCTTGTAGATAAACAATGTGGCTACTTTAATACATGGAACATGAACTAGACATAATATTCTTCTCGAGGTTACCATGATAAGCTCTGAGCATCTTCATGTATCTCGGTGAAAATCACTATAAGGAATTCAAATCCTGTTTCCATTCCAATAACCTTATTGGCTTTTTTTTTTTTTTATAAAGACACGAGATATTCAATCCTACTGGCAAAACAAAATTCTCAAGAAATAAAAAGCATCAACGAAGAAGTAATTACTTCCTTAACAATTAACTAATAACTATATTATACCCTCTCTCTCTATAGATATCATATATACTACATTACATTACATTTATAATGTAATTATAAGATTTTTTATTTTAAATTTTAATAAACGGTTCACTTGCAATAACCATTTACTCACTTTTTCATCTATTCTTCATTTAAAATGTTAAATATATTTTTAACTTCAAAAAGCCTAACAAATCATGTCGGTTAACCTTCACTTGAAGGTATGAGTCCCATTTGTTCCTTCTTAAGCAAGAGAAATGTAATGAATGATACGTGGTTTAATGCTCCTCGGGAAACAGCCGCCGAAAGCCATCAGTATCGAGGGTACATGAGACAATCGATGTACACATCCCGATACCAAAACTCGACGTGGATATCGGGAAATCGATTCACTCGGGCGTGCACTCGCACGGCCGCTGAGATTGCGGAACGCTGTCGGACATAGACAGCCGTGTGCAACATCTTGCCTGAATTACTTCCAGGTTATTGGGGCTGCTTTGAGCCACTTCAAGTTGTGTTCTTTTCCCAGAAAATAACTGTAATATAAGTTCATTGCAACTTATTACATTACTTACTTATTCCATTATATAAGTTTATTACAACTCATTAATGCATCTTAAAATATGCAGAGACAAATCTCCGCCATAAGTAAACAAACAACTCCCATCATAATAGCAGTCCATAATTATTTTTATCTGATTTGAATCATAAACCGTTTTAGACATAATCTGTACAAGCTTGTCCGTCATGCAGGAGCTGTGTTATTTTGTACTGTTTCATTAGAAATGTATATAAATAAGATTAATTGGCGAAATTTAATTTACAAGCCAGAGATAACAAAATCGTAAAGTGTTTCAGAATGTCCAGTTCTAGACCGGGAAGAAAGAGTGGGGAAGTGCTCGCCCATCGCAGATACATTAATAAATTTCGTTCTTAATGAGCTTTTTCTTTAACAAAAAAAAATTATATATATATAATATATATTTGACGGACTATTATTTAGGCCTCTACATTGTTGGATTATTGACGATCTGTTGAAATTTTTAGCAGTCATGTCATCGTACTAATACGAATAGCATTATTTTATTTTTATTGTATATTAAATAGACACAAAAAAATAATTTCTACTGCGATTGCATATCGTAGAACCTGTTTTACTCTAACAAGACTATAACGTACAATATTCAATAAAATAACTAAGTGCTTTTATTCTATTATATTATGATATAAATATTCTCTAATATAGAAAATATTCTATTTTATTTTATTTATTTATCTCTGAAGTTATAGCTAGTCATGATTTTTATGAATTTTTGTTTTTTCTGTTGCAGGCTTTTGCCCTCGCCGTCGCCTTCGCTGCCGTTGCCTCTGCCCAGTTTGACTACTTTGGTGGTTTCCCAGGTGGACTCTCCGCCGCCAGGGACCCAAGGGAGAACAGGGGTATGTACACCCAGTACTAAACTGACATTAAAAAAAAAAAAACACTAAGTGGGCTCCTGATGAAGGGGTACTTTTGTAGCGGAAAGAACTCTCTAGGAAAATAGGAATTATTATTCCTCTAAGTAGAGCTAGCGGAATAACAATGGGGCTAGGGGAGAGTACGTCAAGCGTCTCACTCTTCGATATTTATTTAAGCTTAGAAGTTATAAGGATCCCATCTTCAGAGCTGATACTCCAGTATTAAAAGGAGAAGCCAAGTGCTAGAGAAGGAGAAGAAAGTAGAAAACGCTCTTTTGTACAGAAGTATATTCTAATATCGGTGTATCTGCTCCACTGATGTGATCCTCAATCCCGAGAGCTGCTAAGCTGTAGTAAGTATCAAAAAGTCCGTCACGCAGGAGCTGCGTAAGCTAAGCAGATTTTCCAGATGGAAATGACGAAAGCTGGAGAGAGTAATAAACGTAAAAGAGTGGGGGAAGTACGCAGTCAGTAGTGAGATTTGCAAATATCTTCCTTAATAAGAGTTTCTCATAAAAATTATACAAAACATAAATTTAAAAAAAAAAAATACATTTTACCACTATTATTTTCTTCAATTTTTTTTTATACTAAGATATCATTATTGTAAATTTTGGTTTTCTCTAAACAATCCCTCTCATCATATTTAAATCTAAGTGTAATTTATTCAACAGCTTACAATAAAAAGCCTAAAATACCGCATTATTTTTCTATATATTAAAAATAAAAGGAATTACTTTATGAAGATATGAAGTCATTACTTCTTCTTAAAATCTTCCTTAACTTCTGAATGAATACACCGCGAAAATGTTCCTATGTTTTTGTAAAAAATTGTATACATTTTATAAAATCACTTATTACACAAATTTCGCTCTACATTTTCTTCGTAACAGAAAGGACATTATCCCCTCCCCATAGAACAATTTCAGCTAGTGATTAATTCATCCAACAGACTTTAAAAAAAAATAAAATAAAGAATTTGATATCACTATCATTTTCGGACGCTAGGTCATACACAAACTCTCTCACTCTCTCTCTCTCTCTCTCTCTCTCTCTCTGTATATATATATATATTTATTATGTGTGTGTGTGTATATATGTATATGTATGTATGTATATACCGTTTTTGCTTGATTTCAAAATAGAAATTTACTTGAAGTAGAGGTAAAGGTAATTGGGGTTCGATTAAAATATTGATACAAAGTATGTATTTTTTTTTTTAGTTTTTATACTTTTTAAATGCTACCCGACGTTTTGGCATACATTTTAAGCTGTTAAAGAATTTTAATGTCTTGAGAAGATATAAGAAATAGAACAGTTAGTAATTTTTGAAACTTTAAAGTTTCAGCCTCCCTTTCAACGACTTTGGGTCATGGAGGGAGGGGCTATCTACAGGTTGCCATCCCAATCTAAACATTCATGCCCACGGTAAATCCTAGTAATTAAATCAGATAAATTCAGAGGGAAATATACGAGAAAAAATAGTGACTAATACAAGACAACATTTTGAAAAGTAAAGTTTTGTATAATATAATTAAATAAACAACAATATATTGTCATATGTAACAGAAAGATGGTTACAAATGGTTACACACCAAGGTACAGCTTCTTTAATGGCGATACTTTAAAGTTTAACAAACGTCGTCTGATTTTCGGAATGCATCTTTCTCTCTCCCTTTAACTTCCTCTAGTAAACCTCATTGGATTCTTTACAGTTCGTCAGGATCCTTGGAGTCAGCAGCGTGGAGAGTGTGAATATCTATATGCTCCAGATCTCTAGAGAAATTTTGAGGGTTTCGTCACGGCACTTGGGGGGGTAAATGTCACGCCTGATTGGTCGGCCGCTGCCTGATACAAGCCGACCAATGTGGTGATTGCGAAACTCTCTTCAGAGGAATCAGTGTACTCGCATGATTTTATATAGTGTCACTCGGCCCGTAATAAGTGGGTCCTCGCTCATACCGTATCCCGCAGCTCATGTACAAATACCCACACTCCTATTAATATTGGCTGTTCCCCATTGACAAAGATCTGACCGTAAAAACTCCCTCACCACCACACACATACAATTTTTCACAACCGGCATTGGTAACAGTTAACTATTGCATAAACAAGTAATTTTGTGTGAAATTAATATTATTACTTAGTGTAATATAATACTTTTAATGCTTTGACCAATCATTTGCTGTAAACATTCATGAAAAGAAAATTAGTCCTATATAAGATGATTTCATAAGCCGATTTCATATGTATTTGATTTTAATAAAGAGCATAAAAATAAGAGTAAATTAATAATTAGCAAGGCAAGATATTAGGACAATGAGGTTAATAGACAAGTTATCCAGCAAGGAATGTATTAGAAAGGAAGCTAGATGAATATCAACCCTCATAGCAGAATATTACTATGAAAAAAAAAGTCAGTAGAGCTATAGGACAGAAACAAACAAATGGAAAACCCCTATTACTGATGTGTTTATTTTTAGCCTTCGACAAAGCAGAGGGTATATGGTCAGCAAAACATTCTGAATAACTGACTACCCTCCTTTCAAACAGGAACCCAACTATGTCTAGATGTTTCCAGAAGCTAGGAACAGAAGCCCATAAATAAATAAAATGAATTCGCTGAAACGGTATCAAACCCGGTATCTTTGTCTCATCAGACATCCCCGTAACCAATCTTGTAACCCTATATTAATAAATATCTTCATTTGTATTTAATTCGGTTGTGTACTGTTAGTTTGGTTATACGTACAAATTTTATTCCATATAAATGTTTCAAATTACATTTTATATTTGTCATGTTCTAAAAATGTTTTTCATTAACTGTTATAATGACGAATTGAAATCATTCTTAATTAGGTCTTACCTAAATACTCCTCTAACTCACTCTATTTAAGCCATAAACAAAATAGGAGGCCATGTTTTGTAGAAAGAAGCATAAATAACAAATTTTCTATTTCCATTTCCAGAAGGACTGTAACTCTCCTTTCTAAATTATATTTTCTCAAAAAATATACTTAAAAAAATAAAAATATAATATCTTCGCATTTCTAATTGGTTTTTAAAATTTAACAAATTTATTATTAGCTGAACTGCCAGGGCGTCAGGCAGAAACAGCATATTAACAACATAAAACAGTAAATTTCTCCTTTTATTTACATTAAAATGCATTTAACAAGTGATAACATCAAGAATTGATATGCGTTATGCGAATAATAATGAAAATAGAACAATACGCACAGAATGAAAATAATAAAATATGTAATTTATTTTATGTTAAATTTTTGTATTATATCAATAACCACAGGCATATTTATCTGTTGATGCTTTCCTATGATAGACTTCCGAACCCACAGTATAAATCTTTATTTTATCAAACAAATTAAAAGCTAAATGGGAAAATAAAAACAGAATAAACATGTAGAGCTTTGAAAACCACACACACATAAACTCCATTTTTTACTTCTGTCTGTCAGAATCTGTAAAAAAATTTAAAACTTCTAAATAACACGTTCTTAAAACAACTTTCATAAGTAATAGTAGAGTAAATGGTGTATGATCTTTATATTATAAACTTTTTTTAAAAACATATAATTGTAATGTTGAAATTAATTTATAAATTAAAAGAACAGTAACTCCTAAATCATTTCTATGGATAAATAAAAATTAAATTAAATGCCTGTAATCTCTGAAAGTAAAGCCTTTTCTTGAAATTTCAAAAATTTGAGAACCGAGAAGTTTAGGCAACATTTTAATTTTTAAAAACAGGTGAAACAAATTAATTCACTTAATTAAATTAACAGTAAATGATAAAGATTGTTCCTTTTTCTTTTTTTTTTTACTTGAAATTACAACCACTAACAGGTTTATTATGTTTAAAGTGGACTTCGAGTTTCTACCTTTTTTTTTCTTTAATTATATAGGAAACCAGGATAAAATGTGAAACAAAAAACAAAAAATTAAATAAATAAAATCATATACTGATCAATTGACTAATTTCTGCTAAATGAGTGCCTTATAGCAACAAAAAAAATAATATATATATATATATATATATATATATATATATATATATATATAAATTATAAATAAATATAAAATATAAATCTATATAGGTGTGATACTGACAGAGAAAGAGACAAACTCTTCTGCAGTTTTCTATTTCGAAGGAACTAGAAATAAAAATTTTCTTTCAGAATGTCAAATAATTAGCGGAAAGTAGTACAACTAAATCACTAGTATTAACTGGAGATACGTCAAACGATTTCCAAATCCGACTAACCGGAGTACCGAGTCCGACAAACGATTTCCTAATCCGACTAAACGGAGTACCGAATCCGACAAACGATTTCCAAATCCGACTAACCGAAGTACCGAATCCGACAAACGATTTCCAAATCCGACTAAACGGAGTACCGAATCCGATAAACGATTTCCAAATCCGACTAAACGGAGTACCGAATCCGACAAACGATTTCCGAGTTCTTCCTATTTTCATTTTCACTATAAGGCTTTTAATATAATTAAGCATTATCATACTCAGCTGTAAACCTAAGAAAATTAGTTCAATAATGGCGGAGGGGGAGGTGACGTGAAACTTAAAAATTGATCATCAAAATTTTAACGGCTGACCAGGCTATTTTAATTTTTAAACACATCGCCTCTGGGAAGTTATTGACACTTAAATGAATGTTTAATATTTTAAAAGAAGAGTTTTTTTGACCGTAGATATTATTCTAAAACGATTTTAGTTGGGGTTCGGTCAAGGTAGATCCAAAAAACACAAATTTAAAAAATGTATTTTTAATGAAGGATTATCTGCCAACATTGTAAGCCA
>KZ807790.1:341540-353588 GCA_000696205.2 Oncopeltus fasciatus | reverse complement strand
TCTTCGTAAAAACTTTTATTACGGACATTATTTTTTATTCTCCTAGATCTCTTAAATACTGACATTTATTTTCATATATATTTATACTTAAATAAACTTTCATTTATTTTTAAATAAATTTCTCTTTTTTTTTATTCTTTTTGATTTATGTTGTTGGTAGTTTAATTAATATTTCTTAAAATATCTCACAATTGTCTTACTGTAAATTATATTTTATAGCAGTGAATATAGAATTTGATATTTTTTGTTGCTAAATTTACAATTTCCATTACACATAAATTCATTGATGCTAACGGTTCTCACTAAACAAAGTATGAATTATTATATTTAAAAATATTTGTAATTTAATATGTTCTTATGAAATAAATTTACATTACTGTTCTTTTTTTTATACATGGCTTTCAATTCCTTTGGGTCATAGAGGTTTAGGCCATTCTGTCTAGACATAACCACCCTATTCCAAGTACCTTTGGATGAAAGGTGGGGTTTCATTTCTAGTTATGTACCTGTCCAGAGTTAGACTCAAACTCGCAGCACCAGCCATCTTAAACGTATTCTCTCGATTTACCTGTCGCCCGAAATCATTTACTGCTATTATCATTATTACATATAGATTTTACCAGGAACTATAACAATTATCTACGTAATTTATTCTGCTTAATATTTATATTAAAAAAAATGAACAAAGTCATTTAAAAGTATCTTGTTATTTCCACATTTAGGAAGCTATTGCTTGACTGGGCTAACTCTTCAACTGGCTAGATTTTACGGATCATCAACTCAAAAATGGCTTAATTCAGCCCCTTAAAACTCGCCACGTTCACTAACCTTGAGACACAGTCTTGATTCTATGGCAAAGTTTAGTTTTGGTACCTTAAATTTGTAATAGCTTTATTATACTCCTCCTAATATTGTGGTAAACATTCATCCTTTCCGTACAAGAAATGCAAGAGAAACAATAAAAAAGTTTTACTACCTCACTCGGGAATTTTGCCCCGGCTGAGCTAGTAAGATTTTTTAAATTCTATTCCCTTGCATTTATTGTATAAAATAACCAATGGATTAAATACAACAACTAAAATCAGTATTTAAAATTCTCCCTTTCCTTATTAAATTTTATTTCTCTACTCACTTCTCTTAATTTCGTTTCTCTCTCAATTTTATTTCTCACCTCTTAGTCAAAACAAGTTGGCCATGAGAGGGATTTATACTTCCGTAGAAAAATGCCAAAGACTTATTTTTTTTATTTTTTCGAATGAGCGAGGAGATCTTCCTACAAGTACAGATGCGGTTAAATACCTGGCAAAGAGAGAAGTCTCCGGGCCTATTTGGCCTCCAGGTCTCCTCGCTTAGTGAAAGGCAGAAGTAAGTAAATTATTTGATGACCTAACCATTTAGTCTTTTTATTTGCAGGGGCAGAGGCGAAGGAAACTTTGACGATGGCGCCCTTCACCTAAAGCCCGAGGTGGAATCTGCAAGCATTGAGATACCTGGCTGGAGCACATGGGATTGACTCATTTGTTGAAAAATACGGACTTGTCAAGGTCTTAAAAGCCGCGAAAAATACTTCGGCCACATTTTATGGTATATATCTCTTCCTCTCACAATGATTCATATTTTAATTGAGTTCTCCCAAAAAAATCAATCAAGACCCATTCGTATCAAATTACGATTTTATATTATTCCTTACAAATATCCATTGATTTTTCTATTAGAACAAAAAAAAATATCAACATTGGTAAAAATATTTTTTTAAGAGTGGGAACATGAAAAGCTCAATTTTTATGACACAAGTCATAAAAATCAGAGTTTGAGAGGAGAGAAAAACATTTTGTTAAAAAAAATTAAATTTTTGCTCTAATCTTTGTATTATTAGTATTATGAAATATGTATGTAATTTGAATGAAGTGTGTGTTAAATAATTAAATATATAAAGTAAGACTAAATTTATTATATTACAATTTTATATTCATACATATATAGTTCAAGTGGTGAGTTTTTGACCGTATTGATTCTTAGCAAATTATTTTTTGGGGTTCGGTCAAGGTTGATCCAAAAAAAAAAAATAAATAAATAAATAAAATTTAAAAAATGTATATTTCATTATCTGCCGACGTTTCGGTTTATATTGTGAGACATTTTAAGAGATATCATGAAGGCGAGAGGGGATGAAATGCTCATGATTGTACATGTGAGTCACAACACGTCTCTCGCCCTGGATGGCTTTCAATTGCAAGCCGAAGCTTCGGCTGATAATAATTTTTAAATTGTATTTTTTTTGGGTCAACCTTGACCGAACCCCCAAAAAAATTCTATACTAATACGTTAATAGTTTTTCAATTTTATTTATGTATATAATTAAAGGATTAATTATAATTCGAAAAAATGTAATTAATTAATTATATATTATGTCTTAAGTGCCGATAATGAAAATCATAGGAAATTCAAGATTCTCGGTCTGGCGGACGTTAAGGTTAGGGAACCTTTATTATATCTGAATCATCATTCATTTGTTTATGATTCTCAGTGTCACGTAAACAAAATTATAGTTGCACGGAGTGATGTAAAAAATCTTACTTATATAATCATATTTACAGTACTTCTAATACTCCGTACGTTTATCATATTGTTTATATGATACTGAGAAACATATTTAATATATTCAGAAATAATGAAGGTTTTTCACCTTAACGTCTGCCAGGCCGAGAATTTAGAAATTCCTATGATTTTCTTTATCGGCACTTGAGATCTAATATAATAATAATAAAAACCAATGAAGACGGAGAATAGAAGGTATGAGAGTTCTATATTCATTGGTGGTAGAAATAACCCTTTAGATCATTTACCTATTATATAATTAATCTATTACATATTTTCAGATAATAATTAATTATTTTTTAATATTATTTGTAACAGGTAATCGGTTAATCTAAGAATGTTCGATTATATATCGTTTAGAAATTAAAAAAGGTCCAATTATAAACCTTAGTAGGTTTTTAAAGACATTTAAATATATCAAAATAAATGAAGATATTATTTAACTTCTACTTACTTTTACAGAAAATAACATTTTTTGTTAGAGTGAGATTGGAGCCTACTTCTTCTGATCGCTAGACAAACATGCTAACATTTGCCCTAGCCACTAAACTCTGCAACAGATGGGAAACCTCTCAATGTACTTTAGGTAAAATCCCCATTCCCTCCCGTCTAGGATATGTAACTCAAAATTATAGTTAATAAATGTTTCCTAATATAAGTTAATTAACGTTTACTTTTGGCTCATAGAAACACCCAGTTATAAGATTGTTTACAAAAATAATACATGACCAATCGTGTATTATTTTTGTTGACAATCTTATGAAAGTCCCGATACTACATAATATTCTATTATTAAAATAATATTTAATCACAGCCCAGTCTGATAGTGGAATAGTATAGAAAATAAGAATTAAAAACTATTTCTTCATTGAAGCAGCATTTTAAATAAAATTACTTAATAGAAAAAATTTTATGGAGCCTGGGATAAACATTCATATCATATACAAAGTTTTAATATCCAATGTTATTTCGTTTCGGAATACAATAAGTTTACTTTGAGTACTTAACCAAAACATACACATATAGCGTACGTACAATTCCCTCACAAAATACTTTACAAGAAAAGTTTTTGAAATCAGAAAGGGGCAATAATTGTAATTTTGTTTTAGAATTCAGATTTTGTTCAATTCTTTCTGTACGTAGACCCTTTGCTAGCGAAGGGCCTTCGAGTACGTAGGATGGAAAGCGAGCCTGGAGAACACCGGCTAACAAATAACCACCATTATCTAATTCTGTCTTATTATTCTGTTATCTGTAATTCGAGGTGTAGGAAACAAGCACTCTCTCTCTTCATCATAACACTAGCCTTATGTACTTAACTAATATTTACATTGAAACCCTTCAACGATCACGAATAACCACTAGTTAATAGGTCACCATGTTAACAAGAATTCCTGGAGGTTGCTGGAGATCTTTTCCCCTTTTGTGTCTTATACTGATCCCTCTTCAAGAGCTTAAAATATAATTCATTGCAAAAAAAAAAAAAAAAAAAAAAACTCCAGTGTGAGATCTAGCCAAAATCAGTGTCCAAAAGCGTTTTACGCATTTAAAATGAACATCTAGTAGTATGTTTCACAGAAATTAATTGATTCATATGTTAAAAGACTTCCTTTTTCTGTATAACAGCAGCTTGAATGTAATATTATGATTCAGAATCTTAGTTTTAAAAGATAACTGGGCAAGTGTTTCTCTATATTATTTATTATTATGCAATAAATAGCATAAATATATAATTTGCTTTTTATATTTTAAAAATAAGTGGGCCCTTCTAATACACGAAGTTGCTTTATTAATTAGCTTCCTCAGTTGCGTTTATTTTCTTTCTTTATTGAGCATAAAAGTTATTAAATTACGATCTAAACTTTCTTTGATATAATTTTTTTAAAGCTAATAGTAACGAAGATATTTTTAATTTTTGTCTTCCACTAAATCCTTTTTAATAAGTCCAATTTCAGCCATTAATGAGCTCATCTAACTTATACCGAATTTCGTTTCATTATTTTTAAAAGCAGGCCAAAGTAAAATAACGAACAGCTTGATTTCTGAAGTAATGTAGCTATTGAGGTTGTTGTCATAATCTATTTTAAAATATTTTACCCACGAGATACCAAAATTGGTATCTCTTATTGGTAGTCTTATTTCGTTATTGAGCGAAATGGAACCAATAATGGTAGGGGGGGGGGTTCTGGGAGATCTATAATGATAAAGCATATATAAAATAGTAAAGAAAATAGAGAATGAAGAGAGTAAATAAAAACTTAGGTAGCACTTATGTAACTTTAAATGTAGCAGGTATAATATTTAATTGACATGGTTGATGATTAGTTGGCCGTCTCGAATATCGTGTGAGAATGGTCGGGGTTTCGGCCAGGAAGAAAAAAATATACACCACAATTTGGAGTAATATTTTTATTTATGCCAACGTTTCGGCTTAGCTATTAAGCCATCATCAGGGCAATGGTGTTGGGTGGAAAAGCAGTTTACAATGTGAACAGACACCGCCCTGGGGAGATTTTTCCACCCAACACCATTGCCCTGATGATGGCTTACTAGCTAAGCCGAAACGTTGGCATAAATAAAAATATTACTCCAAATTGTGGTGTATATTTTTTTCTTCCTGGCCGAAACCCCGACCATTCTCACACGATATAATATTTAGTTTAGAACGATGAAACTCAAAGTATATTTACTTATTAATGAAAGATGTGTTGTATTTCACATGGAAAGTTTTAATACAACTAACTAGTACGTTCTTTTTTGTTTTAGCTCCTTCTCAATCATTTAGGAGGTATCTAGAAGTAACCACCTTATTCTAAACAATTATTGACAGGCATTTATTATTCGACATATGTCTGTGTCCAGGGAGTAACTTAAACTCGCAGTGCAAGGCTTGAGAGACCTAAACGGATCCCCATCGCAAACCATGTGACTCGTCCCCTTTTTTTTTTTACTTTACTTGCAGTTCAAATAATTTTATTTAAATTTAGTATGAGAATTTGAGGCTTTTAAAAAATAAGAAAAACATTTATAGACAGCGACAAAAATACATTTAAGCCTCCCCCCCCCCCTTACAACTCTAACACAAGAATACGATAATCACAAAATAGTTTACAATATTTTATATTAATTTGTCCGAAATTCGTTATTATCGGGATATATCTGTATCTATTGAAACATACTCATATATACAGCTAACAGCGTTATATTTCTTCTTTTGGTGTTATAACAAGACTGACCAATAGCATTTTTATGTACATTTTAGAGTATCACTTTACTGAGAGATTTTTGAAGAACTGTCGTTAAAGAGAGGTTTGAAGAAGCCGCTAGAAAGTCTTGCAAAAGGAATGCACAGCGGGGTTCGCAGAGGACCTGTTCTACCTCTTTCTCCGCCTTCCGGTGTCGAGGTCCACATATCCTAGAGTTCGCCTCGCCAGGACTAGAGGGGATATCGAAATATGTCCCGGAAGAGTGGGAAAGACTCCTCGTTGAAGAAAGTCGTCGGCGTTCCCGTACGCCAGTGTACGATTTGTAGACGGCAATGTTTCGAGGAGTACATATCCTAGTATGATATATCCTATATATATCCACTAGGAAACGCACCCTGCCAGACTGCTTTGTGCCTATCGGGTACGGCAGAAATGGTGGGGAAAAAATAGGAATCCTAGTTCTCAAGCACGTTATTTCAATATCACTTTCTCTACAGAACCTGGAGCGTCTATTCACGCGATACTCCTAGCGCGATAAGTTCATTATAGGAGACTTTCATAAAAACCTGACTCAAGTCATAACTACATGATAAATAAACAAATGCTTTACTTAATTACATTACAGCTTAACATATTATGTTTTTTTTTAAAGAATGGCGTTTATCAAGAGTTTCAAAAAGGAACAAATCTATTAATTCACCTTGATATGATTGGTACATTGAAAAATAATTTTTATTTTTTCCCGACTCTTCTTGTGAGCAGCTAAAAACCTTTTACATAAAATGCATAAATATGTGCATGTGAGTGTGTTTATGAGTTTGGAATTTGGTATATTGAATCTTCATAATTATAGAGTTAACAGTTAAATATTTCAATATGTATTTCATCATTTATTATGTTTCAATAAAATTAATCAATTAATAAAATTGAAATAAATCCTGGATAAACTCCTTGTTAATAGTTTTACAAAAAAAAAGTGAAATAAAAATATTAAATAATANTTCTGATTCCTTTATTTTATTAACTAATTTATAGTAAATATATTAAAGGGTATTTATAGGGCGTAATAACCTAGAAGTTGATTGCCCTCCATTATGATCTACTATCGATTTGAATAATCAATCATTTATTGATAATAATTAAAGTGCATATTGAACAATGTATATGTTTCACGAATGTTGCGTTCTTCCCCCTCTTCCGAATGGCTTTAAGTCAGCAATTGCTATCTCATTTACTTTGATTTCTTCTAAGTAGTGGGATCACATTAGTCATTTACTTTCATCTAATATGCTCCTCCTATGTGGCAGACTTTCATTACATTTGAATGGGGCGACTGAGGGCAGAGTAATTCAACCATTGCCATACAAATGACATCTGTACAGTGAGTGAGAAATTCAGTACAGATCCCACTTGACGTCAGTTTTCAGATCGTAAAAAGGAATGGGAACCTAGCA
This sequence comes from Oncopeltus fasciatus, assembly GCA_000696205.2. NCBI lineage: Eukaryota > Metazoa > Arthropoda > Insecta > Hemiptera > Lygaeidae > Oncopeltus > Oncopeltus fasciatus. The sequence continues at coordinate 346,330 of KZ807790.1, read as the reverse complement.
AACTTCCCGAGCAAGCTACATACGACTCCTGCTCCTACTTCCTGGGGGCCGATCGGGCTAGGAATGAAGAAAAAAAATCAGCAGGAAGAAAGCTACCAGCTGAGTGAGTGTGGCAGCCAAAGCAATTGAAAATATAACTTACTATTGAGAACATATCTTTTCTTTGACAGGTATTTTCTCTCGGCCATTCTTTTTATTTTATTACAGTGAAGAGGGGATTGGAAGGTTAACATTACTTACTTTCTTAGCGCGAAATAAACCACCCCTTAGCTGAAAGACAACAGAGGGAAAGTTCTGCGGTTTCTTCTTCACCACTCAACTAAACGATCGAGTTATTAGAAACATATGTTTTGTCTGTTTTCTAATACTCTTATGAACCCCCATGCAGCAGATTACCTTCAGGAAATTATAAATTCTTAACAAATAAAATCAAAAGATTCGCGTTACTTTATCCTACATCAAAATGAAAAATAAGGTGTAAAATGTACTACAATTAATTTAAACATTATAAAAATTATAATATATTTATATTATGTAAAAAAATAAACTTAATAAAGAGTAGTGAATAGCAGAGGGGAAAAACAAGTTCATATCCAGTTTATACTCGTCTATAAAAAGTCTAAAAGGTTTTTCAGAGACAATACAGCCCTACTTTTTACCAAAAATGGTCTATAAACGGAATTAAATAATCCATAAAATGATGGGAGCTGTAGACCATTCACAGAAAAAAAAATTCTTATACCTGCTCAACCACCTTAATGTGATGATTTGTTGGAAAGTCGATTTGGATTTTTGATTACTAGACTTAAATTGAAGTTTTAACCAAAAACAAACAAAAAAATACACAGCGAAACTGGCCATTGAGAGGAGCCTTCCTTAAACTCAAAGTTTGATTGCAAAACTAATTATCGATGTTGCAGTTACAATTATTATGGCTCTTATAGAATAACAATATATATTAGTAAAATAAATACTATTAAGTTAATAAGTTCTGTTGAAATATCGTAATATTTAAGTGGAATTATGTTAACCAAATTTCAAATATATGCATTTGAAAACTAAGAGAATTAAGTTAATATGAACAAAGTACATGGGTAACTTTCTGCCACTTGCCTGAGAGCAGCCCTCATTGTGATTTTCACAGTCTAAAAATTAAATTTGTAAAACGTAAATATTTACTAAGAATTTTTGCCCTTCTATTATTTAAAAAAAATAGAAGGATGTTAATACTGTGTAAAGGTTTTCCCACGATTGTGGATAACCAATCGAATGTCACTATTGACAAGACGTCACCGCAACGCTTCATGGTCTGAACGATCCTCAATACTTTCTTCACTCGTCAATACTAAATGTCAGTTCCGAGTTTGCATTTCGCCATCAAAGGGTTCTGTCAATAAGTCGCCGTCTGTCAGACAATACCCGTAGTAGTGAGATTTTCCCTCTCGGCTAACCACTTGGCAGCGTACCAGCCAGACATATGGGCGCCACACCTCTTGTATTTCTGCTCAATAGAGCAACTTGAAAATTACTGCAGATTTTCTTAAGTGGAAATCAAGCTAAAGGCGTCGGTACTATGAAGTGACTTTTGAAAAAGGTTCATAACTTTACGTAGATAACTTTACCAATCCTACATTCTTCCGGTATGTTCGAACCTCCTCTAAGTATCCTCGAACCAGATGACCTTAAGAACTGGCTAAGGAAAATGGCATTAAATAATAAAAAAATTTCAAAAGGATGACTGTAAGTACAGTGCACATTTATTTGTGACCGATAGTCATACTTTTCCTCTATCTTTACCATATTCCCTGTATTAAAATTTTTCGGACACAACATATAATTCCTGTCATCCCTTAAAATTATAACTAAAGCGTTTAAGAGAGTGAGTTGTTTAAAATTGTAACGATTGACAAGGATGTTTAAAAGTGTAAGTTTACTTGTTGATTGGGAACCCTTTCCTTTTTTCAAAATTGCAAACACTAAAGTTACAGACACAATGTTCGAGCTTTTTTTCACAAGTTATTACATGTTTCAATCAGTAGGTTGATTTGGAAGAGGAGGAAGAAGGTTTACATGAATACAAAATTGAAATTTCGGTATTATTGCCAATTTTAAGTAGTATTAAAAAAAATTTACTATAAGTAAAAAATATTAATTATCTAGCATAATAGGTGATAAGTAGTAATAAAAAAAACTATGCAAATGTCGTTGTGCAAGTTGAAAGACCATTATATTCGTTCGTCTAATAAGTTGTTTTTTTCAGTGTACTGAGACAAACAAGCTTATTGAAAAACAAACCGATTACCCGCTGTACAAAAACAAGCAATGTGTAATAATAATTGAGGATATTTGTAATATCGTATACTTTACGATTTTTTTTTTTTTTAACTTTACGCCCGGCGGCATTGTATCCCGTGTTTTAATTCACTAGAGAGACGCAATAATCTCTTCACCGCTTGCCTGTTTCAGTGTCCTGAGGGAGTCTGATGCTGTTTCAAACCTCCAGCAACACCGCCCCAAATTGTTTTGTGCTCCCTCTTATTGGCACAATGGTAGCTTAAAAATCAATAAATAATCAGTTACTTGTCCAAAACCCGTTGAAAACAATTTGGTTCTACAAAACCATATAAGTTCCCTATAGATGAGCTGTTTGTTTACCGAACTCGGTAAAATGAGAAATCATTCGTTATCGTATCGCCCTCAATTTCGATGAGAAAAAAATGAGACAAATTTTCTCCCCCCATAAGAGGAATATGATCCGACCATGGAATACCTAAAACAATTATTTGCTTGACAATAACAGTACTAATGGCTCTAAAAAGCCAATTTATTTTTCTTTTGTAAGGCAAGACTTACGACAAAGAAAAGAAAGGGAGACGAGAGAAATTCAATTAAGAGTTCGGAGAGAAAATACTTTAAAATAAAAACGACTTTCTCAATCTTAATATCAAACTTTAATATGCATCACAATTCGAAAAGGTTAAGATTAATTAGAAAATACCCCCATACTCTTCTCCGAAATGATCATGGACATTATTATTATCAAAACCTGTAAATAAAAAATTAAGTTTTTGTCGTAAAAATCATATACAACTCTCCATTTCTTGCAATATTTCAATTTTCACATTATTCTATGCATGCTTTTACAACCCACACTAAACATTTATCTAAGAATTTGAAAACTGGAATTCTTGAGTATATGTAATTACAATTTTAATTAAATCATAATGGATAGGTAGAACGCTTAATGGCATATTAAGCGAGGGGAATATGAGAAAGAAACAGAAATATGCTAATAACAACGATCAATGAAGAGCAATAATTCAAAGAAAACCTGCCATATAAAAAAATTAAATTGCAATTTCAATATTTTAATTAAAACACTTACAGTTGCATGTGTGTATGTATATATATATATACACACACACGTGTGTGTGTATTATCGATACTCAAGTTTGAATAAAATAGTTAATTTCCTTTAGCTGCCGTAATATTGTAAATTTGTTATGAAAACTTAATTCACTCAGATTTAATGATCCCAGTTGTTGATTTTATATTTTATTTGATTAGTTTTATATTTTAGTTGTTGCATAAAAAATAAATTTATTATGGGAAGAGAGAAACCTAAATTTTAAATAAATAATCTATTTCATGTAATTTGTATTCCGTATTTGTCTAAATTGATGTTTGCTACGCTGATAATCGTTTGAAAATATTATTATTACCGTCATGTTCTTTATGGTTCCGAAACTGTTCAAGGAACTAACCTGTTCAAGTATTTCTGTTTTCCACTCCTTACAATTACTAGGTTTAAGGCAATTAAAATATTATATAAATATTATTTTTTGTGGTATATAATCCCACGTAAATTTTAACAATTTTTATTGTAAGGGAACAGAATAAAAAATCTAACTGTCCCAGCCAGGACACGAACCTGGATCTCCTGCTATCCGGGCCGGTGCATTTACCATTTATGCTACCAGAACAAGTCTGATAAGTTATTAAATTCCCCGCACTAGTGCCGAGAGTCTAACTGTCCTGGCTGGGACAGTTAGATTTTTTATTCCGTTCCCTTGCACTAAAAATTGTTAAAATATTATAGATTTTAAAATTTTCGTCTTAGTTTTGAATATAATCTCTTTACTCCCTAGTATCGAACGTAGTTTTTAAGTTCTCCGTTCCTGAACCTCTAACTCAGAGAAACCAGATGGATCTTTAAAATACTAAATCACCTGGAAATAGCAGACAGTAGGTTTTGTTCTTTGACTGTACTTCCTGTGCAGATCGCTACGAGAGAAGAAAAAACTCCAGGAAGAAAGCTAGCAGCTGAGGGGTAAGTGAATATGGCTGTCAAAGCATGTGAAAAAATATAACTTCAACTTTCCATTAAGAACATATATTTTCTTTGAGAGGTATTTTCTCTCGGCTATTTTTCTTATTTTATTATAGTGAAGAGAAGATTCGATGGTTAACATTACTTACTTTCTTGGTTAGCTTTCTCTGGCTTCCCTCACATGTTGGAATTCTAGGAAACGAAAAGGCAGACAAAGCTGCAAAGGAAGCAGCCGGTATGTTCGAACCTCCTCTAAGTATCCTCGAACCAGATGACCTTAAAAACTGGCTAAGGAAAATGGCACTCCAAGACTGGGAAAATGCATGGATGCTAGAACCAGCACACAACAAACTGCGGAGTATAAAAAACACCACAAAGAATGGAACACCTCCATCTGTGGGAATAGAAGAGAAAAGGTAATACTGACCCGTATGCGGATAGGTCACACGAACCTTACTCA
>KZ807790.1:328478-339172 GCA_000696205.2 Oncopeltus fasciatus | reverse complement strand
TTAAAATTTTATTTATTTTTAAATTAAATTAAAACATTCTGTGAAGTTAAAACATTTTGTAATTTGATCACCACAATGAATTTAAAAAAAAATTACATTCAATATCAATCACATGAAGAGAGTAGGTGACCAATGACACCACTCTTAAGCAACATTCAATTAAATAAATATATATACACAGACATACACACACATCCGCATTTTCTGATAATAATAAAAATTAGCATTCTTGTTAAAAGGCTTTTTATAGTAATGTGTTGGATACGTTCATTAATGGCTGGTCAATGGAAAGTGGGGTTGAGAGGAAGACCAAAATTTTAGATCTTTAAATTTTAATTATTGTTAGCGTTGCGAAAGAAATATAAACAATAAGGTGTAAAATTTAATTTTAAAACATTTAATATCTAAAAAAAATTTTTCCCAAACTTCAAAATAGGAAGTATATTTAATTTTAATTAAATAAAAAAAGGCAGGCAGTTCTATTTTTAAAATAGAAACTTAATTAAGTATTTAGGCTTTTATTATGAACCCTTGAACGAATTAATTTTAAATTGAAATCCTATAAGGAGGAGGAGGGTTTAAATTTAATTTTATAACTTTTATGTTTTTATATAAGACAAAGAAATTATTAAGGACCTTTACATTTTTACGAAGAACCCTTATTAAGAAATAAATTTACGAATATAACTATTTATCCTATGATGGGTGAGACATTCTCCCCTTTTCCATCCCGGCTAGTCTAGAGCCAGGTTTAGTTCTAGGTTGGTCTTTTCTTTAACGCTCATAGCTCCACTCCGGCTAATAACATAATTGGCGGTTAACTCTCCTCTATGTCCATCTTTAATGAAACATGGGAAATCTGCTTGGTGACGGACTTTTTATATTTCATTCTACTCTACATGGGAATTTCTCTCTCATTCTCTCTCTCACCCTCGCTCTCTCATTCGGTAAAAGAGAGGGAGAGTGAGAGATAGGGAATTTAATTTAACCATTTAATATTGCAGAAAGGGAGGGCAACACTTGTACTAGTCTCTGGTGGCCCTGGGAAGAGGACTGCAATAAATTGTAGGATATTAAGGGTGAGAAATAAAGACAAAATGCTTGGGCGCTTTCTTATATTGAAAAAGCATGAAAGAAATGGAAAATTACCTTCTCTCATAGCCCAAAAAATAAAATAAAAGGAAATTAAAATCTAAACCAATAAACTAAACTAAATATGAGAACTGAACTCATGGATGAGGTACGGATGGTTCAAACTGGAGAATACACTATCACCACTCACATCCTAAAAAAAATGCGCCAAGAGTGGGGGAATCAGTGTCCTCACATTGAGGAATACATACAATGGAAGATGTATATATCTCTTAATGACGTCAAAAATAATGATATTTATAATTATATGTAGATAAAAAAATAGTTATCAAGAAATGTTACAACCACGAAACATGATACTAAAAATTACACTTTACAGACTCTGAAGACCAAAACTCCTGAAGTTGACAGCTCATAGTCTAATATAATATTTTCAAATATATTCATACCGTAATGAAAGAACCGACTTCACAAGACTCGAAAATCAAATTCTGTTAATTTGGCGGCAGAGAGCATAATTAACAAATACATAAGGCTTTAAGAAGGCCCTCACTTATAAAAAATCTATATGAGTCCGACTTTTTAGGAAGATCAAATGAAAATTAACCTTGCATTTTTTTTTCTGTTAACAAAAATTTATTTTATCGATATAATCAGGTCTCTTTCTACGAATAGCCCAAAGAAGTTTAAACCTGTCAAGTAATAGGTAACAGGTCAAATATTGTCAACAGCAAATCATATGAAGACCGATCGGGCTATTTCCATATGGAGGTGGTCTACTTTATTAAATACATTTTATCAAAATTTCAAAATAAAAATAATTGTTTCAACTAGTAATTTAAAATTATTTTTTACGTAAACTCTAATATTTTCTATTATACCTTCTATTATCCGTATTCATTGGTTTGTGTAAACCATCTTTTGTTAGCGAGCGCTTTCGGACATTGTCCATCTTCTTGGCCGAATGTCCGAAAGCGCTCGCCAACAGAAGATGGTTTGCAGAAACCAATGAAGACGGATAATAGAAGGTATAATAGTTCTATATTCATTGGTAGTGAAAATAACCTTTTAGATTATTTATCTAATATTTTCGGCTAACATAATTAGGTACAGCAAAATAAATACTGATGATATATATGTATATATATGATATGTGCCAACAATTTCTTGTTTAGCATGAATAATAACTTTAAGAACTAAATTGTTTATATTTGCAATAATATGGGTTAAACCTTACTTTTATTTAACAAAAAATTGAGACTTATAGAATCCATTTTAAAATAATAACTGTAATACTACGTAACGCTTACAAATTTGATTTTTGATTATTTTATTATGAATATAAAGCACATTTTAAGTTAGTGAAAGTAAAAAATTAACTTTTTATCTCCTATGTTTATATTCTGCTATCCTCAAAAACCATCCTGCCTTTTGAGGGTTGGAGATCCAGGACAAAGTAATTCCTTATCAGTTAAGTGCAGGAAGTCCATATCTGCAAGTGACCACTCTCAGATAACTCGGGTCAGCAATAATAAAAGGAAGTGGCCAAAGGGAGGCCTCTTTTTTCTGCAGAGAGAGCCGAAGGACTAGATGATATGGATCCCGGCACGTTTAGGGAGTCCGTTGATTTACAGCCTTGACCGCCACGTGGAGAAAGTGTTCCATAACCTGTTCAAAGAGCGATGAAAGCTCTCGGCATTGCAGGTGTCGGGGAGGACGGGGAGTCGCTGAACGCAGGCTTCAACGAGGAATGCTATGAACTTAATGGAATGCAATGGCCCCCTCCTAACGAATTTGGTGATTCCTTTCCGAGAGTGAATGAAGGACTTTTTAGAAGGGACTTACAAATCCCATCATTCTACCTAAACAACTAAAATGTTTTTCATTTTGCGTTATTTTATACCGTGGAACACTATTTTATCTAAAATTTATTGGGGTTCTATCAAGATTGATAAAATATATAATTTTTAAAAAATGTGTATTTTTTATTATCTACCGACGTTTCGGCTTACACTGTAAGCCATCTTTAGGGCTATGATGAAGACGAGAGGAGTGACTCCCATTAACTGGATCAAGCAATCATGAAAATTCGATTCAGTTGACAAGACTCTTCAAGATAGCCCTAAAGATTGCATACTATACAAGTCGAAACACAGGCAGATAGTAAAAATATACTTTTTTTTATTGTATTTTTTTTTATCAACCTTGATCGTACACCAACAAATTCTCTACAGATAATCTCCACGGTCAAAAACTCTCCATTTGAGCTATTTTCAACAGTGAAAGAAAATATAATAACAGTTGAACCATTTTCGAGCCGAATCTAATTTAAATTAAAATTCTTACATTCAATTATTATTTCCCATTAAAAAAAAATGATGATTGCTATTGGTGTATTAGAGTATTTATTTTCAAAAATGTAATAAAACTTGTAAAAACACAAAAATAAAAGTAGCAGATGTTTCACCGTTTACAATCACAAATATTAATTATAGGACATCATTAATTACCTCGCCAGACTCTTGAATCCTTCAGGTGAGGTATTTTAATGTTTTTAATTTAAAACATTAGAAATATTTTTGTTTTCTTCTTCAGCCATAAAGAGTGGAGTATAACTAAAAATAAAAATGAAGAAGTAGAAGTTTTAATTGTAACGCAGCTGTCACTAAACTGTAGTTAAATTTAAGGAAATTAATTAGTTGGGTATTTATTTTCTTTATAATTCACTTTACTGAGTAACGCGTCTTCTAAAAAAAGTCAGATGTGAAAATGTTTTTAATTTAAATAAGACCCAGGTGTCTGAGGATCATTGCAGACGTTGTTTCGGTCCTATCTCATTGGTAGTTATCTGTTATGTTCAAGAAAATATTTGAACCATTTCTGTGATGAGAACAACATCAATTTTTAATATACTATTAGTTTTTAACTAATAATGTCTGCTAATTTTGAATTGAAAACCAACTCGTTTTATGGTTCAAGTTCATTAAGGAAGATAATCTTGAGCATTAAGTTTGAAGCTATCAATAAAAGCGAGTATACTGTGATATCAATACTATAAGAGATTATTTCTGACCAAGCGGAACTTTTATAAAGTTGAGTGAGGACCCTCCAGGTTTTTCGAAATCTACCTCTTCCGAAGCGTATTCTCCCGTCGCAGTATGACCAGTTTTCGTGGTGATCTCAGCTGTTCCCTTGACATTTTCCAAGGGGACGACGCACTTCACAAGCTTCTCTTTTATTTATTTGCATTTTATATCTTTCTTCTGACTTATTTTATCTCTGTTATAAGTATAATTTATCATTTCCTAAAATAATCTTTTTTTTCTTTTTTTTTTTGGCAGGAATAATTTTTTTTTATTTTATAACTTTTTCATTTAGAAATAATGAAAATAGGGTTTTTGTGGATTTTGTAAATAGTCAATAAAAAACTTCTTTACATATAAATTAAATTGCAGTCCATGGATAAATACGATATAAATTTGTTTTCTTCGGGAATGAAATAAGTTGCAAGACATTTTTTTTTTTTCGTAGTTCTTGAATGATAATGTCTAAATTTATAAAAACATTTTCGGATCCTTGAATTTTAGAACCAGCTGAGCAGAAAAATCCTATTTTATGGTCTCTGTGAAGAAGTTTAATATGCAAGTGTGAAAGAGTTTAATATGCAGTCCTAACTAATAACTAGCATCAATAATACTAGTAATTAAAACTTACAATAAAATACTAATAGCAAAAATTATAATATTTTAATATTATTAGATTCTATGATTAAAATCATAATATTTTTATAACTGAATTTATGTTCATTTTCTAAAGAATGTTGGACTAATGCACTGCTATTTTTATTTATATTAATATCATACTTGGCCATTTATTCTATTACTGATGTATTGGCTGATCTAATATTAATATTTAAAAAATAGCAGCGCACTTTAGAGAATGGTCATGAATTCAATTAATTAAAATTTTAGACATAGAATCTAATAAAATTAAAAGACTATTTAAAGAGATGATTCATATAAGTAAAAACAAAGATCTAATAAAGAAAAAGATATAGATAAACTAAGCTCATTTTTTGTAATATTATAAATAAAACAATATAGTCCTTGTTCTAATATCTTCATTATATAGACTATTATGTTTTCATATTATGTGAAATATTATATATTTTGTTACCACTTCTTGTTCATTTGTTAATTTNTTAATTTTTAAATTTAATAAATATATTTATTTGAATATTTTAATTAGTTTATAATGTATGAATATATTTATGTTGTTAAAAGTATTATTATAGAGGCTGTGGTCCCATTGATAATGACGGTAGGTTACATATTAGTTATAAGTATGTGCTGTTATACAAGACAGCTCTAAGTATTATCTTATTAGTCTTGGTAAGCAAACTGAAATTTCTAAACAAATAAAAAATATATATAACATGTATAAGTATATGTGACAAGAAGTAAATGTTACATATTGGTTTTATTAATTTTATAAACAGTAATCATTCAAAATTATTAGTGTGTTTTTTCAGCCCAGATGAAACGAAAATATATTCTCGAAATATTTTCCTAGACTAAATAATACTAAATTATTAGACCAAAATCCTCAATAACCAATTAATTTTATCTAAAAACCTGGTCGATAACTTGAACGTTTTATATATATACAAAAACAAAGAAACTAAACTCAGTATTGAGCGCTTGCCTAGTTTATAAATCTTGGTATAGATCTGTTTGAAAATAGGCAAAGTTATTTACAGGGATCTGTGATTTAGAGAAAGACCAAATTGAAAATTTTATTGTTAAAGTATAAAAAAAAATGTATACAACTTAATAGGTACAAAATGTAATTATATATTGTATGTTATAATATAAAATTATAAATGTTGAATAAATATAGTTGCACATTTATATTATATAACATTTTATGCATAGCTTATGTTGTATATCATAATAATTATAAAAAAATGTCTGAAACCTGGAAGTAACAACTGCCGGAAAACTTATATACATTTATTGACAAAAAATAAAAAAGCTTAGCCTAGGCTAATAATTTAAAAAAAGTAGGTAACCAAATTTGCGAATGAATTCTTTGGCAAAAATAAATGAATAAAAATATCAATGAAAAAGTCCGCGGTGTACTATATTCGTAAATAAACAATTGAAGGGGTATGCGATGTCGGAAAGAGCGTTGCGCAGATCTCCAAGCAGTACAATAGATAAAGTCTATTAGTTGAAAAGGCTACTGTATAAGGTGGTACTTTGCGTTGGCAGGGTGACAAGTCCTCGTACGGCATCTCTGGCCATCCGGGAAGCTACTTGTGAGGGTTCGAGTGAGGAAGAGGAGAGTCCGTCGCTCAGGTGTCTCCTCCAGCCTACATGCAAGACTGAGGCTCAGAGGCTGTGGGCCGGTAAGGTACTAGAGATAGAGGATCAGCTCACTAAATATTGACAAGTTTTTTAAGGCTAGTTTTTGTCGAATGCATCGAATGCATACCACAATATAATATAGGGCACATCATATAATATTAATATAAGTTTAATTAATATATAACTGTCTTAGATGATTTTTATATATTATTAATTTTCATAAGATTCAAAAGTTGAAAGATATGAATATTCTGAAATGGCCTCCTTGATACAGTTGGTTTTCCACAACTGTACGTTCATGACACTTCCCATCCTGGTTTGTCTGACGACGACCTTTTCGGAGTGGTTGACACCAGCCGTTTCCAAAAGGGGGCAGTAAACGGGAGCATCCGATGTGATGGGTGGGTGGGGGGTGCCCCGGGCGTCAGGCAAAAGTGCGTGCTCACCATGTCCCCCGAACCACCAACATCGAGATCGCGTGGCTCTGCCTAGGACCACTTAACATCCCCCCACCCCTGGATAACTACTTCCCCTTTGACACTTCCCCCTCCCCTCTGACTGTAAGCTTCCCCTAGTTCATAAAAACCAATCTTAGAGATGGAACTCATTTCGCGAAACAAAAATCACTGCAAATTCTTGAAATTCAGTAGGTAATAATACTAAACTCTCAGTGTAACCAAAACTGAAAATGTAAACAAAGCTTTTATTAAAATAAGCAAATGAATACTGACAAATCTCTTGCTTTAATGGTTAATAATTAAAAATCTTACTCATTGGTCTACCAACCTAGTCAACTAGTTAATAAATTCTTAATTATATTATATATATTTATTTGTGGAGCACATTTACAACAAAATAGATAAAATAGAATAAAATAATGTTAAAATATGGTGGCCGTTAAAAATTCTTCATGATATATTCATCTTATCAGTTTAAAATACAATGACAACTAACATGAGATTTAATTGAGGTCTAGCATGGGAAAATGATAAATAATTGTAAGACAAAAAGAAAAGTAAATAACTGGTACTACCACTAGAAAAAAAAAAAAGAAAGAATGGTAAATACTAACAGATAAAAGCCTTGGGAAAATTACATAGCTAACAGAGAGTTATTTCGACTATTTTTCTTGTGAGCTAATTCCAGCGTCCCACCGATCGAAAATCTCCCTCGCGTGGTATCACCAACAATAGTTTTAAATTCTTCTTCTCATCAATTGTTCATTCACTATCCTTTATTCTTCTTATTTTGAACTTCGTTACTTGTGATCTACATAAGTGAGAAAAGAGAGGTCTATTCCGTTTTTCTATCTCTCTCATTTAACCCAATGTGACAGCCAAACCTCTGGAAGTTTAACAATTTTTAGTGCAAGGGAAGAGAATAAAAAACAGCTTGATAATGTCAGCTCCTCCGAGCATAAGACGATATATACTTCTGCCTCGGAGGTTAGACTCTCGGCACTAGTGCGGGGTATTTAATAACTTATCAGACTGGTCTCGGTAGCGTAAATGGAAAACGCACCGCCCCGGATAGCAGGAAATCCAGGTTCGCGTTCTGGCTGTGACAGTTACATTTTTTATTCTGTTCCCTTGCACTAAAAATTGTTAAATTTTACGTGGGATTAAATACAACAAAATATTTATAAAATTTTAGAAGTATAATTTCTTTCAATAATATTTGTATTCATTCCTTATTTTAGACCTTTATTTTCTATAATCACTTTTTTTTAAATATATATTTTATTTGTAGTGGTATTTAATCCCCCATTAGTTTTATACAATAAATTCAAGGGAATCGAATAAAAAAAATCTTACTCTCTCAGCCGGGACTCGAGCCCGAATATGCTGCTTGCCGAGCTGGCATTCTAACCATTTGCACCACCGAGACTAACCAGATAATTCTTTAAATTCCCCGCACTCTACTGAGAGTCTAAACCCCACTTTTTAATCTCATTTATTTAGCTTTGTACTTTTTCGCCGTACTTTACAGGTTAATTCTCTACCAATGGTGGTGTAATCAATTAATAAATATATTTATATATTTAAATGATAAAATAATAAAATTTTGTTAAAGTGAGAGAATACACGATACTATTTATTGTTCATCAGCAATACTTCCTCCAGAACGCCCTTTTAAACTCCTGATATCAGAATGATGGCTCTATAGATGGTATCATTCAACCCAAAAGCCATAGAGCTGAGTAAACACTAAAATAGTGTGAAGTTTAAAATATTCTCTCCGACACCTTCAAAATAAATACATGAGAATAATTACTACTAGGATCTTTATGTTGCAATGAGCTGCAAAATAATACTTCTGGACAGTTAGTGAAGCTACGTAGAGCCCACCGAACTCGGTTTCAGTGATACTGTTGAAGGACAAAGGGTGGAATGGTTGGGTGAAAACGAATGGTTGCAGAGGCAGGCGAATTGCTGGCAGTGAAAGAATATATGACCTCATTATTTTTTTCTCCGCTGAAGACTCTTTGACTTTCTGAGAGGTTGAGACATTTATAAATGTCATTCAGGTGACGGTCTACAAGCCCCATTGGGGAATAACACTCGGGAAAGCTCTCAAAGCTGCTACAATCGATTCACTTGCTTATTTGTAATGCTAATTCTCTGGTGTTTTTTTTTTTTTTTTTTTTTTTTTTTTTTTTATACCGAGATGATATGAAAGGATTATCTTTTGCCATGCCATCTATCCACAGTCATTATCTTGAATACTTTGTTATTCTTCTACTTAACAGTAATTTACAGCGATATCCTAGTGCATGAAACATTAATTAGGGTCAAGATATTTCAGAGAACGGCAGGCAAATGTAGAAGTCACACGGAGTAAAAGAGAAAAGAGGTAACATCGGAGAGAATTCTATCACCTACATTACGTAGTTGCAAGTTGCTAAGTTCGGAATAGAGGAAGAGAGAAGACTTGAAGAGACAATGTGGCATAAAGAGAAAGTGAACTTCTAAGAAAGGAAAGAACTGGGTTGTAATAAGCACGTATAAGAGAGTCGTCCGATCTTAAACGATATCAGTCGAAGTTGACCGAAGTAGGATTTCAAGTCTTGATTACTGGCATCAAGATTGACAGAATAGGACATCTACGGTACGGAAACATTCCATTTGAAATTCAATATTTAACACACCGTCTTGAGAATTTATGATTTTTTTTGCGCTTGAATTAAAGTGACTTTTTTAATACTTTTTAAATGAAAGTTTTGTATCATCATGAAATTGAGAGTTGAAATAAAACTCCGTCACTGCCTGAGCAGATTTCCCATGTTTCATAGAGAGAAAAAAAAGTATATAAATAACACTAAATAAAGGAAATTTATTTTACATGCTGGAAATAACAATAAGTGTTAATTATACGTAAGACAACTTCAAACATTCTGACATTCTCAAATAACTTTCATTATTTTTTTTCAAATTCTTAAGCTTTTCTTAATGCTAATTATTTGTTAGACCGTCTTATTTTTTTTTTCGCTTGTAAAAGTATTAAGATTATAAATTTGTTTTGCTCTAACCCCCACACTCACGAACGATCGATTTTAGCCATTAACGAACTTATCTAAAAGAGAAGCTTAAATACAGAATTTAGCTTCATTGAGAACGCGTAGACACACACACACACACACACACATAGTCCGTCAAATCTAGTTTCAGAATATGTGATTTGTTCTGAGATTGATGTTTGCGTACGCGACGCATTCCCGTTTAAAATTAGGGTTTTTGCAGATGACTTCCGATATCACATGAATCGTTTTAAAGAGCAAAAAAAGTTATAAAAAATGTTGTTTCCTACAGTTCGACATCTTAGAAAAATAAAGGGGCTTGGACATTAAAAAAATATACTATTTGAAAACTATATTTTAATTTTTATCTTTTTATCGAAGAGAAATAGCAGCATGTGACAGGTCATTTTTTTTATCCCCTTTCTACTGCCTATTGCCAAGGCAGTAAATCAACTTTTTTTTTTTATAGCAAGGGGAAATAAGTAGTTTTTCCAGGTAACTTTGAATCAATAAACATGTCAAGAGCTTTAAATTTTCACAAGTTTCGGCGGATGGACTAAAAAAATTTTTAATTATTTAATACTGTATTTGGTTTAAACAAACGTCACAGGAATACGAGTCATAGTAAATGAGACAAGATAAGCTAAAATTAAATACAGTATTCATTAAGTACTTAAAAGTGCACATTTCTACTACATAAGATATATATATATATA
>KZ807790.1:311801-322548 GCA_000696205.2 Oncopeltus fasciatus | reverse complement strand
TATATATATATATATAAAACCCCAGTGCCAATGACCTCAGCAGTCAATTGGCGCTGTTCCAATACTAAAGCAAGATTTGAATTACAACGAAAACACAGCTTTTAGTATTTTTATTGTTAATTTTATTGAATCATAAAGTGCATAGGATAGGGTTATTTATGGAATAACACATCGGGCAAACGGCCTCCATGGCTTTGCAGGAACATGCGTATTCGTTAGTCAAAATTTTCCATAAGCATTTCGCAGGGAATGTGGCTCAATTTTGTTAATGCATGTTGGCATAGACCCGTGATTTCAAACAACCCCATAAAAAGAATTGAGTAAAACGACACGATCTAGGAGGCCAATTCTGATCACCGAAACGAGAGAGTACACGACCTGGAAATGTCTCATGCAGTAATTGAATTGTTTTACGGGCTGTATGGCAAACACATTTGCCCCATGTTTATTCCATAAATCTCATGTACTTTATTATTCAATAAAAAAATAACAATAAAAAAACTAAAAATTATGTTTTCTATTAAATCCAAATCTTGAATTAATTTTGACACTCTCTCTCTCTCTCTCTCTCCCTCTTCTCTCTCTCTCTCTCTCTCTCTATATCTCTNACACACACACACACACACATATATATATATAATATAATTCGATATATCGGATTTTAGTTGTACTGGCGAGTTACCAAGCTACCTACTGCCATAATTAAAATATTTTCTGTACAGAAAGTGCATTAAGTTTACCACACATTTTTTTAAATTCTCTATCCCCCCTTTCCCAGCCTCTCTCTCTCTCTCTCTCACTAGAAAACAATCAGTAAAACAAAATCGACTTGGAATAAACAAGCTATTCTAAATTTAAAATCCATCAAGGCTCCAAGAGCCTGTCTAAAAATATCTTGAATCACCCAACCATTTAATAAAAGAATCGTACGTTTCAGCTATGTGTAATTTTGCCAAATAAGTCGAATATATGACGAGGAAGTCTGCGTACATGTTTGCTCCCTCAATTTAGTAGTTTTTAGTTAGTGCATTATACATTAAAATATTCAAACAAAGAATTTGAGCATTGCAACCTACTTTTTTATAATCAAAGGACTCGCAAAGTCAAGAGCACTAAGTTGATTTTCTATGTTTCATTAAATATGTACATAAGTAATTTACTAGGAGGGTAAAGATAGAGAAGCGTTCAATATTTATAAATATATATTATTAAGTGCTGTTTTTTAATATAAATTTAGTAATATTCGTAACCACATTGTAGAAAATAAATGTAGGTATTCGTAACCACATTGTAGAAAATAAATGTAGGTTTTCGTAAGAACCTTACAGAAAATAAAAGTTACAAAATAAATGCATATTATGTCCTATAATTAATTTATAACTAAAATTTAAATAAATATTGACGAATTTTCAATTAATCCTCTGTCTAAATCCTCTCTCCCCTCCGGTCGATTTCAGCCAATAAAAAATATCGCAGAGGCGCTTTACTAATTAATAAATTGTAAATATTATTTACTATTAGGTTATTAAATATTAATTAAAGAAACATATATATATGTCACTTATTTTTGGGATAGTGCATTGAAAAAACAACTAACTTCTGACTTTAAAACCGATAAATAGCCACATACGCAGTGCCACTAGTGCTACTTAACCAAAACTTCTCCAATTCAAGTAGAAATTGATTTACTCAGTCATTGTTCTAATACATACTGAGCTTCTGAAATTCCAAAGAGAATAATTGCAGATATGACTTATTGGAAGTGCTAAGTAAGTTCGAACTTGCAATTTTTTAAACTTGCAGAAAGCCCCCCCCCCTCCTCCCACAATTCTCGATAGAGAGAAATCCCATTCAGCTCTGTCAATCAAGCCCTTTGTTACGTCGGGCTCTTGAAGTCTATAAAAAACAGTCCAGTCTCCCAGTACCTACAGTACACGAAGGTCCGTGAACAAACATATTTTCATTATTGTTCCCCATTTCATTACTCGCTATATTGAAGATCTTTAAAAATAATACATTGTACTACAAAAAAAAAAGAAAAAAAAAGTTCTTCGTGGAGGGGAAAAGATAAAAATAAAAACATTACAATTTATTCCACAACTTTTCACATCACTTAGACATCACCTCAGCAGCTTATACTAGCAGAACAAGTTCATCAGCACGGCTACATTTGGTGCCGTGTCATTAAAAAATAAATGACGTCTGATAATGCATCCTACAGAATTGTAAGTTATAAATTTTCACTCCTAAAAGTTGTATTTTTCCAACTATTAAAATATTTATCTCCTCACTTGAATTCAATGATTATCACTGAAAAAAAGTAAATATTTCCACTGATAAGTGAATAATCAATTTGATATTTTTATTTTCAACGAACTAGAGATTTCAGGTAAACATCGACTCCAATAGAGTCTGGCTGTGAGTATAAACTATTTTTTTCTTTTGTATTTAAATGTTAAATTATTAATAAGAACAATTTTGAAACTGTTATAGCACTATTCGATTCCCAATCGTACTAAAAGTAGAAAATGATTCCGTACATTTTTAATTAATGCTTATTCTTTGCAAGAACGGAGAAGTACCAAGTATATTTTTCGAAAGGTGTAGCATGCTACCGACGCCAAAAGTTTAATTTACTCTTAGATGAAAAACTGCTAGAAACACCTTATTCGTGTAGGGAGGAAGTGAAGGAAGGAGGGAGATTAAATTAGTTCTTTATTGTCATAGGACGCACATCCTTTCTTCCTGACAATTTCAGGCTACTTATAATTTACACTTTTTAATCCTAATCCATTTCCAAACAAAACAAAAAAAAAAAAATTTCAAAGTAATAAAATTAAATACATAATCTATATAAAAATATAAATAAATGAACAATAAATAAATATTTTATAGGTATATCATTATATGACTACATACTTATATTTTAAGTAATTATAAAAATTANACAGTGGCAAGATGCTGGGGGTGCTTTGCAAGTGCTGCTATCTGTGGGCAAAGTGAAGAACTATCAGCCAGATACTAGGCACCTGTGCCTTTTGCCCCTATATGATACAAGCAGCTTGTTGCTTATGGATTGGACACAGAGATGGGGCTCTATCACCATTATCCATTGTTAGGGAGAAGGAAATCAGCTGCCGAAAGTGTCAAACATATCCTGACATTTTGACTATTTTTTTGTTTTCAGTGATGAGCCATTCGCGCCCTCAAAAATGTTTTTGGCCGGAAGTCTGTGTCTTAAAAGCGGGATTTGACTGCTGCATACTGACATTATACCAAGAGTGGGTTGTACTAAGGCTTTTTCAACTAACTATAATTTAACCCCATGCCATCTCCTTGTCAACCAATCACAATCCTTGTCAGTGTAAACTTTCATTTCATTATCATTCATCTACCATCAATTTATTCCTCCTTTATCAAGTTTACCAATCCCTTCCCCTTTCTTCAGCAGTGTGTTATAACTGGTTTTCACAATTTTATTATTTCCGTTCATACTGGAATACATAATAAAACCAGAGAGAGAGAGAGAGATTGAGAGAGAGAGAGAGAGGGAGAGAGAGAGGGAGAGAGAGAGAGAGAGAGAGGGAGAAACGTACTACAGTGCGGAATTGGCTACATGCTCTAATGAAACTGATGAATGTACCACTTAGGGCCAATTCGTGTCAATAGGCTCAGGTTAGTGCTAAAAGGAAATTCAAAACTGTATAAATTTGACGTTCATATTTCAAAGGTGATCTTAAATAAACTGTTTTTGGGAAATATTCTTAACGGCATTTTCATCAGTTTCTTTTTTCAGAATTTCGATTTAGAACATAACAATAAAAAAAATAAAAAAACTTATTTCTAAGTGTATAAAAAATGTCTTCAGTGACCAACCTTAACTATCATGGAACTAAAAAAAATAAATACTAATTTCTGGGTAGTATTCGCTAGTGAGACACCATTTACATTGGTAACATTGAATGTAAAATTTTAAAATGTTAATAAGCTTAAGTAAAGCATAAGCTCTCACTTACATGATCCTTTCCAACAAGGAAGAAGGAAATTGACAGTGAGCAGCACAAAACGAACGCTCAAAACTTGTTTTTAGCTATGAACCCCCGATAAGATGATTATGTAGAACACTTTACCCAGATCATAGGGGAAGGATAAAAGTGATTTGGCTGAGTAAAAATAAAGTTCGCCAGCTTATACCGAAACAACTCAAAATCCTTAATACAACGACTGCCGGACAGATGATTAACAGCTCATCGCTAAAGGGGAGAGTAAAATAGAAAATGTGTACCAGATGAATGTAAGAAAAGCCCTTCACGCAGGTGTTGCGTAAAATAGAATTCCATAGGGTCTTGGTTAAAGAACATTTGTTAAAAGAACAAGGTAAAAAACCTTTCCGCGTCAAGTAATCATCCTTATAAATAAAATATTTGAAATGGAGAGTTTTTGATCATGGAGATTATTAGTAGAGAATTTAGTAGGGCTAGGTAAACTTGATAAAAAAAATAACTAACTAAAAAAAAAAGTGTATTTTATATTATCTGTCGACGTTTTGATTTACATTGTAAGTTAACTTTAGAGATGTTGTAAATACAATGTCGTAAGAAAATATGAGAAACAAAAATATTAATGATTTACATTATGTAACGTATTAAAATTCTCACGGGGAATAGGGTTTTTGGTTTGGACAATTTGTGATCCTTGGCAATTAGGAATGAAACAAGGAATTCTTTAGATGACATTGGTATTGTTAGAGACGGGACGGGGTCTTTGAGCTGGGTGTAAATTTGTAAATTTTGGTATATCACTTTTAAAAGTAAAAGGAAAGTCTGACTACGTTAAAGAACGAAATCGGACGATTACCTAAAATGCCAAGTGAGTCATATCGTGATAAGTGACTTCGTTTTAACTAGCATGATATTCAGTTTCTAGTAATAAAACTCAATACTGAATCGTTCATTGATAATATACATTTTTTATGAGTTACAACGAAGAAATCCGACTATAGGAACAAGCCATGAGAACAGTAATCTCAATAGCTACTCAAATACACACAGAACTTCCTGTAATTGATCATTAATTTTTTTTTCTTTTAATAGCCAAATACACTTTTTTGTATTTCCCAAATTTATGTTAGGCATCTTTAATATTTTCTAATTGAAAGCAATTTTATTTATTCAATGAGAGCAATGATTCTAAATTATAAAAAATTTTGAAAACAAAAACCTAATATTTTTTAAATCTAAATTAAATCTAAAATTAAATTCCTGTGATACGTGTCACTTCGATGAAATGAAAACTGAAATATGCTTAAACCAAGCATAATCTTAGAAAAATTCCGCATTTCTTGATTCTTTAAATGCAATAAATACAAAGGCTTGCATTTTTTCCTTTTAAACATTCAAGCCATTTTTGCCAGTTCTTCAAGTAGATCGGGTGGCAGACACGGGGTTCCCTGTATAATAGTCAAGGACTCGTTGCATTTAGGAATTACATTAAGCACGTCCCAAAGATGTTTTCACAGTTGTCTCTAGTACTTGAGTTTTCCTCCTCGCACACAGGGCCCGTTAAATAGCAACTGCCGAGATGAGCAACACACTACGCAACCAGTAGAGAAATCGTGATCGAGCACAGATGTCATCAGTATTAGATGTCAAAACAGCTTGAAGAAACAAACATCAGCGCACCAAGGCAGCTGAGAATTAAATAACATGTTTGTCTCCGGTCCTGTTATCAGCTGCCTTTTAACTGACTCTTTTTTTAAAATAAAATATAGCTTAAATTAAAGTCCGTAACAGAAGAGCTGTCATTCCCCATCTTATTCGGATATTTTTGATCTAGCTCAAATATAATCAGGGATTATAATGGTAACTACAAATGACTATCCCCAATAAATGGCTACAGCAATTGGCTAATGGCTGACAAATGTCCAGTACAGTGTGTGCAGCAAGGGTAGATCACATGTGCACAAACGACGGCGAAAGTGAAGGAGGAGTTTGTGCAGCCTTCCTGGGTTTCAAGGACGGAGAGAAAATCGTCTAAAATCCTTGTGTACGAGCATCACAGTGGAGCAGCTAGCTGTCGACGAAGCCTTATCCTGGCCAAGTGGGGGAGCATAACAAGCGACCTGCTGAGTATCTGTTCCCGAGTGGTGGGCGAACATTGCGGGGGACGAAGGTGATGAAGGAGAGACATATGGTACACTCGCTAAACAGACAGCATCCCTCCGTCATAGGATCGTATCCAGTGGCTCTTAGGTCTCGTATTTGTAAAAAAGAAAAATAATGTAAAGAATTCGCTAGAAAATGGGAAAACGATAGACAGAATTCAGAAACATGGAAATACCTCTCTATTGTGAGATACAGATTTGAAAGGATCTGGTTATAGCTAGATTTTACCCTGACGCTAGTTTTATGTGGACATGGCCGGTACTGAGGTAAATAGAAAACTAGAATCGCGCCTATAACAATTCATCATCAGAAAGTTGAGACCATCTGATCTTAGCTATCCACCCATTGAAAACATCCGAAGCAAGTTTGCAAGCTGAACGAATAGAAGAATACTCCCTGCTTCTAAGCGGATCTGATATCTGAAGATAATTCCCGCTCTTTCCGAAGTACATTTGATTGATTACAGATGACTCAGTAAATAAAACGTGAATATGGCACTATGTTGAAAATATTTTATTTTATTTAAATAATGGACTTACTCTTAGGGGGTCTAAGTGAAGGGACACACATATATACATATCATATTTTGAATGCGAAAAGAACGTCTAAGTTCGGTATTGAGAAAATTCTTATCATTGGAGTTGGGGGTTTAAATGATATGCAAAGTTCATATGCAAAATTCATGTATTATTTATTCATTAAATACAAAGCTAAGGGATTCACTTAATACATGAAATTCCTCCGTGATGGACTTTAATTTGGTGTGCAACCTCTTAGGCCTCTGTTTCATTAAAATAAAATATTTTTGGGTAGAAATTATTTAATTTTTTATCATTACCCTTGATATTTATTAATAAGTTCACAGATTAATAAGAATATTTAGCGTGTTCCTACCTAAGACTTATTTGTGCTAAAATTTGCCCACGTTTAAAATTTTGTTCAGTAAATACATATTTACAAATGGGAGATTAAAATAGCATATTTTAAGTTTGATTAATTATACATATTTTATACATTTTTTAATGCGTTAATAGTATTTAGTTTCTAACAATTCAAGCTTAAATAATTGCTTTTTAAGTTAAAGATGTTTAAGTATGAGAAGTTTTATAGTTATATGAAGGATAAATCTTTCATTTAAACTCATAATTTCAATCGTAATTAAGTCAATTATTTGAGTTTTCTTTAAATTATAACAAAATTAAAAAGTAAACATTATAAAAAATTGTATTGTAATTAGCAAGTAAAAAATAGATTTATTTTCTTAAAACTACTTCATTTTAACCATGTTTTATCAATAACTTATTTCAAGAAATTTAATGAAAATTTTTAAAATTTATTTCCACAATAACTATCATTTCGAGTATATCATAACCTTCTTTTTTAGGACGGAATTTCTTATTATTACATATTAGGAAAGAAAAGAGGATAGTTACCGAAAAACTGGATAAAATTAGAGGCAAATCGGTTTGGCTTGAAATTTTGAAGAAAAAAATTGTCAGATGAAAAAAAAACTAAAGAACATTTAACTTTCCCCGACCCATCTGAAAAACATATGCATAACAAGTTTGGAGAAAATATATTTATTCATTTCAACTTAAAAGAAACAAAGAATTATCAGCAATATAAAAAGTGAGAAAACAACCTTCGCCAGATCTCTCAGCCGAGAGTCTCCCCACCCACATATACTAATGCACCTGATTTTGGGGACGCAACCACTGTACTAGGGGAAGTCGCTAGCTGAGGACTAAATTCATGCCTCACATATAGATAAACATTCAAGGCCTTATTTATCAATGAATTGGAGAAGTATTATATATATATGTATATATATATATTGAAGGAGAGAAAGAGAAGAATACGTAAAAAAAAAAAAAAACTTCGGCATGCTCCCCTCCCCAATTTGTTTTTAAGGCCTTCGCTGTTTTGTCTTCTGCTGTGAATTCTTTCTAAAAAAAAANTATATATTTAACACAAATCAAATGCTTACATATATAGATATAGATCTAAAGATGTAAAAATATTCATAATTAATTCTTTTTAGTTATGATTTATTTAATTAAGTTAAAGAAACTATAATTATCAAACACTTTCATAAGTTGGGTTTTCCACAAAATATCCGTTAGGGAGGAGCAGCTTTTCCATTGATTTACACAGATTTTCCATTTTTCATACAAGTAAAAAAAACCCAATTACATAATAAAATAATTATTTTTAAATGTATTATTTCTATTTAGAATGAAGTTTTATACATATGAAAAACCCAAAGTTAGAATAACTTTTCAATTAATTTCATTTTACATCTATTATAATCTCACATACCAACAGAAACAAATATAAACCCCCCTCATTTATGGTCTTAACCTTTTTTAATATAAAAACTTTCTGAAAACTTTGTCCAAAATTACGAATATGGTTTCACTATAAAGGCAGAGGTTCCCGCTTAATATTTACAATTACATTCTATAAGATAATTTTTTTTAAATTTATAAATGTAAGCCCCATTTTTAAACAATTAGAGTCATGAAGGGTGGGGCTATCTACAGGTCGCCATCCCATTCTAAGTATTCATGACTCAGGAAAAACTTTTATTTGTCGATAAAAACTTGCCCAGGGAAGGATTTGAACCTGCAGTGCCCGGATCGCGAGATCCGAACGGAACCCATGGGCCACCCTGGTACCCCAAATACAATTGTTAATGGGTATTTTTGGAAACATTATTGTCGAACTTAATTAAATATGGTATTTATTATACTCTATGGTATAAATGATATTTGTTATACTGCGAATGAGCAGTGGGTTTTCACTTCATTAAACTATAAAAACCAACTACTAATAACAGTTAGCTCTTTTTTTTATGATTCCTTGTCTTAACGGTGCAAATCAGTACTGGCCGAAACCACGAATGGGGTATGCCATCTCATTGAACAGTGATCCTCTGCAAATGGTGCCTTATGTAAATAGTAGATACCCATAGGTTCCTATCAGAACAAGTATTGTTTAGTGTGATTATTATCTCTCTTCAGTTGACGTTTTTTGGTTATTTCTGTGGCCTCTCTGAGCGTAAATCACCCATAGTTAGTTATCTATTTTTGCCGAGACCATATTCTTGTCAAATTTAGGGTCTTGTAAGATGTTTCCCATTAATAACGGATTTGTGTATCTCTTGTTCATTCCCAAAGATAGCCTCCTAAAGAAATCTCAGAAGCCTGGAAGAAGAAATGCCTCTTATGATTCTTTTTCAAGAATGCTGTTGGAGTCTTTTGAATATTTCCTCTGCAGAGCCATTTGCATAAGAAATGTTAACAATAATTTCTGTACATCATTAAGATGATTTTCTTAACAGATTTGAGAGTTAAGAGTCTAGATATCAAAACGTTTCGAGTTAATTAGGACAGGTTTACTTGGCTTAAAGGTAGTTAGTTATATATGTTTTAACTTAATTTAGTGGGTTTGGTGTAAAACGCAGAAGCTAGAAATAGATTTCTAGATTTTACCTCATATATATGTTTTCTTTTTGTTATTTTAACATACAAAAAGTTGTAGGTGATGAGTTCCTTGTTTTTCGATTTATTGTATTCTTATATTCGTTTTTGATTAAAACAAGCTGCTAAATAAATGTAAACTATAACATAAGTGAGATACATTCAGAGCTTCTTTCTTCTTTAAAAGAAAATAACTTTATTGTTATTAATTAAGTAAAAATTCTATATTGATGTTACTCTCTGTATAATACTTTTTTTCTAACAGTAAACTATAATATCTAATCCTCATCAATGTAAAACATTTTATCCATTGTAAAGTGAATCTTTATTCATGTTATTTATGAATATCAGTCTCTACAGTCGAACTTCAAAATACAATCCACAACGATGACTAAAATTATCCAATTATTTTTCGTGACTAACCTCTCACAAAAATTAAACTTCTAATAAAATTAAAAAAAAAAACCTATTAGCTACAAGTTATCTACAATATTATAATGCAGATTTTTTACTTGGAATATATTGAAAACAGTGGAAATCTAATGAGGCATACTCAGTCTCTGGAATATTTGCCACTACAGCAGTATTATTATGTTATTTCCAAGTAGTGTTTATTATAAAAAAATTTTTTTTTTAAATTGTCACTAATGCTCTTGATTTATTAATTTATCCCTAATTAATTAATTAGGTTAGAAATTTTATATGAAAATTAAGATACATTTAAATTTAATTTATACTAAAAACATCAGATATAAATATTTTTTGAAAGATGTGTGAACTGAAGTCGAATAAATTATCTAATATTTGAAAACAATAGTAGTTTTTTCATGAATTGTTGACCTTATTTTTTTAAAAGATTTACTACATGCTAACATCTAACTTAATTTTGCTTAACTCTCCATACATAATTATTTCAACGACATATTCTTTATTTATTTCTTTATAGTAAAAGTACGTGATTTTAGCTTTGCCTTTAATTCATAGTTTTGGAACTTTTTTTTTTTTTTCTATCAGATTTACTAAATACAATATCCAATGTTTTAGCAAATTTATTTAACAATCCAAGTATTATTATTTATTAAAAATATTAATTTATACATA
>KZ807790.1:284855-306904 GCA_000696205.2 Oncopeltus fasciatus | reverse complement strand
AATTTATACTTTTTAAGGTTTTTAGAATAAGGAGGATATTTAATGTTTCTTAAAAGGAAATAAAATTATCCCCTCTCCCTTTCTGGTTGTCTAAAGACAGCCTAAGTAACCTTCCTTTATAACCAAATTGTTCTTTTTGGCTTATAAGATCTGCCAAGATTTGAATTAGTCATTGACTTTTTTGAATGACCATCTTCAACAAAGATGGAAAATCTGCTCAGTTTAAGCAGATCCTGCATAGCATGTTTTATTTATATATTTATTTTGTTTTATTTTCTTCTTACTCACTAATAATTCTAGTATAACAGAATGTCACTAATTACTACTGTACTGTGGTACAAAGCTCAAAAGATATAGCAATACATTCATATTGAATGGAATAACTAATCTTAGTAAATATTATTATAGTTTCTAAAGGCTTTAAACTTGGTAGTTAGTTTATGGGTTTTGTACATGGTAATTGTTATACGGATTAGTAAAAAGGAGGTACAAAACTATAATCATTACATTAAAAACTTAACATAAGCCATAAGCATCTATGGTTCAGTTTCTTACCAAGTAATTCTGAATAATACATGTAAGATAATAAAATAAAAATAAAAATAAATCCAGAGGATTTTAGAAATTTATTAAAATTTGATTAGACAGTGTTTGGTAAGAAAAAACATTTATGTTAATGTAAAAGCTACTACCTCGCATAATATTAAGGAATAATAGCATTTTAATTAATAATTGGAATAACACGAGATTAAGCTAATGTAGAATATATAAGAGAGCATGACAAACAAAAAAACTCAAGTTAGTTTTTTTTTTTTTTCTATTTACCTCCCATTCTAACCACACAGTCTTGAGGGGAGGGGCTATCTACAGGTAACCACCCTATTCTAAGCATCCATTGCACTGGACAAACTTTCATTTATCGATAAAAGAAATTCCAGGGCGAGACTTAAACCCACAGCACCAGTTTGGGAGTTGCAAATGGCCCCCTTCGGCTATACTAGTACCACAGACCCAAGCTAACATATGAATATAATTGGTTAGAACAATAATAAATAAATAATATTAAACCTTTTTAAGTAATTATACTTATAAACCTTTCTTTCAATGTATCTTTCATAAACAAAAGAATGCAATGTTTCACATACACTCAAAGCCTCCATAACTCTCAAAATACTTCAATGTCATGGAAATGTTTTAACAAGATCAATCACAAAATAAATTCCTCCAGCTAAAGATATAAAAAATCTGTTGATGGTACCAAGAGTCAAACCTCTTCCATTTTAAGCCCATATTAACCAGATATGTGCCAGAATCTTAAAGGATATATTTACTTTGCAGGATTAATTTAACATGAAGGTATGAATGCTGAAGCTAACCAATTCAAGTGAGAGAGTCATCCACTAAAACAAAGTTGTGATAAATGTTTAGTTTTGCCAATAATGAAAATGAAGAATGAATTATATACAGTAAGCATGTGAAAACGATGAGTCAAAGAAGATGTTACTGCCGTAAGTACAGCCAAGGTAGAAAAAAGTGGTGGATCTAAAAGAACAAGAAAAAGGATTGTCCACCAATCCTTGTGCATGCAAAACAAAATATCCTTTCAGAGAGAGAGCATCAACTAACTTTTATAACTGTACTGAATGGTCCTTACATTAAAAGCTTCAATAAAAAAGAGTATAAGCAACTACAAGTAAAATTAATAAAAAAAAAAAATTAATATTTAAAGACTGAAATACAAATATATANAAATAAATAAATAAATTTAAAAAAACATTTAATTTATTTCAAATAACCATTTCATAAACAGTATTTTTGCATTTAGTCTCAAAAGATTTGTCATGGATCAAAAATATTAAATTATCACAGAAACATTCTATGCGCATCAAAATAGAATTATCACGTAATAGTATAGTTGATTACTTTCAAACCACTATAAAGTCATGGATACAATATTAAGAGATTCTAATTGCAGAAAAAATTCCCAATAACCCAAAAAATTAAATATAGATTACATTATAAAGTACTGGCCCATTAAGTTACTGAGTCTACAAGCAGGGGCTTGTTCAGTCTCATCAATGTTTTACGATCCAAAATGTCATGGAAGTCATTTTTAAAAAATTGTTTGTCAAATAATACAAACCTAATTTACTTTCAACTAAAGATCAAATTTCTATATTATGTAATCCATTAGAAGAGATTCAGCAAGAATGAAATGCATTCTCTAATAAGAGAAATAAAAAAAATTAATTAACAAGTACAACACAAAAAACTAGGAGCTATATAATGTGAATATTGAAGTGGAAATATTTCACCACCAAAAATTAAATAAATGCACTACAAAGACCAACAATAAGAGTTTTCTTCTTCTTCTTTTTTTTTTAGTATATAAAGATATAAAATAAAAATCACATAAAATTTGCACATAAATATTTTTCTATTTCTCTATACAGGCTATGTACAATGGTATCTGGACAGTACTTGTAAATTATGCTTTATATAAAAATATTGCCAAATATTCACACTAATAAATCATATTTATTCCCAAAATTACATTAAAACACTTAGTCAAAGTTTAAGTTACAGTACTTACAATAATGTATGTACTCTGAATAAATTAAACCTAAAAATATAGTGCTATTAATATTTCCTTGCAAAGCACTCGGTATGACTAAGAACAAATTCATAAAAAAATAAAACATGCATTTGAATCCAGTTAGTAACCAATGATTTATAGCCAGAATTATTCTTGAGAATTTTGAAAATATAAAATTTATTTTCATTTGAAAAATTTATTTTTGCAAATTTTTTTTACATGTTATGAAAGGTAAATAAAACCAAAGAGCCAAACTTAATTGCATAATCTATAAGTATTGACCAAATATATAGATAAATTATTAATTTTTATTACACTTCTTAAATAAATGTTAATTTATTTTATTCTCTAAGAGCTTATATACATTTAAATATATACTACATATTTCGATTAACTTTCCAAGCACGCAGAAGATGAAGGACTTTATTAAGCTGCTCACACCATTGAATTCGCTCTTCTTTGGTGTCAGCAGAAAGTAAATATCTGAAAACAAAGCAAAAAGTTAACAATGGAGAAAAGAGCCTAATTATCATTATGCTATTTTAGTTGCTTTGCCTTATACTTTTGCATTTTTTTACTTAATATTTAAAAAAAATCTAATTTAAATAATTAACTACTAAATCTTGAGATAGCCTCGCTTAGTTAAAAAAAACAAAAAAAACACATGTCTAATTTTTTCAATAACTATCTTATTCTTCTTGGTTTTAAATAAATATGTAATCTTTTTGTTCAAAAAGTGAACAGTTATGGCTCCTATTCCTGTGGAGCAAAGTGAGAACCAATTTAATTTATAAAGGTCCTTAAAATCACGATACCTTGAAGTTTGAGTCATAAACAGAACTGAGGCGGAAAAGAGTTTCACAGGGGAGCGGTGATTGTGACTATGTCCCTTCCAAGCCCCAATGCCCTTCATAATTTATCCTTGTGGAAAATTTAAAACCTTTTTTTGTTTCTTATCACAGCTTTGGATATGGATTAACTTAAAATCTAGTAAGTAGATGGATATTTTTGATGGCTTCATGGCCACATTTTCTCCACACTAATATACTTAATCAAAAATTTAATGGTACTTTACACTCTTTCAATGAAGAGGTCAACATTATATCTTAGATGTACCTATATGGAAAAATCTCTTTTTTAAGTTTTGTTGGATAGAGTGAATTAATTGCCTCCATTATAAAGACGACAAAAAGTTTTTCATTATTAACATAAATGCCTACACAGGCAAATCTCTATTTCTACACATAAAGTATGGGACCGTTAAAATTGTATTTATCACAAAAAGGTTTTCCATTAATGACAGAAATTATTAGAACTTACGTCACAATAGTGTAGTCTCCTGCTCTAGTGGCAACTAGAGACTCTGGGATAGAAGGGTCATGTATTCTAGACTCAAGAAGTATTGTATGTGGTCGGGCGCAACGCTCATTTGAGGCCAACTCTGCAGAAGTGCTCGTCACTTGAGCAAGGTCTATTGTATCTAGTGGCACCTATGACACAAAAAGAACAATTCTTTTTTTACCTACCAAATCAACTATATTTTCAACCATAATCAAACTACAAATATAGGTTAAATTGATTCTTTCTGGAAGAAAAAAAAATGCAATATGGAATATAAATTATTGAAACATACATCTTATTTAATAAACAAATAATCTAAAACAATTTCAAATTTTGTTAATTTTCATTCAGAATACTTCTAAAAACCTGAAGGAGAAAATAAAAAATTTATTTTTCACTTCATTGAAGAATTGTCACTCTATTTTTTTTTTTTTTTAATGTCTCACCAGACAGAGAGACAAGAATTAATGCCTAACAAATTTTATAATTATAACTACAGTAGGCTAAATTTACTGAAATAAACATACAAACAAATGGGTATTTTATTTTAAATAGTCTGAAAGTCTTCAATTTTAACAACTAAATAAAGCAAAACCATTGGAAATTTGTCAAAACTGAGAAAACTTTTAGAATAAAAAAGATTGCACAATCAAAATTTAAAGGTAGTAAAAAACAAGGTCAATAGGAGTAACAATTTACTGAATATAGAAATTTTAATTTCTATTTTTAATTCTTAATTTAATTCCTTTATTTTGCTCAATCAAGCTCTTATGATATTAGGCCCCAAGCCAGGAAGGCTCCATTTAAAGTCCCAATTAAGAAAATATCTTTTATTTATTTTCATGGGTTATGGACATAAAACCCAAAGTATTTTTGTACAGTTGTTTGGGTAAACCTTCTACATTTGTTTTCATTTCAGTACCAGCAGTAGACTACAACATAGATGTATTAAATACAGCGTTAGCCCTGGGTTTTTTTTCATGAGAGGAACACACACTTCTTGGTCTTTAGGCAAAGTCGTCAACCTCGTTTTATACATTAAGTCCATTTTGTTTGTTGGACAATGTCATCAGGAAACAGTGGCTAGCTGAACACGACTGCGAGATTACCTCTTTCCTCTTCCCACTGATGACAGTTAAAACATCTATGTACTTATTGCCCTGCAAGCCACGGTCCCTCCTGTGAGCTACAACCTTCCTGCAACTGCTTCCTTTCTGTTGCCAAAAGGTCAATAGAGACCACACCAACCACTACTAGTATGGCCTCCTCTGACACTGTCTTATAGGCTGATGCGATGCACAATGCTGCTCTCCATGGCTGCCACATTCTTTCTGCGATACTCCCAAGTCAGCTTATCAGAGTGCATTACAAAATTATGCTGTATGAATGTCCTTGCAGATTACGGTCTAATTCACCAAACCTTATGAAAACTAAGGCCCCACAGTAATAAATCAGCCAGCTACAAAAGCACCAGTATGTACAGTCACTTTAGAAAAAAAGAGTAATTATTTTTTTAGAAACCCTGATTGTATGAATCTCTTAAGCTTTTCTTTAATGATAGTATTTTCAGAAGTCTTTATCTAGTCAATCATCATCATATTCTCTTAAATGTCCATCTTCCAACTTTTCAGTTGTAAATATGTCAATTACACTGCGTAATGTATATTTGTGGGGTCCTATATGTTTTCATGTAAATTATTTTCAGAGCTAAAGTCTCATTTATTAAAACATTTTGTTCCGAATATATTTTGCTTTGAATTGCCATTTAACTGGCTCTGTGTATGTCAGGTTGCAAGTATAGTGAGTTTTATACCCACTCTATTACTACAGCAAAAATTCAATTTTAACTGTAAGTATCAAACTACAAAAAACAATGAGTTAGCCAATGTACCTTGCCCTCAGTATATTGTTCTGGGTAGGTCCAGAATGCAACTGATGATCCCCGTAGAACTGCCCATCGTCTTTTCCATGCACCAAAGCCACTCACATCTTCGAATTTAGTCAAGAAACCTGCATGCTCAACCTGTAAACCAGATATTGATTAGAATAAATAAATAAAACATCTAAAACTGTATGAAGTCTTGCTTAAAATACTTGGAAATATTTTTCGAAGGCATATCATTAAAAAGAAATGGAAAAGAGTGCCCGGAGAGAAAACGATTCACTGATTTTTTTTTTTGGCTAGTCAAGCTAAGTCATGTTAATGTGCTGAAATTTAGCAGCAATAAGCTTTTTCCATTTTAAAGTATTTAGAAATAACTACTGAGTGTCATTTCAAAATATATTAAGTTATTCCTGGCTCTTCTCTATGTTTGAGTAGCCCTTATCATTACAATAGATTTTAAAATCCTTTATCTTGTACCTAAAAGGGACAAGTCATCAACAGCTTAAATATTAATTAATTATGACATAATAAAAAATAATTTATTTGTTTTAAATGATATGAGGGATGTCCAGAAAGTAAGTGAACTAAATTTTTGTAGGTTATAAAAATTTCTATTTGAACAAAAAAATTACCTGTTTACATTAGTAACATCTAAACTATTTTAGATGTTTACTAATAGTGACCATTCCCTCAATGCAGGTGGTGTACTGGGGTATCAATTTTTTTATGCCCTTCTCGAAGTAGTTTTGCGCCAATCTCTACCTCCTCATTGGATGAAAACCTTTTTCCACCCATGTGCAGCTTCAGGCAGGTAAAGAGGTAGTAATCTGATGGTGCTAGTTCAGGGGAATGCGCGGGATGGTCCAGGACATCCAATTTAAATGAGGCAAGCAGGTCTTTCGTGGTGTTAGCAGTGTGAGGTCTGGCATTGTTGTGCAGTAAGCAGATTCTCTTTGTCAGCATGCCTCTCCTCTTGTTCTGAATCTCCCTCTGTAATTTTCTTAGGTTGTCTCTGCACTTGCAGAGTTGATGGTCTTCCCTTGAGGGAAATATTCAACAAGAAGTTTGCCTTGACAGTCCCAAAACACGGATGACATGATTTTCATGATGGAATTGTTGTTTTGAACTTTTAGGCAGAGGGTGAAGAGGTGTGACGCCATTGTTGAGACTGCCTTTTGGTTTCCAATAGGCAATCCAAGTTTCATCTCCAGTAACAATTGAGCAGAGAAATTCATCACCATGGAGCGTGTAGCGTCTCAAAAACTCTTGCCCTGCCTCTTCTGGATTCAATTTGTGTTGGTCTGTCAGCTGTTTTGGGACCCACCTCGCCGACAGTTTCCCAAATCAGAGCATTTCTAAGATAATTTCGTGCACCAGAGATTAGTGGAAACATTGCAGAAAGTTTTTCCACAGTCAATCTGCGATTGTCATGGATAGAATTTTTTATGTTTTC
Source organism: Oncopeltus fasciatus (assembly GCA_000696205.2). NCBI lineage: Eukaryota > Metazoa > Arthropoda > Insecta > Hemiptera > Lygaeidae > Oncopeltus > Oncopeltus fasciatus. The sequence goes on along the minus strand of KZ807790.1, from coordinate 299,629 downwards.
CAAAATTTTGTCAGTTAAAGGTCTTCCACTCTTCTGATCATCAAGCACAGATGTAAGACCGTTTTTAAACTTGCGACACCACTCGTACGATTCACAGCTTTATCACCATAAGCAGTTTGTACCTCATAACAAACCTCAATCAGAGATAATCCCTTCAAAACGAGATAACGGATAACGACAGGTATTTCACACAGTAGGAGATTGAATTGACATTTCTCACTAAACTTGTTGCTGTGTCTACAGTTCTCAATGTACTGTCCTCAAAGAGGTCTTGTTCTGGAGGGGAGAAATCATGCTATGCGGCAGTGCAGCCAATGTGTGGAAAAACAATTTCCTACCGCCATGACAGTCTCAGTACACTTACTTTCTGGACATGCCTCGTATTTCTTTAGCTTTAACAAATATAAAGAATTATGCATTAATTGTCACCCTTTAGCCTTTCTTTATAGATTTTTTGAAACAAATTTTGTTTTGATAGAAAAAATATTTTTTTATATTTGTTTTATAAACTTAAAAGAGATAAAAGGATCATTTGATCTCCACTCGTACTATTATTTGTTTATAGAAATAAATAATAGAAATGCAGTAAGCCAGGAGATGCTTTTATTACCTTAAGTCTATAATAATAAATCAATTGTTTTTAAAAATCCAAATTGTTATATAATAGACAAATAAGCCTTTCAAAATGAAACATCAAGTAAGCCAATATATCTTAATATCACCAAAGATACATACACCATAATGCATGATATACGTCATAATAGATAAATGAATTTTTTAATCTAAACTCAATTTAAATTTTGTGGTGAGGAATTTTATCGATTCAACTTTACTGAAACACTAAATTACTATACTCCTATTTAGAAAAGAATTAAGATCATTATGAGTCAGCACAGAGGGTTATATATAATCAAGCATTCTTATGTTTATCCTAAGTATGAAAATAAATTAATTTCTTTAATTCTCTCAGTAAATTTTTTAAATTCATTTTATTTTATACCGTAATTAAGTAATTAAAACTAAGAGCCATCTAAAGTGAGATCATTCAATATGACTAGTTTTTGTTGTCTTACAATCCTCCAATTGTCTTCATCTCATTTTTTTGAAGCATTGGATAGTAGGAGTAATTTTTAATCATTTAGTGACCTATTTACTTGGAAAATTTGATTAAAAAAATAAGCTTACTGGCCTACTGATTCCTTTGTGGGAAACTATGAGCCCTTAATATGAGAAACTAAATTAAAATATGATATATTAATATGAATGAATATGCTTTACTTATGGTTAAGTAAAAAAAAAAAAAAAAGTCTATGAAGAATTGAGTACTTGCCTGACTTTGCATAGATGAGGTCATAGAAAGTTCTACACTACCTTCAAGTGGGCAAGTATAAGGCACCTGAGAACATGCAATGGGACATTATTAATATACAGTATTTTAAAAAATAGTTTATATATAAATATAAAGTATTTTTTTATTAGGAAAATAATTTTTAGAGAATAAGCTATTGTTTCACTATAAGAAGACTGTAAAAATGTAATTAATTATAATAGCAATTTGTAATTCATTAACTTATCTTTTTTGTTTTAGCTTCCAATACTTTAAGGTTCTTNAAAAAAAAAAAAAAAAAAAAAAAAAAAAAAAAAAAAAAAAAAAAAAAATTACAAATACATGGGAAATACATTTATTTAGACTTCTACTTTTCTTAACACAAACATATTTTTACAGTATAACTATCAGAGATATGACAAAAAAAAAAAAAAAAAAAATCAGTAAAAATAGCTCCAACCTAATACAATATCCAATACAATACTTGATAGGTGCAACAGTTAAACCATTGAGCAATTTAAAACCTCAAATTTACTGAATGAACTAGCCTTTCCTAGCTAACCTCATATTGAGGTTACATGATGGGCCCCAGGTAAGCTTCTTTCCAATGAAAAATCATTTCTGCATTCCTTCTAATACTGACAGGATTCCTGGTATGATCCCAGGAATATCCATCCAGCCCCATGGTCTGCTGACCAAATATTTCAAGTAAAGGGGGTTGCAATAAATACATATATATATATATATAAATTAAGATATTTTGAGAGTACACGAGAAAAATTATGAACATGTTACCTTGTTCAGTGTGAATGAGTTCCTGTTAACTTCCCGAAGAGAAAATACTGCAAATCCCCAAAGCTGGAATGCTGAGGACCTACAAAAATTGAGAATATAATTTAAAATTAGAGAAAGAAAGAAGAAAGACAGCTGGGAGATGAATTAGGAGATACGTAAGTGATTGTCTGGATGCTTTTAAAAGATTCTAAGTTACCTCAACTCTATTTCATGCATCGTTCCACAGATGTTTTATAGTATTATACAATATTTTGTTAATGTTTATTTTACTACAAATAAACTATTATGATTGACCTGGAAAATAAAATCCACACCCCCTTTCAAAAATGCTTCATGTTTCAAGATACGAACAGTCAAAAAATTAAATGATAGAAAAAGTCTGTCAGCAATACTTGAAATTTCACGGAGATGGCAGAATCGATTTTAATGAAATTTGGGATTTAGGTTCTAGCTGTTATGACAATATGACTAAGTTCATATGATCGTTATACATCAACTTTAAGAAAGTTTAATAAAAGGTTGAAATTGTTTAACACCTTGTTGTTATCATTTTGACAAACGCATTGAGCTTCACATTATTTGTTCTACTCATATCTCCATTGGTTATTCTGTAAAGGCAGGTATGGGTTGAGGAGGGCCAGAATCTATGTTTGTTATCTTATTTAAATCACAGCTTATCTACAGAAGAAAATTATAAAAATTATTACAAAAAGTGAGTAAAACCAATTTTGTTGAAAACCCCTTATGACATAATTCAATCAAGGAATTAATTTTGTGAATAAATGCATGTTCTGTTGAATTTAAAACAAATTTTTAAGCAGAAAAGAATTGGTATATGATATAGGCTATGTTTAAATTTCATAGAAAATTCATCATAAAACACAGTGATACAATTAGTTTTCGGCTTATTTACCTGACAGCATTGGGCCCAGCTGGAGATTCCACTGGAAGAAAACCTTTGTCTTTCTGTTTTTTAGGTGTTGTGCGTTTGTCCTGAAAAATAGACAATAAATATTTGCAAATCATATTGGAAACAAATATTAGATAGGAATTTCATAGGTTTAAAGTTTTTTTTTAAACTGTTTTAATAAAGAAAAATTACATACAAAAATCAAATAATTAAGATATGACGTTAAAATTTCAAAATAAATTATCAAACATGAAATTGCTCAACCATTGCTATGAAAACTAAAGTTTATTACAAGTCATGGATAAAATATCTACCCATGCAAAAATTTCTTCTTATTATCAGTAAAAACCCTTAAATTGCATTCTGAAACATTTTCTATAATACAATTGTTGTGTGGCATTTTAAAAGCCTTTTATTTCTTTTGAAAACAAAGAAATTCCCTTAGCAGATAAAAAATTAATAAAGCCAACTGAATTTGATCAGTTTCAATTAACAGTTCAAAATTACACTACCTTTTTTCCAGGCGTTCGTGTCTTAGAGTCAGGATGATGGAAGTCATCTTTTTTTGCTGAGTAACCATAAACTTCAAGAGATGCGGTGAAATCAGAATATAGCCCTTTGAGAGTCAGAGACTTCTGGAATGTCAGTCGCCCATCTCTGTTGGTAAATGATCTATATTAGACATTATAGATAATTTTTAGTGCAAGGGAACAGAATAAAAAATCTAACTGTCCCAGCCAGGACTCGAACCTGGATCCCCTGCTATCCGGGCCGGTGCATTTNGTTCCCTTGCACTAAAAATTATCTAAATTTACGTGGGATTAAAGACCACAAAATAAATAATATTTATAAAATTAGACATTATAATACGTTATTGGCTCCAAAAATGGAAACCAACAATTTAATACAAATTCTTCATTTAAGATATTTATATATTTCAATTGAGACAAGATATTTTATTTTATTCATCATTTGATTATTTGAAGCCAGTGAAATAAAACAAATCAGGGGTTTAAGTCCATTGGAAACTTAGTTGAAGCCTTTCTGAGGTTCTGGGAGTTAATAACCCTTTGACTAATCAAATAAAAAGACTAACTTTACCCTTTGACTAACAACTATGGAAATTCATTCCTGATTTCCAAATAACTGAAATTGGGCTAATCATTTACCCCTGCCTATGGACTAGGCAGTATACTTTTTAATTTCTTAGAAAAGAATTGTCTTCTGATTTCCCTATTGTCAACATACCAATAATTAAATTTTAAATTAATAATGCTCCAAATTATTCCCCAGAAGTTGATAATGCTACATATTTAAAAATCAATTTCAATATTCATTTTCTAATATTTTATTTATTACAAAAAATGTAGATAGTTAAACAAAATAATTTCAGATATATGAATGTCTATGTGAAGTACAATTGTAATAAAACTGTAATAAATTTCTCAACAAAATTATGGGCCAACTCCTTTCATAAAAAAGGGCCAGATTAAATTCTATTTAGGACCATAAAATGCAAAAAAAAAAATTATACTGACGTTATCTCATTGGAAATGCTTGTTTAGTTACATTCCACTTTATTTTAAAATACTAAATTAAAACCTTAGCACTTTATAAGAACATAAATTGAAAATAATTAGATATTACAGCAATCATGTTTTACAATCATTTTCCTAAGTTATAATGAAGATATTAAATTTTAGTCGCACTCTAAATCCCCTTTTTCACCTTATCAGATTTCATCCGAAAANGGGGGGGGGTTCAGAAAGAGACTAACATTTATAATAGTAATATATTCAACTTTATTATTTGAGTTACGAAGAATTTTATAGAAGGTATTAGGTGAAAATTTAATTTTTACTTTAAGTTAAATAAAATTTTTTTACAATAAGTGCTTATTAAGGAAGAATTTTGATGGATAAGCACTTCCCCCACTGTGCCATCCAAGCCAGTCCAGAGCAAACTTTAGTGGTCATAAAGTTTACGCTTATTGTTCTCCCTGATTTGTATATTAATTTCCCCCATTTACTCTTATTAATATCCTTCTTTAGTTAAACATGGGAAATCTGCTTAAATTACAAAGCTCCTGCTTGACAGACCCCAAAGGTTTCACTTATTTTACCGTTGCCAATAACTGTTCCACAAATAGAGCTAAGAGGGTAGGTATGTCAGCAGTTTACAGGATAATATGTATATATGCATGCCCACACACACACACACACAATATATATACATGGGAATTTATATATATATAGCCAGAGATAATGTGACAATTATCTGAAAAATCTAATACATAGAATTCCCTCTTGAAGTGACAATATATTTGTCAAGCTTTGTAAGTACAGCTTCTTAGGGGCTTTTTAAATTTTAAAGACATTTTGATAAAATTTATAATAAATGAATATGGTGTAATTTTTTTTTAATTAAGCAATTTTTTAAGATGATTACATACTTAATACTCTTTTTGTCGAGGGAAAGTAACTCAGTGTTGAGAACTGTAGGGCCAGACTTGCAAATGACAACTACACTAGGACTTCCTCCAGATGAAACTTGGAATGATTTCAATGGAAGAGCAATTTGTCTCAAAGAAATATCGCCCCTCTCCATTTGACCTCCAGAAAGACCAGGCTTGAGCTTCTGTTCAACTTTCAGCCTCTCCACTTCTTGACTCATTGCATTCCATCGAGTATCTGCAATATCAAAATACAACTTATAAATCTGATATAAAATACACATGCTATATAGCATGTGTGCATGTATGTATATATGTATATATATACACAATTGGTGACCACAAAAACACATTTTTTCATTTTTTGTTTGTAAGCAGCAAACAATATTTTGTTCAATATTTAGAAAAATACTGTTCTTCAATTTAGAAAATAAGTAATAAAGTAACAATAAAAATGTTTATTAATCAATGTTGTGTTTTGTTACATTAAAGATATATCTCACATCAAAATTTTTTTCTTTTTAATCACTGAGTAGCAGTAAACAAAATTGGGGTTAAAAAAATGCTGGAAGATTATCCATTTAAACAAGTGATAAGTCAAGTTAAAATGAAGGAGCAGAAAAAGAAAAAAATATATAAAAATATACAAAGGCAAAATCATACTCAATAATTATAATAATATTGTCTACACATTACAGTTAACTGGATTTACAGGGGAGTTCCAGGTTTTCCTCTTGCTGTTGCCCAGCTTGGGTTTCAGCACATTGAGAAAATATTGGGAGGAAAAAAAATTAACATCTTAGCATTGTGTTTTCTTCATTTTCCCAACAACTATATATATAAAATTAAAAAAAAAACAACAGATTATTGGCTTACTGGCAACAAGGAGCAACTTCTGAGCCTCCAGCTCAGCAAGGGAGCCACTGAATCCAGGAGTAGAAAGGCAGAGGTTCAGGGCTTTGCTTGATTGAGATATAGTCTCCAACTGCTTCTGGATCTATAAAATGTAGAGAAAACACTAGAGTAAAAGTAAAATAAAGAGAAAAGTCCTTAATGTTGAAGCTGCTAAACTAGTTAAATTCCTCAGTATTGTAATTTGAACTTGTGTCAACTATAGCAAACTTCGCCTTCCTTTTGCACTTAAAAGCTACATGCCAAATTTAATTAAAATACAGTGGTCTGCAGAGTCCTACACACACATGAAAATTTTGGTGACTACCATTTAAGGTCAAATCAGAGAAAACTTTGAAATTTTTGTTTAAAAAATTAGTCATGAACAGAATCAATATTCCTTCCATATGAGTTTCCATCATGTAGGAACTAATTAAACTAAGTAAATTCTATTATAATACCTTAGTTATTGAATGTTTCTATTTCACTCTCAATGTCATAACTACCACAACCTTAAACTTTCCTGATGAAATCAATTCTTAATTGCCTAGATAAAGGGTTAAACTTCATAAAGAAAACAAAAGACCCATCCAGACAATAATTGTAGCTTTCTGAATATTTTTTATTTTTATTTTTTGAGCTGTGAGCTAATTACAATTAAATTTTTATAATCTTTATAGATCTTTATTATCTCACATTACGTTTTTTAAGACTATAGATCACGGTGTAATAGATTCAGAGGAAGCTGAACATGAATACAACCAATAAAATATGAGTCAAAGTAAAAAGAAAAGATCAAGATAATAAATAAAACTCAGCTACACTAAAATGATGGGTTAATGAATGACAGGCAGTTTAAGGATACATCAAAAGGTAAAATTTTTTGTCATAAGCAATAAGAAATCAGATAACAATAAATTCTACAAAAAATTACCTCGGTCTGGAGCTCCTTGATTCTCTGAAGCACCATCTCTTCTTCACAGACAGTGTCATTATGTGGAGGTGGTGGACGATATTCTTCACTGCTTCTTACCTCCCGGCGAACTGGTGTTAACTAAGGGAAAATAAATAATATATTACAAAAAATTAAATGTACTAAAAACAAAACTATAAACATACGTACAATACATGATTTACACAATAAAAATAGTAGAAAGAAGTTATTTAAAAAAAAATGATTTTTTGTAAAAGGGATAGTATATTTTTATTTCATAAATTAATATACATATAGACTCATATGCCTATTCATGAGACAGAGTTTAACCTATAAAATACTTTAAATGAACAATCATTTGATATTTGCCACATAATTTTGGCCAATCAGTATTAATGCCTTAAATACAGCATGGAGTGTGATAAAGATCTTAAAGTAAAGAATTTAGAGAGGTATAATCTATACTATTAATTTGTTACATTACTTTCTCATTGTTACTTACATATCTACTTGAAAATGGTAGCACAGTAAAAAAATTGGCAAAGAGAACATTGGTGAAAGAAAAAGGCTTTAACTATAATAGGAAAGCAAAGGATGTTTCTGGTGATTTCTTAAAAACTCTTCTAAACTAAAGCTATAAGTAAAATAATTCCTCTTTGGTTTGAGGTTTTTTTTTTTTTTTTTTCCATTTTAAGGTTTTTTAATCCTTAGCCTTGATTGTAAATATAGTCAATTCATTTTAGAATTATCTCATCGCTTCTTTCTTATGGAAACTGCAATATCTATGAATGAATGTGCGAAGAATCAAATTCTTACATACCAGGTATGCAAGTTTAAAATGTCGTTTATTTCTTAAAATATATACACAGTAATTTAAAAAAAAGTATAATATATTTTATTCAGAGTACTGGCCCTCGCTTTCTACACATTTTGTCCATCTCTTGGGCAATATATGGATACCATTCCAAAAGAATGCTTCATCTTTATTTGAAATCCATTCATCGAACCATTTTCGTACGTTTTCGAAATTGTTGAAGTGTTACTCCGCCAATGAGTGTCCCATCGATGAGAAGAGGTGATAATCAGAAGGCGCCAGGTCAGGTGAATACGGCGGGTGGGGTAGGAGTTCCCAACCAAGCGAAATCATTTCCTTAGTCAATCTGGCTGAATGTGCAGGAGCGTTATCATGCTGAAGAATGACTTTGGCGTGCCTGTGAGCCCATTCTGGGCGTTTTTCGATCAATGCGTGACTCAAATTGATCATTTGTTGTCGGTAGCGCTCGGTATTGACTGTTTCGCCGGGCTTGAGAAGCTCGTAGTCGATTTGGTCGATTTTCTCGTTTTTGATCAGTAACATCAAAATCACCACGTTTGAAACGTTGAAACCAACGTTCACATGTCTAGACGGTTGGAGCAAGATCGCCATAAGTCTCAACAAAAATTCGATGACATTCAGATGCCTTTTTCTTTTGATTAAATAAGAAAATCATGACATGCCGCAAATGCTCTTTATTTGGCTTAAAATTAGACATTTTTAACACCAAAGAAAGGTATGATACGTCCACGTAAACGACTTAAAAACAACTGACTTTTTTAAACAAATGACTAACAAACAAAATAGCGTTTAGAGATAAGCAAATCCTTCAATAGGCTAAGAGCGCATTCTATTGGAATTAAAACGACATTTTAAACTTGCATACCTGGTAGTATAAAACCTTAGATGAATGTTAAGTTTTTTTATACTTTACCACTAAGGTATTCTTTCATTATGACAAGAAGTACAGATTTTCCAGGACAGAAAAAAATTAAAATCAATTGCATATGTAATCCATGTGCAGTATTTTAAATTAAACTGATAGCTGCCAAATATACTAATAGATTATAATAGGAAATAATACATTTACCAAATTGTACATATTTTTTTAAAAGTTAGTATTAAATTATCAATTCGGGGGTAATTTAGTTTACTGTTAAGTTTTAATGAAGGGAGGATTATCAGGAATTCAGTCTAGGTAGTTGAAGAATTAAAAACTAATTTGTAGACAAAAAAATTTTTATTTTAGCCAACATTTTGGCCCAAATTTCAGACCTTCATCAGGGTTGAATATGAAAAAGAAACATACAAAAATATTATAGAAACATGTATATATGTCATAATCTAACAAATAATAATTAAATGAAAATATAAAGCTGTGTGTAATCGACTATATAATAAGCATAAAAAACTGAATACTGAAGAAATTGGAGAGACCACCTCATAGCATCCCCCCCTTCCCTACAGTGATATTTCCAGGAAGCTCCAGCCATCTAATCCCTCTATTATTACCCCACTCCCACATCGGATTCCTTCCACAACTGTCAAATAAAATTTTTAAAAAACAGATAAATCGTGATGTACACTGTTGAACACGAGGAGTCTTTCTCTCCCCATCACCCTATTTAGTATGTTACTCAAAGAATATTATAAATAATTTTTTTTCTTACCAACAAGCTTGATGTTTTTTATGCTTTTTATATAATTAAAATATTGGCTAAAATAAAAACTTTTATGGTTACAAATTAGTTTTAAATTCTTCAACTACCAAGACTGAATTCCCGATAATCCTCTTCATTGTACTAAATTATTTTTGCAGCATTTTAAAGTGTAGAGAGCAAGAGTTTTGATTTTCCAATATTATTAAATGAAAGTTAATATGTTAAATAAAACTTGGTAGGTTTTCATATTTTGTAAATGTAATTAATCTTGAACTCGAATTAAAGATAAAAAATTCCTAAATTGTTTTTAAATTCAATTAGTATAATTATAATTGTATAAACAAGTTGTTTGCAATGATATAATTAAATAATATAATCTATATTTATTATACTAATATAATCTATATTTACCAATCAAATAAATATAGATATCTAATATAAATAAATGCTTCTACTCAATATATGGTCATTAATTTACTACATTTTATAATTCAAAGCACAACACTTACAACTTGGTTCTGCTGTTTTCTGTATATAGAGACTGTGTGAAGAAGAGGAGTGGACAGTTGTGGATGAGGAGTAACAGGCTGTGGTTGAGGGGCACAGTCAGATGAAGAGTATTCAAAGCTGGTACTGGAGCAGGCACCAAATTCCTCAGTGCCACTGGAGGAGCCACGAGTTCTCTTTGGGGGAGACGGCATATTGCTCATTGCTTCATCCAGGAGGTCATCCATCTCCCTAAGAACTCGTGATTCAGACTCAGTGTAACTTGAGGAGGATGAGCGGAGATCTGATGAATCAAGTGGTTGTGACGAAGGTCTCTAACAAATATAAAAATAATATGAGACAAAACCAAACTAATGAACTTATTTCAAAAATGAATTTTTTTAATATTCATAAAATTAATTGAATTAAATTTAAAATAATTTAAATTAATTTAATTAAATTTAAATTGCTCATATGTTGTTTCCTTTTTATCACTTTTATCCTCATCATTCATTGTAGTTTAAGAAGACATACATACTGTACACATATCATATACACTAACCTTCAGATTGGTTCTTGATGCTTGCCTTACAATTTCTTGGCCAAAGCTTCCTTCTGATGTGTCTAGTTCTGAGCTCATCCCCAATGATGTATTTCCTTGAGGTTCTTCTTCAGAACAGCTCCTAAGAAGAAATAAAATGTGAAAATGCTGAGCAATTAAATTACTCACAACAGATAATGAAACAATATATAACTATACATTAAAGAATTCTTAATAAAAATGAAAAACCAAATGATCTAAACTATACCGCTTCACATTATACCTCATTCAGGCTTAATTTCTGTGTCCATGAAAGAGAAAGCAAAAGTTAAATCTGTCAACTTGACAATAGTTATAATTTTTCGAGAAATTGTTTTATAAGACACAAGAAAAGTAGAAAGTAATTTTCTTTGTTTTTAATTTTTAATAGTAGAATGGAAAAAAAAATTATTAAAGATTTTTTTTAATGTTGCAAATTTTTCCACAATTGTTTCTATTCTTACATTTTTAAAAAATTCAGTTTAGAATACATGAAAAAAAATAGTATTATTTATAAAAATTGTAAAAAAATTAGACAAAATTATTTAAAGGATATCAATTTCTGTTTAAGTTACAAAGGAAGAACCTACTAAACCCGCAACATAATTCTCAACTAAGTTAACACGTCAAATGAACCATTATATCTACATAGGACCTTAATGTACAAACTAACAAAAAATTTAAACCCACATTTCTCGATGAATTGGTTGATCATTAACACCCCACTAGTCCTTTTGGTCATAAGAGAGTGATCATTAAAGTTATAACTATATCTCGCAAAAAAAAAAAAAAAAAAAAAAATTAAATTAAAGAAGGAATACTAAATCCTAAATTTCTCAATTAGAAGCTCTTTGTGTCAAAATGGAGTAACCAAAATATAAAATGTCAATAATAAAATTTAACATTTAATTACGACGAAGTTCTAATGATAAAGAAAGTTAATAATTTAAATATTATTTATATCAATTACTGCTAAAATATATTATTTGAAAGAATCATTTTTATACTTAAATACAAATATTTAATTAAAATATATATTTTTTAAAAACTTTTATATATTTATTACATTCTGTTAAATAAAAATATTTTGTAATTTGATTACAATGAAAAGCAAAAATGACATTCAATGTCAATCACACGAGGAGAAAAGGTGACCACTAACGCCACTCTCAAATTATTTACAGACTATGTTCCCAGGAGGTCACAGGGCCATCTTCCTTTGAGTCGACGGGGAGGGTCGTAGGGGTTGGAGTTCGAAGACAAGGTCTTTGCTTGTGGGTTAGGATAGTATGGCAGTTTACTGTGGAAAAGGGTGAAACGGGAAGAAATGAGGTTTTGTACAAAAGGGATATTAAGAACGTGGTGAAGGGAGGAATTGGATACGTAATAGGGAGCATTTGCAATTATTCTGAGGGTTTTGGATTGAAAGGACTGGATTCTTTGCTAGTTGGTAAGCTTGGCGGCACCCCAGATTTCTACTCAGTAAGTCCAGATTGGTCATTATAAGGTTTTGTATAACATGTTTGTTTTTTAGTGTAATATTGGAGTTCTTATTCATAAGTCTGTATATAAATCCATATCGCCGACTGAGCTCTTTGTTTTTAGTACGTTCGCCCCATGTAAGTCGTGAGTAAAGATGGAACCCAAGGTAACTAACAGAATTTGAATGTGGTAAAGGAATATTAATAAATTTCACAATTTCAGGGAAGTATTTTTTTCGCAATTGGAAATTAGCTTGAAAGCATTTTTCTTCATTGATTTTTATTCTCCGTTTGCCATACCAATGTTTGATTTTTTCAAAGTGATCTAGTAGGTTTTTAGAAATAGTTTTAGGATCGGGATGAGAAGATAGGATAGCTTTGTCATCCACAAATAGAGCTAAGAGGGTAGGTATGTCAGCAGTTTACAGGATAAATAGGATAGGTCCAAGCACACTACCTTGAGGAACTCCCGTTTCCACTTGGAAGGAATCTGAGTAATCTAATCCTTGCCGAACCCTAAAGAAATGGTTGAATAAGTAAGACTTAAGGATAAGGTAAGTGTTACTAGGAAGTATGGACTTCAGTTTAAACAGAAGACCACCACTGTGCCAGACTCTATCAAATGCTTGGGAAACATCCAATAAAGCTCTTTCTGCTCAAGGGAAGAGGAAATGTTGTCTACGACTTGAAACACTTGCTGGAAAGTAGAATGCTTACTTCTGAAGCCGAACTGATGATTTGAGAGGATATTGAAAGGCTCAATGGAAGGCATCATTTGTTTTACCATATTTTTTCGAAAACCTTTGAAAGTGTAGGAAGAAGGCTTTTAGGACGACAGGATGAGGGGTTTTGTGGTGATTTTCCAGGTTTGGGAAATAGTATTATATCAAAATATTTCCAGAGGAGAGGGAAGTGGGTAGTTCTGAATATGCAATTATAAATTTAGGTTAAGAATACAATTGCCTTCTTGGGAAGATTACAGAGAATTTGGCCAGTGATTAAATCATATCCGGGTGATTTGAGCTTAGGCAGATCAGAGATTATACCTGACCTCGGAAGGTGCCTTGAGTGGCAAGGACATAGTTAATGGCATGTCCAGGAACTCCTCAGTCTCCGCGGCATTGGACAGGTCTAAGGGATCTGAATGAGTAAATGATTGCTTGAGGTGCTGGGCAAACATTTCGGCCCTATCTTTGTCAGAAGAGGGCCAGGAACCATCTCCTCGGCGCAAGGGAGTAGTAGCTTCATGGTTCTTAAGGATTCTGAGAGTAGCAATCTAATTTTAATGCCTATCTGTCTCCTGCTGAGAGGGTAGACAGATAGGCATTAAAGGCCTCATTTCATAAAACACCTAATTTTTGTTTCACGAGTCTGGAAAGATGATTAAAGTCTTTGAGGTCAGAGGGGTGTCTATATTTTTGGAGCAATGCTCTTGAGCGACATTTCACTATGATAGGCTTTTGAAGCGATTCTGGGAGTGGTTTTGGGGACTCAGAAGAGTATTTGGTAAATTTTGGTTTGAGATAAGCCATGTAAATTTTTTGTTGAACGTTTGTGGGTAAAGGAATGTACAGCACCATCAAGACCATCTGAGGTTCCCAGAGAAATTTCGACGTCAAGTGGCTCTTCTATGAGAGTTCTAAACAAGGCCCAGTCGACTGGGCCATTAAAGAGGGAGGGAAATAATTGTTTTTGAATTGGAATTCGGGATAACGTTAGGAGACTGGGCAAAGGAGAGCTTGAAGCGGAAAGATGAAGAGGGTGTTTTTGCAAATGAAGAAGTCTAGGATATCAGGAAGGTAGTTCACAATTGAACTTAACACTTTAGTACATAAGGGAAGTTTGATAATAATCATAATAATAAATATAAAATCAACAAAAATTAAATCTAGTTCTCAGTAGTCACAACAGGGCCTAATAACTTTATTTTAAGCAAATTTCCCATGGGGAAATCAAGCTATTGATGTTGGGACAATGAAACAGACAACACTTGAAAAAGTTTGATAGATTTTCTATGATCCTACATTGAAAAAGCTAAAAATATGGTCTGTTAAAAATTATTTTTATCTATAGATAATCTAGTGTCCACAATTTCAAAATAATGGAACCAAATTCAATATTTAAGCTTCCTTTTGCAGTTGGATGAGGTTGTTAATGGCCAAAGTCGGTCGAGTAGGTTAAGAGAGGGACTAAAATTTAAGATCTTAATAATCTTTACTAATACTAGCATTACAAAAATTTTTTTATAATTAATCCATAATTATAAAAACAATTTTTTATTATAATTAATCCATAATTATAAAAACAATTTTTAATTATAATTAATCCATAATTATAAATGTTTTATAGTGTATAACATTTATATTCTATATTATTACAAAAAAAAAAAACATATTAAGACGAACCAAATTAATACATGAATTACTATTTGAAAAAGTCTGTT
>KZ807790.1:269170-284322 GCA_000696205.2 Oncopeltus fasciatus | reverse complement strand
TTATTATGATTATAATAATAAAATATATAAGATGCATTATAAATATAATGTAATTGTATCTATATACCCCTCTTCCTCCTCGATAGGATCCAAGTCAGACTCTGGCACTTCTGATTCCGTATCAATGTCTGATACTGAAGGATAGATGTGACCTTTCTTTGGAGGAGAAATCTTGATCCTCTTCACACCAGGATAAGCAAAGTCTGAAGAATAAAATAGTTTTTTTTTTTTTTCATAATTTAATTTATTTAACTTAACATTACATCCTCAAGAATTACATTCTTAAATTTAAGCATAATTACAGAACAAATAGAGTTTTTGAAATAAACTAAAAACAACAAGAACTTGAAAAAAAACTTTTTACCAGTGTCTTAGAAGGCAGGAAAATTTCCCAAAAATTATAAAGCTTAATTATGATATCTACAAATTAAGTAACACTAGTATTGTTTGTAGCCAAAGAGCATCCAAAATTTAAATATCTAAATCTAAAAATAGAATGAACATAGTATACTGGATAATGAAAGCTACACAAGCCATAGTCCTGGAAGCAAAATTAGATCCAAGACCTTTGATATTTTAATCAGAAAAGAAAGAGGTTCTGAAAACAGCACAAAAGCAAAACACGAAAGCCAAAAAAGTATTCATAGATGATTATGATCACTGAAAATAGGCATCATTTGTTTTACCATATTTTTTCGAAAACCTTTGAAAGTGTAGGAAGGAGACTTATAGGACGATAGGATAGGGGTTATGTGGTGATTTTCCAGGTTTGGGAAATAGTATTATATCAAAATATTTCCAGAGGAGAGGGAAGTGGGTAGTTCTGAATATGCAATTATAAATGTAGGTCAAGAATACNATATATATATATATATATATATATATATATATATATATATATAAACAATAATACCTAATTAGGAAAATTAGTATCATTTGGAGTGGTTCACCAAAAATTGAAAGTGATTATTTTAAATAGATTATGGTTGATATCATCATGCTTATTACAATAAATAAATAGTAGAAATGCTTATTTGTGTAGAATAGTAATCTACAGGCCCTCAAAACAATGCTTAAGTGTTAAAGACTGGCTTCCTTTAACAAATGTTTTCACATGCCTTCAAACCTACTACAGAACCATAAAAATGATTTAGGACAACGGATCCCTAAAATTTATGATTCCTTGTAAATGAGGTACTAAATACATAGAACAAACTGGATGACTGATTTCCATTCAAATCAATGAAAACATCACCTGTGTCATAAAACAGAAGACCCACAAGTCAGCAATTTCTACAATACAGACCTCGGTATTGCGATTAAAGAGGCTAATGTTATAGCAAAGATAGACAAATATCAATATAGCATCATAAGAGGTCATCAAACACCTTAACAACATAAATTGAGGCGAATAAAGACTTAGCAAAAAAAAAAAAAAAAAAAAAAACATATAAAGCTATATTTGCTCTGCCTTGACTAACCAACAAACATGGGCCTCACATTACGACAAATTTTCACCAAACTCTTCCAGCACCATAACGAGGATTTCCTATCCATGGGATGGCAGATTGATCATATTAATGGAACAAACTAGTATATATACTCTGTACAATCTTCCTATCCTTCACTTTTACAGAAATCCTGAAAGTCCAATCCAGAAGAAAAAATAATTTTGACTCAAACTGTGGAAGTCTTAGAGAACAAATTAGACTAGGATGGAGAATTACTTAATACTATTCCCCCCATTTAAAACTACAATCATGAAAATTTATGATGATTAATTCAATCTATGAAAATTTGGCTTTTTATAAATCAATATAAGTTATATTTTGCAAATTAAAAACCTGGAAAAAAACTTTGTCAACTGATTTCTGGTTGACAAATGGTATAGTATATTTGTTAAGTCTGAAAAAAGTTGTTTCATATCAGGATCCAGACAGTTTAATCTCATTTACAGCTATTAGAAATCTATAGCAGTTATAATTAAAAATAAAGAAATAAAATGGAAAAAGGAAAATCTACCACAGAAGCAGCAGAAACTGACCAAATTCCTTTACTTAATTTAATTTTTTTTTTCTTTTTTTAATTATTCAATATTACAGGTATTTAAGTCCTAACTTTTAGTGTGATTCTTACTTCAGACTATATATAAGGAATTAATCCACGATAAAACAGAAAACACTTAGGAATATAAGAATAATGTGACTTAGTAGTCACTATGACTTAATAATCCCCTTTTAGGGATTATTAATAGTACATTATGATTTAGTACTAATAACCCCAAAACATTCTGCTAAATAAGTGTATTTGATTACATCACAACAAATCATTTATTAACTTTGAAAATATTGAAAGGATATTGAAAAAAATTAGGAAAGTAATTAACAACTGTTATTGCAGCAGTGCAACAAAATTTACTTGAGAAATAACCATTTTAAAAAGTTTTGAATTTATAAGCTTAAAAATAGTGATGGGAAAATAATTTTCAAATCCTCATTTTCTGATGAGGGGTCTGGTCTTCTCAAATGGTTATCATTTAAATTCTGCACTAAACATAATACAGACTGTTCAAATAATACTATACTTATTACATAACTATGAGATAATAATTTATGCAATATATCAACTTTAAATAACAGCCAGAATAAAATAATACCACTTCATCTAATTTATAAATAGTACCTCTTTTTGGGGATTTTTCCTTGATGCTAAGAACCCGAGGAGGAAGCCTCCTTGGGGGAGAGTCAGATGCATTGCGTGCAGGTGATTTAGTACCCATGCGGATCTTTGGACTGTTCTGCTGTGGGGAGGGAGTAAAGGGGAAATCTGATATAAAGGCAGTTGGAGAAGTAGCAGCAGGGGTGAGGGGTGAAAAGACAGGGTGTGGCATTGGAGGAGGAATGGGTATAGATCTGGGAGTTTCCAGGGCCTGGGCTGAACGAGAAACAGTTTCAATTGGAGTCACATTTTTTTCCATAGGAGTCATATTATTTTCAACTGAAATTTCATCTTTTTCTACCTGTGCCTAAAAAACAAACAAAACAACAGAAATGAGTATTCTTAATGATTTTTTTTATTTTATTTACCTTCAATAAATGGGTTGTATCAATTATTTTTATTACATTAATTTATTAATTACTAATATAATAATGTGAATATTTAGGTGTTTTACATGTACTAATTAGGCAATCTGATGATATTTTAATAAGAATTAACAAAAAATAGCTATAAATAAAAGGAGAACTATAGAATTTTTTAATGAATGAATAACTGAAATGTATAAAAACAACTAATAATAATGTTATAGTAACTTTTTTTTTTATCAGAACTTGGAACACATTTTTAAAATTTAGTCAGCCTTTTATTATACCTTCATTCGGCACTAATTATATTCAAGAGTTTATGATAAGCAGAAATATCTAAAATGCTCTATAAAATTTATAATAGTTTTTTTATTTAAGGTTAAAAACTATATTTTCTTGATAAATTTCTGCTTCAAAACGAGAAAAAAATAAAATTGTTTTTGGTGCCTTTTTTTTTCCTTTAATTTTTCTATCTCTTAGTACAACAGGAAACATTAATTGATTTATTAATTAAACTGATATCTATTTTCAGTCTGAGGAAATCAGAGAGTTACTACGAAGACCATGTCAACTGCCTTCATGATTCAGAAAAATCATGTTGATTTGTACTAGGGAACTTGTTGGATCAACATGATTCAAAAATCATTAGGAAATCAAAGAAATTGAAAGATGACACTTTCAAAACTTATTAAATTTTCAAATCCACCATTCAGCTAAAAAAGTGAAAATTGATAACTTGCAGAGAAAAGGTAGAAAACACATAATTTGAACATTTTCATCTAAGTATTTAAATATTTGTTGCCCCTTCCTATAGCAGCAGCTGTTTGACATATGATTTTTTGATCAATGTTTGAAGCCATTGATATACCAAAAATAAAAGTTAATAAATTAATCAAATGAACTATTCTTAGAATTTATATATTTTTTTCTTCAATTTTTTTACCTCCCAAGCTACCACTCAGGTTAAAACAGGAGAAGAAATACCTAGAGGTAAAAACCCTTATTTAAGCAACCTTGGCTATAAAAAAGCTTCTATTTTTTATGATGATGTTTCTAAAAANTTTTTTTTTTTTTTTTTTTTTTTTTTTTTTTTTTTTTTTTTTTTTTTTTTTTTTTGCAAAGAATAAGCAGTTTGAGTCATAGTTACTAGTCAACATCATTGTAAAATTACGTAACCATGGTCTTAAAATACAACTAATGAGCAATAAATATTTAAGTTATTCAATTAGACACATTGTACAATCAGGAGTTTCACAAGTTGTGAAGTTAAATTTCTTATTTTAAAGACATTAATTTTAAATTGGTGCTAATTAATTAAGAATTTTTGTTTTTATATGTATTTACAAATAAGATCGATTTAAAATAAATGGAAAAAAATATCTGGAAGGTTATAGTAGGTTCTATAATTGATATAAGCCAGGACGATTAATGTTGCACAGGAGGATATGTTAAAATAATCTTTTCTAAATAATTTTTCTATTACTAGTTTGTTGACAATTGATCTTCCTTCTGATTTTTTAAATTATTTTTGTTTGTACACTGCACTCTCTGGAATATGACAAAATTTCCGTTTAACNTTTATTTATTTAAACTAAATTTTTTTTATATATATGTAATTTTGAATGGAACATATTTTTAGCTTCTCCTATGCAAGAAGCAAATATAAATTTTAATACACATTGAAGAGAGAAATCAATTTTTCAAAACTTTCATCATGGCAACAATGAAAATTTACATTCCTTTTATGAAAATCTGCTAGAATGGATGAGGCAACATAAGTGGGATATGAATATGAAACGGATGGCAAAGAGTGAAAAAAAAAATACATTAGAAAATAGTACATCATAAATAAGGGACAGTTTAAATGTGATTTTCATTAGATAACGGATTAAATAAAAAATATTTGATTGGTTTAAAAGTTTCACTCACTAAAAAATAAAAATTGTAAAAGACAGATAATAATGGGATTAATGCAATATTAGAACATTTTGTTAATGTTTTTTTTTTTTTTTTTTTTTTTTTTTTGTATATTATACTTCAACAGTATTATTTCAAAAATGTTTTTCTATATAGCCTTTTATTGATATAGAAAATACTACTTCCATTAATATTATATAATGAAATTATCTTTATTTTGGGTTAGTAAAAATAGTAAGAAATAAAGAAAGCCCTTTTGACAAAAAAATGGCCTAAATTCTGCTATTTAATATTGTGAAGAAGACTATTAACTATTAAGACTATTAAACCTAGCTAGTAATTTTAACATTGCTCTGCAATATAATTCTGACAATGACATTGCCATTGTCATTAAAATAGGGTTCACATAACTTTTTTAATACAAAATTAAAAGGAATCTACTAAGAAACAAGACAATAGGCTGTACAAGATATGCAATGTACACAGAGCCCTTGGATTTTAGGGGGCTAAAAAGACCTTATGTTTGAAACATCATTAGTATATATTGGTCATAAAGTCAAGAAAAATGTGCAGAGTAAACATATTTAATACAAATCTCAACTGAGGGAGGGAAAAAAATGTACATATACACATAAATATTTTAAAGGTCTTCAATGTACTAACTACAATTAGCCTGTGTTCTTGTACATTTTACTAATTTAAAGAATCACTAAGACAATAGATCATAGGTTTGGCCATTAGCCTTCATGTATTATTTGCTAGAAAAACTCTTTGCAGCAAATGTGCTGGAATGGTTATGACTGCACTTTAGAAAAAAAATGAATGAAATAAATTTAAATCCATAGTAAAAGAATCTAAACATAAGTCAGAGTAGGGATATCACCACATGGGTGGGTTGGTTGAGAAGGTTTATATGAAAATAAGGAACTAAAAGGAAAAGGAGGTATATTTAGACCTCTAAGAAAAGTATGGTGAAAAATAAGTTATAGTTTGAGACTAAGTAGCATAAATCCCAGAAAATATAAATTCCTAGTGAATAAGTCTTATTAACTCACCTCATTCTCATTCGCTAATGCTTTATTTTTGTCCCAACGATGTCTGAGAGCCTCAATTTCTTTGAATCTTTCAATCACAGCTTGGTTAACATTGTGTCGGATTGGACTCTCAGCACCATCCTTAGGAGAAATATATTGCAATCGACGAACTGGGCTTCGTTCTCTTAACTGCTGCTGTGGCAATTGTGGGGCCTGTGCAAGTGGCGCCTGAGGGATTGGCACAAATCCAGCATTCTTTTCAAAAACTGCTCTTCTGAAAAAAATTTAAAAAAATTAATGTATTAATTATTTACTGAAATCAGTCTAACAATATTCAGTTCATAAATAATTATCAAACTTTAAAATTATTCCAGAATAGCTTATTTTATCAATCACTTCAAAAATTTAGTTTTACAATGAAATTCACTCTATGACTACCACATTGGGTCATTATGGGTTCACTAACTATGCTCTACATATAACTCCAAAACATAAAAAAATAAAAATACTTACTATACAATACATTTCTCAACAAAATTCCCTCCATTCACCCCATTTGTCACATTGAAATTCCATATAGAAATAACATAACATAAAAAATACTCTAAAAATACTGAACCTGCAACGCACTTCTCAACTAAATGTGCCGTTTGGCAATTTGGGTCATAATAGATTCATTAACTAAATCCCATTAAAAAAAAAAAAAAAATAATAAATCAATTCAATTTGTCCCTTGACACATACATTATCTCATAAGAAGTCCCCAAAAGGGCCACAATATAAGGAAAAATTTAAAACTAAACCAGTAACATAACAACTAGTAACTCAATAATATTTGCTCTTTAACAAACATTTGGCATTAAAAGGGGGTAATAAACGAATTAACAAATAGGACAACATTAATCAATAAAATTATTAAAACAATATTTGTTATTTTACTGCACTTGGTTAGCTAAAAACAAAAAATAAAAAACACAAATTTCACAGAATAACTGTTGAAGGTTAAATTTTGAGAGGGGGAGGGATTATTTACTATTACTACTTTGTTTTTTAGATAGATTAAAATGCTTAATGCTTTATTTTTCCAGAAAATGAACTAAAACACATGATATTTTATTTGTGAATTAATACAAGTATAGACTTTTCATTGGTATCTGGTACAAAATCAAGCTTAGAGAAAGAATTCTACAAAATTTTTATGTTAAAAGGAACTAAATGAATGTCTGAAAAAATTTTCACTTAAATAAAATGATCGACTGTACTCAGTACTTACTTTTCTGCAACAGATAGAAGAGCTGGATCCTTACGGGAAGAAATAACAAGAGTGCTGCCAGCAGGCTGTGCTACATTTTCAAATTGTGCTGCCATTTCACGTACTGCAGATTTTTGAGGAGAGATCTTTCGCACAGGTGACCTTACTGGTGAAGATTGACGGACAGGCAATGGGTGGGGGACAGACTTCGGCTGACAATCTCGTGAGGATGACTGGTAAAATGCTGATGGCTGGCGTACTGGTGACGGCTGGCGTACTGGTGATGGCTGACGGACTGGAGAAATTCTTCTTCACAAACAAATAGTTGAGATATAAGAAGAGATTTTATTTATTCTTGGTTATAAAACTAATAAAAATTATTGCACGAGTGTTATAGATATTACAATAGCATATTTTAAATAACTGACTGTACATATCGTTAATTTAGTGAACACATTTAAACAAATCCACAGAAATTAGTTGAAATACGATTTCAATAGGTTCACAGCACAAAAAGCTTTCTACAATTTTAATTTAAGTTTATGACATGTTTAGTATGTTATTTTTTGACATTGGGCTTAAGTAAAGAATAAGTATAGCAAATAAAGTTTTGAAAAATTGCGATCAAAGAATTTGCTAATTTGCTAGAGAAAGAGAGTAAATTATTTCTACTTTTCATTATAGCATATCAACAAAGTGAATATCTCTGTTTTTAAAAGAGTTTTACCAATTTGTGTGTGTGTGTGTATGTGTGTGTGCGCGCGCGTATGTATATATATNTATATATATATATATATATATATATATATATATATATACATACATAGGACTATTATCTTTAAATATTATTAGTATCAATTTTCAAGAGTTAATCATAAAACAAACCTCTCAGAAAAAATTTCTTTACTGTTGCTATTGTCAACTTTTCTCAATGGTATTTCTTCCAGAACCTTCTTTGGAGCCAAATTATTTCTCAGCTGGTCAGCTTGAGGTTTGTTAGAATTTATTCCTTCTCCTGCAATGAACCTTGATGAGGTTTCTTTTAGTAAAACTTTCTTTGGTGGTGAAGATGAAGGTAGCCTTGTCTTCTTAGAGTCTTTTTGGGGACTAGAGCACCGTGCGTTCTCTGGAGAAACATAATCATACACCAAATGCTCCTCTGAGTCACAACGTTTAAAACCTTGCATCTCCTGAAAATTAAAAAGAATAAAGAAATAAAAATATAGTTTTATTATTTTTTGTGAATTTTCGTACAAAAATTAGGTATGAGGTATTTCCTAAACATCAGTTCTTGGTAATCCAAGTTCATTGGAAAGGAAAATCAGCAACTTGTTATGGCTGAGTTTAATTTTCAACCTTTTAAAAATAAAAAGCCTAAGGTGTATAAACAATTGTATTTAATTAACTAATGAGCAAATAAATAGCTTCATATAAGACAAATATGTAAAATTAAAGTAGTTTGTTTTCTCAACCATAAATATGAGAATCTGCCTTTTATTTGAGTTCCATTAAAAAAAAAATTAAAATGTACATTACCAAGTTGTAAGAAGAAAAAAAAAAATCAGTTGCAATATCCCTCATATGACCTAATTTTTGACTTCATTTACTATGTTAACTATGAATAAAATTTGAGTAATATTTACTACATGTGCTTCACTTTACCATACGTGGATTCATTATGAGAAGGTTTGAGAAATATGTGCTTGAGTTTCAAAATTTATGGTCTTCAGTTTCAGAAAGAAGGAACTAAAATAGAAGGCAAAACTTATGAGTAAGTACACCTGGATTCTAATCAGAACCAATAATCACTCTAAGTAAGCCTGGTCTCAGAGAAACAGGAAAAGTGAGATTTCACAGGACAATTGACAATCAGCCAAATTCTAGACTACAAATTCAACAAGCACAATTAATTGCCACATCTCAGCAATAGAAGCAAATGCCAGTGACTAGGGATTGATGCCACCTCACTAACAAATCTTTCAATCTTTCGTTAAAACATTTTATTTTAAATAATCATAAGTTCACAAAGTAACCTTTCTTTTTTCTTCATATAAGTATTTCAAAATTACCTACCTAACATTTGCATATCAAATAAAGTTCAAGTTCTAAAATGATAAGAGATAATTGAAATTAAAAAAATAAGTAAATGTAAAAAAATTCTGAAAGTAAAAATTCAAATAAAATGAACAAAAAAGAGTATAGTAATTGGTTCTTTTCTTAAATTCAGAAGTAAATTACTATTAAAAAATTACAAGGGTAACTTAGAATAATGAATTATTCTAATTAATACAAAATATATATTTATATTCTATCATAATGAAAATATAAGTAAATCTAAAGCAGGATTAAATTTGTAGGTTTAATAGATAAATATAAAATACAATTATTTTGTAAATCATTAAATGAAATAAGTAACAAATTTTGATTGATAAATATAGTACTTAACTAAGTGCATTTCATTTTTCACCTAAAAATTTAATCCATGGCTAAGAAATTATTAAAATTTTACTTTTTAAACAATTAATGAGAGGGAACAGGAAATAAAAAACTATCTGTCCTCGCCAGGAATCGAACCTGGACCTCCTGCTATCCGGGCTGGAATGCAAATGGAAATGGAAGACAACAAGATGCACCAAATAATAAGTGTGCTATAATAAAATCATAATCGCAACTTGTATTTTAGTAGAACTGGTCACAAATTTCCATGCACAGCAATCATTAACACTCCAATATTTTTCATGAAATAGTGCAACTGGGCGACAATAAGTACCAATAGTGCCATCTAACATTTTAAGGGCCTAAAGAAGATTAAAGTCAAGCATCAAAATATTAGAGCTAATAACTAATCCCACGAAGTTATTTTGCAGGCAAAAAATTAAAGACAACAATGAATAAACAAAAATTCTGTGATACAGGCAGTGCATTAAAATTTCTCAGAATACTAATTCTTGAATATTTATATTTTATATCATTCATAAGCATAATTTGGTCCCTCTGAACAATAAAACTTTAGGTTTCAGGTTAAATACTTCTCATTATGTGATTTTGCTGAATAATAGACATCCGGATTTAGTTTTTTTCCCCAGATTTTTTTAGATTCAGGGATTAATTTTTTAAATGTTGCACTTCAATAATCGCTCAGATTAAATGCAAGGTTCATCAAATGGAACGTTAAAAGTAATTAAATGAATTAAATTAAATAAATAAAATTAATGAATTAAATTAAATTCATCAAATGGAAGTTAAGAGTGTTTAAGGTTAATCCCAGGGCTTATTAATCTAGAATTGATTAACTACTAGGTATATATCATTCATTTTTAATGCCAATTATATTGCTATGTCAAATGTGTTTGCCATACACAAATTAAATCTATAATTTCAGGAGCTTAAGAAAATTGTTTAAACAAAAGTTCGATTTTGGATTAACTGCAACTCCAAATGATGTTGGTAGATATTGACTCCCAGGAAATTTATTGAATTAAGATTTTAAAACTGCAAAATGATTTTCACCTCATTTTAATTTCTATATATGTGCAATATTTATCAACTTAAAGTAATAAACCCCCAGTCCTAATACCCGATATATATATATATAACAATTAATGAGAGGGAACAGAAAATAAAAAACTATCTGTCCTCGCCAGGAATCGAACCTGGACCTCTTNATCTTTTTATCGATATATATATATATATATAATGAAACCTTGTGGTTGCAATGAATATAATAAATAATAACAGGCAGGGAAAAAAGTGCAATGAACACGCAAAAAGAAAAGATTCAAATTATCTATATATATAATTTGAATCCTGCATTGTTTCATTAAGATAATCCAACTACCATATGAATATATTAGTTTAATCTTGAGGTTGATGTAGGCTCTTACTCTTGTTTCTCCTCGTTTTCTAAATAACAACCCAGATTTTGTGTTTAGTATTTAAATATTAAATGCCAATTTTTTATGTAAAAAATTAATGCGGTTTCTAGATAACTGTTTTAAAATTCAAGAGTCCTACTTATTTAGGTACAAAAATCATTTTTAAAAAGTCCTTAAATAAACAAAAAGGGCCTATGCCTATCATGCAGTGTAACTAAGCAGAATTCATATTTTACACTTTAGATACAATGAGCCAAATATCTGAAGGCCCCTCCGAGCTGTACCCACCAGGCTGGCACTTCCCATATTAACAACGCAGCGAGTTTTACTAAAATACTTTAACAGAAACTATATGCACAATAACAAGCACGTTAATTAGCTCCGGGCAGCCAACATTTTTAGATCTGAAATGCACGCCCCCTCCCCTGCTTCATCGGTCAAGCCCCCATTCCTCAGGCCCCAGAGGTCATCAGATCTTGGGCACACAGTAGACATAATTTTATTGTTGTAACTATTATTAATATTAGTCAATAAATATATACTGAGGTTGAAAAGACTAACTTATTAGACAGCAAATTAATGTTAATTGAATTAAAAACCAAAAAGGACAATGAAGATTACTTGAAATTCCTAAGGCTGGCTCAAAACTTGTAAATATGGTGGGTGTTGTTCAACCCATCTAGTTTGTTCTTTCTTTATATGATGAGGCTTTCGATGCTGAAGAATGTCATAGAATAAAATGGAAGAAAACTACCTGTAATATTTTATAAATATTTTCATAACACAAAATATATGATTTGGCAATGTAACAGGATGTTTATAAAGAACCATAGATTGTGGCAACCCATTGAACCACCCTCATAAAAAAAAAAATGAATTCTTCATCAGAATAATATTTTAGCTACATTTTTTAAGTTTGTTTAAAGAGGAAAACTTATATTATGCCTAATCTTGTTAATGCTCAAAAATTTGAAGAAGTATTCTGAAAATCGAAATACCATGATTCAAAGATAGAAGCATAAAGGGCGTAATAATCTAAGGGTTGATCGCTCCTAAACCCGATCCTACCTACCTAGATGCATAAAACAAACTGAGGGAAGAAAGTATTTTAATTACAAATGCAAATAGGTGCGATGAAATAAAAATTGTTCTCTGAGATCATAGCAGGAAATGGGTTAAAATTCAGACTTGGAAATGAATATTGGTTACTTTCTCTGTTAAATTAAATATTTCTCTTTAAATAAAAAAATGGTTTATGAAAATACTGTATTCTTAATATTAATATACTGCAATATAAGAAATTCCACAATTAATATAAACGGTTCTAAGGAATAAGTAGTTTTAAAAATTGGAAACCTTAACTAAAGACAAATAGTAAAAATTATTATTATTAAATAATCAACATACAACAAAAAGTAACAATTATATAACTAAAATAAGAATGATTTTAATAATGCCATTGTTCATCTCTATCTTTGTAGGTAAATCATGAGTAATGTCATTATTAATACAATTATAATGCACCACTATTAATTTATATTGGATATTGTAAATTGGTAATATTTTTCTGTTTCAATCATTGAAGTGTTCAAAAATTTACACACATGATAAAAGAACACTAAAAATATAATTACCTCTTTTTTTGGTGATATGTGCCTAAGGTCATCTTCCCAGCTATTGATGGTGGAGGCAAGTGCTTTAAGGCGTCGTGATCTTTCTTCAGAGTATTTGTCCTTCTTAGATTCTTCCTCATGTGGCTCACCATCATATAGCCAGTGCTCATCAGACTTGTGAATTGGAGAGGACACTTCCCCCTCTAAAATAAATAGAAGAATACTTAGTCATTAGCACGTAATTAGTTTAAGAAACAAATCTCGAATGCTTAAATGAGTGTGATCAATTGATTAGGATAAGACAAGAGGAGAAAATTGAATTACATTACAATGATGAGATATAAGGATATAAAATTATATTAAGTTACACAATGAAGAAGCTTACTGAACCATCACAAACATGTATATTTTTATTTGTGTAAGTCAATTTGAAAATAAAAATATCTAGACTTGTAAACATTATTCCATAACCACAGGGGATGATCACAAGAATATTCATCTGCGTTTATTCATATGAATATTTATCAAATTTATTCAAACCCCATAACATAGGAAATCAGCAGTTATATTATATGATCGCTAATATTAAAATTTAGAGCAGCTTATTAATTTTTAGAGCATTATGACAAATAACTCTCTGAGGCAATTTTTTTTGGCTAAATAATTATTATAAATTATTAAATATCAATAAAATAATAATACAAATAAGGACAATAACATTAATGTAATTATACAAAAAACCTCTTTGTATATTGGAAAATAAACCAACTCAAGAAGAAGTTAATTCCTAAGACATGTAAGGAAAAGTAAATGAAAAAGTAGGGAAACAATAAGTAGATGAAAAAAGGTTTACTATTCTTAGCACTATACTTGCCAGTACATAAACCAACTATTGTAGGAACATTTCCATCCCTCCATCAAAAATAAGGTTTTTCTTTGTGATAGAATATTCTATTTGAGAAGCATAGAAAATATATGTGTTTCAGACTATGACTATAAGTTTTAGGTATTTCGCTAAATGAAAGTGAAAATTATAAACTCACAGCCAACAAATAAATGACACAAGCAATAATAGAAAAAAATTAACAATAATGATCATGACACATATATTTTATATATTTTGGAGACAAAATACTCTCATAGCAAAGAGTATATTTTTTCTTTCTGCTCTTTGTATGTAATAAGCAAATAGATTCTGACATGTTCTGTTAAACACCAAGTCCTTGCTGGGAAACTTCCAGAAGGGATGGAGAAAGCAAGTTCTGAAATAAATTATCAAGAACAACCCTTTCCCATGAAAAAAGAAAAAACATTTTTTAAATAACATGTCAGATTAATTATATATCACTGCATAAATAAAAAATAGTTAGCCATCAGTTGATGCACTAGTGACTAACAGGTTTTATCTAGAATGTAAATGAATACAACAAATTAAAATCTGCATTATTTTATTCTCATTGAAAATGAATGTTTCAGTTTACCGTGTATGCCTTAACGAAGCTGATGTTAGATAAGTAATGATATATTTACCATTTCTTCTTCCGGGTTGGACCGTGTCAAATTGTTGATATTTGCTGAGCTTTCACACATCATGTGATGGCTTCTTCAGGGCTGAAAAGAGAATGAAAAAATTATCTTTTCAGCCCTGAAGAAGCCATCACATGATGTGCGAAAGCTCGGCAAATATCAACAATTTGACACGGTCCAACCCGGAAGAAGAAACGGTAAATACATCTGACGACCGTCGAAGCCTATATGAACATCTAAGTAATGATAGTTTACACTGTAAAATAAGAATATTCTATAAGAATAATATAGTATTCTTCTTTAGAATCTTCCATTTATGAAATTTAATTAGTATTACAATTTGAAAAAACCAAACCTTAAAGTAATTGTTTATTATGATAAAAGTAATAAAGAAAATATATTCAATTATCAAAAGCAACATTAATCCACAGTGTAAAAAATGGATATATAATGTATTCTATTAGAAAATAATAATCATTTAATAATTTTAATTTAATTATTTTTTACTCATATTTCACATTTCATGAGGAGTTTAATATGAGATAGGAATTTATTAAATTTCTCAAAGTAGCATTTCGCCCATTTGAAATGACATCTGTACATTTATTTTGAGAGACATAAGGTATCAAGACACAGAAACTCCTCAAAAATAAAACAAATAAAAAGAATTAGATGAAAAGTTTGAAAACATTTACTAAACATTGTCTACAAAAAAGGATGCAAAAAGTTTTATCAATGCAGATTGCCATGAAGTTGGGCCCATAACATTTTTCAATGAACTTTCATAGTGTTTTAAAATAATGCTTCTTATGAGAGGCATATGCTAAATATTTATAATATATAAAAAAATA
>KZ807790.1:258209-269126 GCA_000696205.2 Oncopeltus fasciatus | reverse complement strand
AAAAAATAAAAATTATACTTGAATATCCAACAACTTCTAAATAGCAAATTATAAATACAAGTATAAAATTATAAGTGGTATACCTCCATAGAGTACTCCAAGGCGCTCAAGACGAGTTTTGGTTTTGGCTCTTAGGCATGCAGCTGCATTGTTTTCTTTTTCTTCCTCCTCTGATTCATTTTCTCTTGCTAAAAATGATATACTTATAAACAATTAAAATATAATTACTTTAAATAATTAAAATACAAATAAGTAGACTGGTATCAAAACAAAACTTGAAGTATCAAAAGCTCTTAAAGCAGAAACTGTGTAAGATAAGTGATTTTTTTTATTCTAGTCTTATAAATATTTAAGATTTGAATTCAGAGCACACCTCACCTAAAATTTACTGAATACAGAGTAGATTAAAGGAGTAAAAATAACATTTACAGTGGATCCTGAGTTGGTAAATTGTTAAAAGGTTTTTTTTTTTTTTAAATTTTAAACAAATTTAACATTGCAGATAAATTCACATTACTAATTAATAAATTTTCCAAATTAACATAGTACACAATTGAATAATCATTTTACTTCTACCTATAGATTTATATTGCGTTTAAGTGAAAAATATGGCTACTGCCATTCAAGAAAACTTTCTGATCAATATCGGTTTTAAGGTTTACCCTAATTCTAACAATATGAATAAACTAATTAATAGTACAAATTTTCAAATAATAATTTTCATTAAGGAAACTTATATTCGTTGTATTTAAATGAAAATTAATAATACTGGGGCTTAGGAATGATTTTTATAAAGATGGCTTTTGATAAATTCTAATGATCTAATTTCGATAATTAACAGAAAATATATTATAATAGTATAGACAAGAATTATTTGCTTTAAAAAAAGTTACATAAACTAAGGATTAAAAACAAATTTTGGGCTTCAAGTAAAACCTTTTCCCATAATCTATGGATTTTACTGGTCTGTAGAACAATTTTAAATAATCATTTCAATATAAATAAGTAAGATAATCAGTACTTTAGAGCTCAATTTAATATCCTTCAAAGAATTATCACAATTCTCATATTGTTATCAATTTAAAACTTTTCTGAAAGTATGTAACTTTATTGTATTAAAGATGTTCTCATGCTATTAACATGCTAACATGTTATTACTAACATTCTATTACTGGTAAATAAAAATATGAATTATGAACCTAGACTTATTGAATTAGTTTTTTTTTTTTTTTAATATATATTAAACCAAATACATCTGATGTAACTCTTGGACGGGAAATTTTAAACTATATTACATGGACTGCTTGTCCAAGAAAAAATGAACATTCATTGAGGGGAAGATATTATGAACTGGGTATGGCTTAATTGTGCCAAAAAAAAAAAAAAAAAAAAAAAATTCAAGATCAACCGAATCAGAACTGAAATTGTTATAACTAACTTGCATCCATCTCTAACACATTTAAAATCTTCCCACCAAGGGTTGTTAAGATTTTGAATTTCTTCCGATAAAGATACACACACACAGTATTCATTTTATCAGGGCCCAAATGTGTTTCATACTTGAATGGTTGCTGTGAGCAAAAAATGCAGGAGGAAAAATTGGCTGTCCGTCACCACTAGTTTCAGAATGGGTGACTTGTTCTTAGATTGCTCTTCTCATACACGATATATAAGCGTCAAAAGTAGGGGCTGGAAGATTACTCCTATTGTGGCGTAGGGTTTTAAAGAGTGCAAACAATTATATAAGAAACTGAAACCCTCAGTGGGATAATTTGAGAATCATAGGTGATAGGTAATTTCAAATTCTACTATTTGGAAGTCATTACGTTTTTTAAACTAATTGTCGAGTAGAAATAGAAGCTCATGACAGGTCATACTTATATACCCTTTCTTTAAAAATATCGCCAAGGATGTAAAGCAAGTATTAAATATATATAANTGTATCAAGGGTAACCGATACAATGCACCACAATTGATCGATCCTAATAAAAACATTAATTATGTTTCGCATATACACAAACATACATAATATATATATATATATATATATATATAAAATAACGAAATAAATAGTATTTCCAGTGATCTTCTGAGCAATAATCAAACGTTAAGAGCTGTAGATGTTCACAAGCTAAGGCTGATGAACTTAAAAAAATGTTTACTTCTGTTATAAAAAAGGTTCACTATTTTTTTGGACAGTTAGCGTTAATTGTCAAAATAATTGAAAATATCCAGTCCCACATTTATAAACTTTCAATATATGCTATGCCAAGTTCAATATAGTTAGGAGAGTTCTAGTTCGGTGAGTCCAGTCCTGGAAGGATTAGAAGATAACGATAAGAAATTGTTAAGGACATCAATAGAAAAGTAAGGTCAAATCTATACCTTACCATTAGAGAGATAGCCAAATGAACTGGATTCTGAGTAAAAAAAAAAAGTTGACCAGATCCTGAATTATCACATCAAGATCCATACCATATCTATCACTAACAAGCTTTATCCGAACATGACTGGTTAGGTAGGCAAAATTACTGCAATTGTGGTGACAAGATGATTATGAGGAACAGGCATTTCGTCCAGTTTGTTCTCTTTTCAGATGAATCTGCATTTGAGTGTGATGGAAATCTGAAAAGACGAAATAGCCACAACAGGTTCAATATTAACCCCTATTAGATCTGCCATAGACAAACATTGGTCAGTTTTAGGCTTAGAATACTTGGCAATAAAATTATTGGGTATAAAATGTTTGATGGACCACTAAACACAGCTAATAGTTCTAGATTCATCAAAGAGCAACTCACAACTTCTTGAAGATCAACCTTTTCGCACTAGACTACACATGTGGTTCCAGCAAGACAGATGTCAAGCACAGAGATTGTTGTTAGCAGGATATTAAACAGAAGATGCATAGGCCTGGATGGACCAGTCTATAAATTACTCGGTTAGGTTTTAGTCTTTTGCATTTATTAAACAGAAACAAAAATTCAGATAAACCTTAGCACACAGATATACTGAAATATTTAACACAACCAAGAGCAACAGTTTAAATCAACAATTTTGCCATACAGTTTCAATCCATTAATATTCTCAGCTTTTGTGCAGAAAATAATGTCAAGTACTTGTTAAAAAGTATAAACTGTGGACTACATTATGATTAAACTGTATTTTATTAAATACATTTACAATGAAATAACCCACAATGTTAAACAAAATGTTCATTATATGGCATGAGGCATACAAACAAACAAAAATAAAGCAAGAGAGGACTGACCAAAACTTTTGAGTACAGAAAAATGCATAAGACCAGTTGAAAACATAAAAGAAAATAAATGAAAATTAACTGATAAGTGAATGAAAGGTGTTTTAAATTAGAAATAAGAGGCAATTATAAAGCTTACAAAATTATTAGAACAATTAACCAAAAGGTATAAGAACTTTTTCTTAAGTATAAGTAAGAAGGTATAAATACATTTTACTTAAAATCCTTTCAATACTCTATAGACAACAAAAACATTTCAAGGAAGCATAATTCACCTGAGAAGTAATTCATATCCTCAGGACCCAATGCATGTCTTCTTCGTCTTCCTTCATTAGATTTCACACGAACAATTTCCAACTAAAAATTTAAAAAAATAATCAAAATTCAGAAGAGCAATCCAGAAGCAATAAATTGATATTAAATTAAACGAACCTCTAATTCAGATTCCATCATAACAGACGCGAAAAGAACACCAAATGAAGGTTACCGAACACTTAACACACCATATGAAACTTTACGAAATTAAAAGAAAACTAGCTAATTAAAGACGGAAAATTGTAAACTAACAAGCCCCAATCCCCATCAAAATGACGCGCGCAAAAAATTCGTTATGAAGGTAGGCGGTTACAAATTTGAATCTAACGAAAACAAGACCAATGTAATAATAAAACAAATTTAGATTTAATTCTTAAATATACGAAAATTTCACTTTATAACCATTTATAACAATCAATAATTATGTGTTTTGAAAACCCTACATTAAATAATTTTAAAATATCTATTTTTAATATAAGTACTTATTCTCGCTGAAATTATGACGTCACAAATGACATCCAAAAAATTAGAAATATTCTCTGACCCTTTAATATAAGTTCAGCTCCAGCAATTGAGGGCATAAATTGTATTGGTTTCTATAATTTTTTGTTTCCTTTTTTTTTTTGCTTACAGAGGTACTTTGTTAACCTCATTTTTCGTGCAGCTCAATGTAGATTTGTTTCTATATTAGTTCTTGAGTTGGTAATTATCCCTGTGTCTGCCGGGGCGGTGGTGTTTACCAATGGTTATCAAATAAAAAGTGTAGGAAGGTAATCTTTTTATCGATACCCATTTAATCACTGTTTTTTTTTTGTTTTTTTTACATCTTTGTCGCATGTTCTCCAAGCAGGGGATATTCTCTATATAGCTACGAAGGTATTCCATTATCTTAAAGCGCTTCTCTTAGAATTATTTTCGTGTTACTAAATTCTAAGGAAGCGCATTGCTGCTCTATCTGGATTCTCTCTTTGGTTTGCCATTTAGCCTCTTCAATATCCTACAGCCTCTGTGACAAGTGATCCGTCTTAGAACCCCCTTAATATCATTGCTCTTCGGCAGGCACAGAAAATAGCAGCAATGAAGAACAAGGGCTAAGTCATTATGTGTGTAGATAATAATCGAAGTGATAAATTTTGTCCATTATTGTGTTAATACATCTATGGATACCTCAATTAGCCTTCGCCCCTCAATCAAAAAACTTATGGACCTCTCCAACTGGAGAAGACTTCTTAAAGCCTATATAATAAACTTCAGCTCTCACCATTATATGAGCACTCAGGGCTGACGCATTTTAGTAAATGAGCAGCTACTCATCTGAGATCCAGCTCGAAATGGCTTCTAGTGAAATAGCTTTATTTGTATAAAGTTGAGTTAAATTTATCCGGCTTTGTCCCTCATTACATTTGAGAATGCTGTAGTTCTGAATTTTAAAGCACTCTTTTTCATTTAGTAACCTATTCTTCAGTTTTCTCTGGTAAAAAATTCTAAAGTTAATCTCTTTATTCTCACAACGGTTGGTTTTACAATAGGGACAAGCCTTTCCAATACATTTTATGGCGGGATGACCCAGCTCTTCCTCCCTTAACTTTTAGTTACCTCTGACATTACTTCATCTCCATATATGGCCATTAAAATATTTATGCAAGTAGTTAAGGTGGAAGATCTCAGCCATATTCCTTGATGACATCGTTGATACAAGATCTCCGCAATGGCCTATTTTTTCTTTCCTTGCTCAAAGAATATTTCTTCTAAAAAAAATTAAAAAAATATTTTTTTAAATAATTTTTATATGTCTCATTATAGGGAAAAGATAGCTGTCATATTCCTACTCTGGTATCTCGTTCTAGAGAAACTAAAACTTCAGCAAAACGTTCTTCCCCTTCAAGCCCGTTATTATTTTGTTTTGGATAAGTGTAACAATTTTTACTCTTTCGCATATATGGTAGTAAACTTAGATAAGAATTCGTTTGTTAAATTTTGCAAAATCTCATTCAAAAGAAAACAGATTCTCCTGTTTTCGGATTTTTCTTCTTAAATAAAAATAAAGTTAAAGACTCTCCCCTTCATAAATTTTGCGTGTGGAAAGGACAAATCCATAGGTATGAATGTGAAAAGCGGTCTAAATGTCATTAAACATGGAATGGATTACAGTTTAATTTCTCCATTATCGTTTTACAAATATTCATTATTATTTTTAATTTATTTTCTTCCTTCCTACGCCAACCCTATTGCAAAAAAAAATTAATTAATTAATCTAAATTTAACTAGTCAGAGTGACGTCACTAACCAGGAGTATAGGCTCTGACAACATTTCTGTAAATTTCCTCTTGGTTTTTATTAATGAAATGGGGAAGGTATAGTTTTTAACTCTTGACATTCATGAGACGCGATAGAAGTCTCATTTTAAATTGATATTTCTTAGTGATGATGATTACAGGATTAATTTTATTAATCGTTTAAATTTAGTCGCTAAGAGGCTTCAGTTATTTAATCGCTTAAAGGCTTCCAATTAACGATCAAAAATAAGCAAAACTTTTCTTTTTAGGGATCGGGTCAGAAAATCAAACTTCCTAAACTGAACTAGTTCTTTTTCATTATTTAGCATTCACCAAGTGTTCTTAAATATGAGGTGACTCAATCTTTTCACACCAAAAGGGGATTTTTCATTCACCAAACTATCATATTAGTATCGAATTCCCTTTCCAGATTCAATCTGTCAATCAATGGTCACTTTATTTTTTATATTTCATATTGTTATTTGTAAGATAATGGGCAAGTTGAAATGGGATCAGTTAATGAAAACTTACTTTTTCTTTTCAGGTTTGTAAATTAGTTTATTCAACAGAATATTGTTCAGGTTAAAACTAAGAATTTGAAATGTATATATATATTTATGTTTATTCACTGAACTTAATTGCAAAACGAACGTTACAATTTTGTGAATTTTCACATTAAAGTCGAAAATTGGGGAATGAACATTGTATATATATTTCTCGTTATTAATTAAATTATTAAATAGGTAAATTTTATCTGTATTAAAAGTTTACCTTAGTAAATTTTTTTCTTGTTTTATTATCTTCAGAAATTTTAACATGCCTTTTAAGTTCTTATTGTGAACACTAAGATAAAAAATAAACTAAACCTAACCTAATTTTAATAAAAAAATCTAAAACAATGCAAAGTTTAACCCAACAGATTAATTATATAAAATTTTGGGCCTTGTACTGATTT
This sequence comes from Oncopeltus fasciatus, assembly GCA_000696205.2. Lineage (NCBI taxonomy): Eukaryota > Metazoa > Arthropoda > Insecta > Hemiptera > Lygaeidae > Oncopeltus > Oncopeltus fasciatus. Next base: position 262,321 of record KZ807790.1, on the reverse strand, counting down.
ATTTCAATTCTGAATAACATACAGAATTCTGTCCACTATGAAAATATTCTTTAAAAATATGTATAAAACAAATAATTAAAAAAACAATTAAGTGCAAGTAGAATGTACTTAATTGAAAAGTTGTTTCTCGAAGGTTTAATGCAATATTAGGTTTTTCAAACAAATATTTCCTAATCGTGTGAACTGAACAACATTGACGAGAGTTAAGAAGTGCATGACTCAACCGTTCTTCCTTTTTCTTGAATCTTCAAATTCACTCATGTTATAAAAGTGCGGGAGGGATGGGAAGCGAGAGGTCACATCAGCTCTGAGTGACCAACTACACCAGGTTTGAGTTAGTAGCTCTCCAATCCTTATTCTGGCAAAGAACTATTACTCTTTTATTTGGGGTCTATGATGATCAGTCACTGAAGCGTTATGACTCTTTGAAACAGTTCGTGAACAGCAGATAACCAATCACTATAATCGATTAGAAGGAAGTTTATTTTCGTGTTACAAACGTTGTTGACAACCGGTCGCTGTGTGAAAGCTGTAATTTGAGTCTTTATGCAATTTTATGCCTTTTTATGGATGTTATATGAAGAAAATATTCATTTTATTTGGAAAAATGTTTTTCACTAGTGGTAAATCTCTTTAAAGCTTACCAAGGAATGAAAAATGATAATTAGTTTTTTACCTGGATACCCACTTACATATTCTTCTGAAATATGGGAACTCATGGTATGGACCTTAGAGAATGTAAGGCCTGTAGTGACTTCAAATCTTGGGCCAATGCTCAGAGTGTTAAATTTGATGGAAAGGTACAAGCATGCATTTAAGTAATAGTAATGTTGCATCATACTTGTTATAGTTTTAATAAGGTTTCTCACAGCTGTATCTTATGTTATCAAAGTTATGGTAGTAACTGTTTTATGAAATTTAGAAAATATTTATGTCATTATTTCTGAGGTATTATCAGTTTGCAAGGCTCTTATACTCAAGAGGGTAATCCCTCTGAATGTAACAACATTTAGTATGTGCCATCCCACAAGTTTATTACACCTTTTTTAAGTTTGTCCTTTTTTAACAATTAGTATTTTATTGTTTAGGAAATGTAATTATTCTTATAATTTTGTTTTTTTAAAAATATAATGGACCAATTGTAGTTATTTATTATTTAAATTCTTATTAATGAATGTTTATTTAGAGGAAGGTAAACTCCCACCTCCTTTAGAACTACATGCATGTGAATTTTCTTTTTCTTTAGCCACTTGAGGGATCACATGCTCTAGAATAGGGCCAACCAGTTTTTAGGATTACAAATTAATCGAAGAAAATTTTCTATCTCATCTGCAAACCTGGGATTAATGGCATTCTACCATTATTTTATTTTATTATTTTCATTTTATACAATAATACATGTATATATATATATATATATATATATATATATATATATATATGCGTCGCGTCTTGGTACCATATAATGAGTAGTTTCATCACCCTGCAGAGAATCTGTTAAAAATCATATGTATTGAGAAATATTTATATATATGTAAAGTTTTTTCCGGGTTGGACCGTGTAAAGTTTTTGATGGTTGCCGAGCTTTCGCACATCCTGTGATGGCTTCTTCAGGGCTGATTCAGCCGTCAAAAACTTTACACGGTCCAACCCGGAAAAAACTTTTCATAAATCTGATGACTGCGGAAGCCTACGTGAACAAATATTTATATAGTTAAAAATTCGTTTGTGAAATTTTTTGGTAAACATACAATTTTACAGCTTTATAATNATATAACATTATTTATTTATTTATATCAATAACTATCAAAGTATGTAAAACTATAAATTTGTGAAAAAATATAAAATCATTCTAATGATTTTATTCTATAAAGATTCTTGGCATTAATTCATTCCTATATTCAAATTAATTAATGCAATGCTAATATTAATTTTTCTTTAAATAAGGATTACTTGGGATATAAATCAAAATTTTACCTAGGTTAAAAATACAATTTGCTATCATGACTTATATTGCTTTTGAGTAGAACGTAGGTTCTTCCATATTATTATCTACTTAATTCAATTTTCTATTACTGAAATTCATAGAATATTAACATTTCTTCTAATTTAAACTAGAAAGTTTTAACTATATTTCGGATATGGTTTTTAGAATGTTCGTGTTGCATTGTTGCGTTACTTTAATAGAATATTAAAAAAAAAAGGTCGTTTTCAAGGTGTTTGTAGGAATATAATACCCGAGGTTGTTGGGTTTGCCATTTTGAACTTGTAGATGTTTAAAATCTGTGAGTCATTCAAAATATGTTTTCAGTCAGACATTTTTAATTTTGTGTAAAATAAACCTTTGAGAAAAAGAACTTGTGGATATTTGAGACTTAATTAACAAATTTAAGTTAAAAGTGTTAAGAGTAACAGAAAAACTTTGGTTTATGATTCTAATTTGATTTAATAAGACAAATATGTAAAATTTATGAATTATTCATGAAGTTGAACCATTTTGAATTGAACTTTAGCTACAACCCGAAATTTGAAGAAAGTATTATGTAAAATATACTCTTTAGGTAAAAACTGTTTTCTTAATACAACTGAACATTACTCTATCTAATAATTATTTATCAACTAAATAGAACAATTACAAAGAAAGTTTTTTTTTTTTGAAATGTGACTTTTAAAAGAATGTCATTGTCATGTTATTTTTAATAACTTAGATTAATGTTCACGTAGGCTTCGTCGGTCGTCAGATGTATTTACCATTTCATCTTCCGGGTTGGACCGAGTCAAATTGTTCTTTTTTGCCGAGCTTTCGCACATCATGTGATGGCTTCTTCAGGGCTGAAAAGAGAATGAGAGTTGTAAAGAGAGATTTTTAAAAATCCAGATGGTATATATTTACCATGTTTTATACACCAGGTGGTGTATAATCCCGGCGCGGTCTTGTCCTTGGGCGAAGTCTGCCTTCCCATTGGTTGAAACTGTGTTCTGGTGGCTGGTCTCTGGAGTAGTCAGGTAGCTGGTCACTGATTGGTTGGATCCTCTTGTCAATTAGCGCTGGTTTCCAGTTTTTGCTCAATCTGTATCCGTCTTCTCTGTTGATATTTTTCTTAATAACCAAGAATCCGAAAAATATCAACAGAGAAGACGGATACAGATTGAGCAAAAACTGGAAACCAGCGCTAATTGACAAGAGGATCCAACCAATCAGTGACCAGCTACCTGACTACTCCAGAGACCAGCCACCAGAACACAGTTTCAACCAATGGGAAGGCAGACTTCGCCCAAGGACAAGACCGCGCCGGGATTATACACCACCTGGTGTATAAAACATGGTAAATATATACCATCTGGATTTTTAAAAATCTCTCTTTACAACTCTCATTCTCTTTTCAGCCCTGAAGAAGCCATCACATGATGTGCGAAAGCTCGGCAAAAAAGAACAATTTGACTCGGTCCAACCCGGAAGATGAAATGGTAAATACAACTTAGATTAATTTTTATTTCATCCATATGAAACTCATTTCATTGCAATCAAATTATGTTTAAAGATTACAATTTGTATTGTATAATGTAGTTTAAATGTAGTTAAATTATACAATATATTTCAGTTGTGTAATATATAATATAGTTTCAGTAACAGGAGTTTTCTATTTAATTGAAAGAAGCCCAAATATTTGTAAGACAAATATTATTATTAAGATCCTTTTTTTTATTCGATATCCTGATTCTTCTTTTCTTGAAATATTTAGTATGATATTTTAATGCTGTATTAAACATTTTTTTGTGTCTTTCACTTATTACTTTCAAACCTTATTTGGGGTCAATTTGTGGCCCATTTATAAGGAATAGACCTACATGTTTCATGATAGACCCCATATCGAGTTTCTTTTGTACCTTCCTGATTATATAATTAGATACCCAAAATTTATCTGCTTAGCTTTAATTAATGTTTTAATTAATGATTGCATTCTCTCCTAAGCAAGGATAAATATTTCTTTTCCCATAATAAAATTAAGCCTTCCACAATTTAAAGTAGGTCATAAATAGACAAGCATGCTAACCACTGACCATGATAATTAATTTAAAAAAATATATATATAACAAAAAAAAAAAAAAAA
>KZ807790.1:178115-192846 GCA_000696205.2 Oncopeltus fasciatus | reverse complement strand
ATATATAAATTATGTTTGTTTGTTTATGTTCGCATGTAAAGTAAATAACTTAAGTGAAATCTTAAATAAACTATTTCTGACTCCCTCACTATTTGCAAATAAGTATTTTTGAATTTTGTTTTTCTTAATTTGCTTATGGGAAAAATTGAATAATACTGATTAAATTGCCACCTGGTGAATGAGATGTCTTATATGATATCTTTATCCCCTTTTTAGTATGTATGAGAACTAAATTTAAATGTAATCATAAATAACTATTATTAAATTTTTTTGTGTCATAGAGGGGGGGGGGGGCACTCCAGATTTACATTGTAAGGGGATTTAATTGAAGTGGGAACGGGGCGGAACTCCGTTACAATGTGCACAATCCTAGGAAATCGGTGTTTCTCATCGTGTAGTGGACGGAAGGTCGTTGACATTGACTTGGACAATCAATAATAGCCAGCTGGGGAAAGTGCAACTTGTCAATAAATTGACCGGATGTATTAGCGACCTCTCACCGTTTAGTGAGAACTCTACGTACAGAATGATTTGAATATATTGACATATTCCAGAACTCAGATGTATTGCGAGAGATTTTCACAGATAAGTTGAGCTATATTGAGTAATTATGTTTTAGTAAATAATAGATATTCAAAATCAATAAATTAAATTAAATATTCAGAATATTTTATTTTATTTATTTTTAGAAAATATTTCTGGCCTGAAAACAAGTAATCTAGGAAATATTGACATATTAGCAAATGTATACATGAAAATATCGTTATTTGCTGAGTCAACTCGTAAATGTTTACCAGGCATGAGCAGTATAAATTGAACAGAACATTGTATTTTTTTTTTGAAATGAGTACAGAGTAATGACATTCCATTTTACTAAGAGAATCGGACAATGAGGAGAAAAGTTAAGCTTTTTAAGGGCTGCCCAGTATAGGAGGAGCACCACTCAAACGACTGAGTTAAATTACTAAATATATTCCTTAAAAATAATTATAGTTCGTTATATAGAGTGGATTCTTTTTAATAACAATTGTAAATAAGCAGCAGCAATATTACAAATCTTCATCTGTAAGACCAATTCCACTTACTACGAAACTCTACTAACAATTTACAAAGAAATATCATATTTGTTTAAGGTATTTTTCTAAAAAACGAACTTCTATTTTACAATAATGATTTGATGAACTTGTGATACGTCATAGATAAGTGGGTTATGATAAGTTAAGTTATATATGTGTGAGCTATTTGTGTCAAATATAGTAAGTTACGTAATACAAGTGTGGGAAATTCGCGTTGTATACTATAAGAAGTTACGTAATGCAAGTGATATCATGTTTATTGTGTAATATGGCATTACTTTCAAATATATATGTTTTTTAGTATTAGGTATGTGCGATTCATGAAATCCTGATGTATTACTGTTAGTGATGTATAATATTTTAGTAACATGATCTAAATTTCTAGTAATACTTAGATTTCTGAAAATACTATTCGATTCCATTGCATTGTATTCTACTTATAAGTTTGTTGACTTTAACAGTTTTTCAAGTCACGACATTTTAATGGTTCTTTTTACTAAGAGAATTGGTAACAATTTTTGATATATCGTATTGATACGAGATGTGTCCGCAGCGTGAGAGGGTTTGGCTCGTCGAAGATAGTTAAGATTTCTTGTTGATTTTCCACTCGCCAACCTAATTCCTCCAACCACCTGAAGAGTTTCGGGGACTCCCCTCCCTTCATCCCCGTCAGCCGATGGGGCAGTCTCTGTGAGTGGAGGACAGTAGTTAGTGCCGGCGTCTTAGCGAGTTAACTGGGGGCCTGATCTCGGCACAACGGTCTCCCCGCCCAGGTGCCTCGGGGGCCCGGGTTTAGGGGAGCAACTAGCACGGAACTCGTGTGGCCCCTACCGACACTACTCAGCACCAGGTGGAAGGAATCCTCCTGTCCACTGTCATATATTGGAAAATAACGCATACAATCAAGATGAGCATTTTGTATTTTAGCTAGACTTCCCGTGTGTGTGTGTGTGAGAGAGAGAGATATACATAANTGGCCGAAACCCTGACTAATTTCTCCACTTAATACTCGACGGCCAACGAAACTCTAACTATGCAGTTATTAAAGTTCATCAAACGCTTTTTACCTTCAAAATCTACGGAAAAGTTGTTTGTGTCGAGGTATTATTTTTAGTTCAATGAATAATAAAACATAATTAGTTTAATAGGTAAAATTCCTAATGCACCACAGGAACCTTTGTGGCATCCTCAGATGCTTCTGATTGTACAAATATTCTGAATGAGACATTTCAAAAGTACTTTTAAAATATCATATAAAAAGGAAGTTTAGAATTGACCAATTTTACTTTATGAGAGGTAAAAACGATTTTGTGCTCTTTAATATATATTAATTACAGACTAGATAGTCATTCATGTCTGCCATCCATATATCTGGGTAGGAAGCTTTTTGTCACCTATGGCATCCTCAGGTGCGATCCGATACACCACAGTCGAATGATACCATTCAACCCGAAAGTGACGGGATTTATGTAAGACAGGGAGCGATGATTGAGCAGAGAGTTGTTGTTGTTTTCCCAGTGCCAATACAGTTAGCAAATACATTACATCAAGGTTCGCATGGTCAAATGTAGCCGCAAGTGACCTCTAGCCAGCAGCCCTGTCCATCTCCTATCTGTCACGTACCAGCGAACCGCAAGTCTTGTACTTCTAGCGCTCTTGCCCGAGAGTAATTGTGCTTGACCGGTCGAGGTGGCTTTACGTGACCGCCGCCATTTTAAGGCAAAGTGGGGGCTTCGATTTCGGCCCGCGTGGGGACCTCAAGCAATGGATTTATGAGGGAATGCGAGCGTTGCCTCTGCAATTTATAAGATTATAGACCCCTGCCACATTAGCTATTTGAATAGTTGTATTTTTTTTTGTCTCTGGAGTGTACTTGAATGTGTACTGAAATATCCCCCAGTAGGATCTACTTTAAGTAAGAACATTAACCACATTTCCTTTGTAATAAGAGTTGATGACACTTTCTCACTAAGTGTGGCTCTAAAATGCACTTAAGAATGAAGAGACCCCCTCCTCATACAGTTGAGGAGGAGCTCAACTTTTCTAGATAATTCTTAAATTCTCAATACGCTTTTTAATAAAAACATTATACAAAACAACTTACTAAATTCCTTTAAATATAAGTTTTATTATTTTTCAAAGTCAATAATAAACAATATATATATATATACATATACATGTACACATGTCTGTATAATTTCATTATCATCGGACCATACTTTTTCTGGGAGCAGAATCGAAGAAATGTTTGATTTACAGTGTCACTATAATAAGATTTTTTTTTATAAATGTTATGGAATATAAATTTTAATAGAACTAAATTTTACACCTATTTTTTTATACAGATTATTTTCGTAACACTAATAATAACTAAAATATTAGGACTTTACATTTTGGTTTTCCTTTAAAATCCCTCCCTCAAACAATTTTAGCCACAAACGCATCCAAGGTTTGTAAAAATAAAAGCTTGAATATTCAATTTTTTAAAAATCACATTTAAAATTTTGGATACTAGAGCGCACACAGGCAATGTGTCTGTGTGCCATGAGAAATCAGGGAAAATGCGAAACACCTGTATAGTTTATGTTGTTACTGTACTTCCTTTGTTGTTCCGTTTATTTAAAGATTGATTTCAACAAGAAGTGTGAGTAAGTCTGGGAGGAAGTCTAAGCGATCAGCTGTGAGGGAAGGGTAGTTGTCTCTGCGGGAGGGGTTGTATTGCCGTCGGCTCCTGTCAGAAGGAGGGGAATTGATTATTTCGGGCCTGGTTTCCCCTGGAAGCAACAGGGGTACTCGGACGGCGGAACCGGTGTGGCCTCCTCACGTCTCGTTCCCTGTGTAGGGCTTTCCTCGAAAAGTGTGGTTTCAGCGAGAGTGCGGACCAGCCCCGCAACCACTGGCAGGAATCTATAACGCGGCCAATCAAGGAAATTCCGAAATTCGTTAAGGAAAACTGCGGCTACTCAACGTGAAAATCTTTTTCCCAAGACTTCATTTCCCAATAAATCCCCACTATTGAGTGCAAATTTGGTTGTGGTTTTTATATATAAATTTTTTATTTGGTTGTGGTTTTTTATCCCACGTAAATTTTAAACAATTAATGGGAGGGAATGGAATAAAAAATCTATCTGTCCCAGCCAGAAATCTAACCTGGATCTCCTACTATCCTGGCCGGTGCATTTACCAGTTATGCTACCAGGACGCGCTAGATATCTCATTACATTCCCTCTACTCTAGCGAGAGCCTAACCCACGAGAAAGACGAGAACTTAGTCTTAAACTGGAAGGAGCTGACATTGTCAAACTATTTGTCGACTCTCGTCATCTACTTTATTTAATTTTTCTTTATAAATATTTTATTTGGTTGTGGTGTTTTATCCTACGTAAATAAAATAGGGACAGATAGATTTTTTATTCTATTCCCTCCCATTAATTGTTTAAGATTTACTTATAACTTTCAACCATAAATTTGAAAAAAAGAAACCAAGTTATGTAACTATTTTAAATTAAAATATCACCGGCTTTTGAAGTTTTTATTAAAGTTTCGGATTACAGGTTAATCACCCTTTCTATTCAGAAAATGTTGATAACAGTTTGTTTTTTTTAAATAATAAAGTGAATGATATAAGTTCATTTTAATAGTATAGTATCAGAATTTTGGTTAAGAATTACTTACTGCAAGTCTTAGAAAAATAATTAAGCTCATTGATCTCATTCTACTTTACCGTTAGTAAGGTTTACAAATAATTATAAAAAATTTGAAATTGATTTTTGCCAACGAAACTTCACCTTTAAAGATTCTGGTAAATATGAGTCAATAGTATATAGAAACCCACACTTCTGGTTTCTATTTTTCACAGTTTTGTCAATTGTAGCAAGGGATGATATTATTTTTATACACAATACACAATTATAAATTCTACAAGCCGCATCTTATATTAGATCAGAATGAAATTCAAAACATATAACGTCAAATTGTTTACGGATAAAATTGGAGCAGAGAGAGAGATCTCTTTCAAAACAGGGCTAAAAATATACAAAATATAGATATTTTTCTACAGGCATTCCTCAAAGGGTACGTTGTCCCTCTAACTTCCCTAATACAAACTTGATTTATTTTGGTGTTTCGATATGCTCTTCAATATAATAGTAATCAGATCATTGATGACGAAAAACAAAGTTGCAATATAGGTACGTTGAGCTTAAAATTTACTGGCAATTTAATATATCCTGCCTATTGATTATTGACATGCCTGCATATTTCGGTATTTTGGCAACTGAAATTGTATCGCCGATGATGCGTCCCTTCTCCCGGGAATATCAGAGTAAATCTGAAATATTTTCACCAAATGCGCCAAATTCGGAAGTTATATGAGAATGTATAAGGACCTGGAAGTTTTGAACGCCCCCTACATCCTCTTCCCTCTTGGCCGGCCTTTACCACTTTCTCCTCACCTAAATTTTTCAGCTATTAAGAATGAATATGCCATTTCCCTTTCTCTAGCGTTTTTGTATGAAATCTGTTACATTTAGGTTACCCCAGCGCGAATACATTTTTATTCTGAAAAATATAAAAATCTCTATTGAACAAAATCAAAGAAGAGCCAGAAAACCTTTTCATTTTTATATAAATAAAATGGTTAAGTAGATAATATAAAGCGATGTTTTAAATTTTTATTTTATTATATTTATTTTCTTTTAATTTTGTCCAGAAAGCCCCTATAAAATCCATTTTTCTTACCTTTCCCTAAAGTGGCCAGTATTTAAATAAATAACACATGCTACTTTTGATCCATAATAGAGAGTAATGAGTAATTCACAATGAAAAACCTTTCGTTTGAAATAGCAAAAGGCGTTTTATGTAAGAGGAAATTTGCAGAAAGTTTAGAAGTTAAAGGGAATTATTTCTGAAATAGGTTAATATGAAACAGTGAGTTGGGTGTATTACTAAACATGACTCAGAGGTTGCGCCACCACCCAAACCGGATCCCTGTTCCGGCAGTCCTCAAACTGATACAACCTGAATCCCTATATTTCTTCATTAGCATGGATGTTTTTTTGTTTTTTTTACAGTTAAATGTCTTGTGAATTCATTGCGCACTCTGATGACCTCGTTAATAGATAAGATCGTCCTCCCCCTCCCCCTTGTTAAATTTCAGCCATCCATAGTCAAAATTCTGCTCATTCTAGACAGTTTTGCTTGCCACTCTCATTACTAACAATAACAGCTACAGTTTTTAGTTGTTTATTTACAGTACAGTAACGACGCTATGTAAATTATCTATAAGTAAATTAGCTGCCCGTAACAGCTTAATTGATTTGAGGACAATTTATTTCTATTTGGTGTCTCATGACACCACTTTCAAAATAAGTTCTTCGCTGATTCTACAATCTAAAATAAAGGCTTAACAAAAAAACAAATATATATATTTATATATATATAATATGTATATTTATATATACATATATATATAAGGTTGGAGGTTCGTTAGCTGTCGAGTATTAGTATTAGCTGGATAATCAAAAATTGTTGGGTAATTATTTTATAAATACCAACGTTTCGAGACTTAACATGTAAGTCATCATCAGGGCGATAGTGATGTCTGGAGAGATCTCCGAGGGAGAGAAACTGTTTAGAACCCAGTTTAGTTCTGTACTCTGAGATGTGTCCATAAACCTCACTCGGAGATCTCTACAGTTCTTACGGTACAAGTAAACTTGCCAATAATAAAATATTACCCAACAATTTGGGATTATTATATTTTTCTGATCCCGGCTGAATATATATATCCNATATATATATATTTGTACATGTGATTATACATGACAAAGTCCACAATTTAAAGAATAAAATAACTAAATGGGTGAGTTACTAAGTTATTTAATAACCTAGGTCGGATTTAATTTGTATTTTTAATATTTAATTTATTAATAATTAAGATTCAAAAATTTATAAATATGTTTTTGTTAGCTTATAAAAATATAAACTAACAACAAGAAATTCCTATAAAATGTAATATTTTAAAAATTATGCCATCTGTGTCATGTTTTATAGTATTTTTACAAGGTTAATTCCGATCATTATGTTTTAACCGCCTTCGATTCAGTTTAGTAAACATTTCTTTTCTCATCAAAGTCCCTTCAAGTGATTCGCATGTCGCCATAATGTCTTGGTACAGTTGGTACAACGTTTCTTTTAATGGATGCTTTAGTCGATGGTTTTATAGTCCAGTGAGAATGGTAAAGAAGGTTTCTTACAGAATGAAGAGGCGACCTTGGGTATCGTGAACACCCTTTCTAACCACCAGACCACGAGCTGACCATATATTGCAATATCCGAAACTTCTCCCTTCTTCAAATTGACATGCAAATGTGGGGTCATTTCCAATGTCAAATACTTATACCCAAAGCTAGGACCGAAGGTTTTACTGAGAGGCATATGTACAGTTCATATTGTGTACTTCCTTGGGGCGGTATCAATTCTATCCCAAACAGTGAAGTAAATAGGTCCTTATCCATTTACTTAGGTCGATAGAAGAGTCAAAACATACAAAAACACTCACCCCTGGAGATTTTGTGGGACGTGTCAGAAATACTTTTCCCTGCTTCACCCTCTAAATGTAATTTTTTTTTTTCAATTATAAAAGATAAGTGAATAAACAATGAACTGAATTAAGTACTTCGGCTATTCATTTTTGGTGGCAATTTTAATGAAGGGATAGATAGCTTCTAATTATATTATGAAAAATTTGAAACATACAATATAAAATTATGTTATGGAAAAATTTATTAAACATAACATGTGTTTAACGTTATTTTATAACATTTATGAATTAAATTTTTTTAAATAAGGCAAAAATGAGGAAGGTATTTAAGAATGAATTAAGAGTTTTAGGCGCTTTCGACATTTCCTGACTTCCAAGTCTCCTTGAAGCCTGTTCTTACAAAGATGCATATTATCTTCACTACAAGAACTTACAAATCATTCTCTCTATTCCCAACTAAATATGCTTAGTTTACGTGGCTCCTTTGCCTACGGATTTCTTCAAGAAGGAAAAAAGCCCGTACGCCGTAATCTAAGGAGATTTTCAATGTTCCGTTGAAGAGGGACATAAATAAGAGTAAATTAACTTAAATGGAGAGTTTTTTGACCGTAGATATTATTATTAGATGATTTTATTTAATAGTTAATTTATTATTAGATGGTTTTAGTTGGGGTTCGGTCAAGGTAGATCCAAAAAAATACAAATTTAAAAAAATTGTATTTTTTTTATAAAGATTATCAGGCAGATAATCTTTTTTAAAAAATACACTTTTGTTAAATTTGTATTTTTTTTGGATCTACCTTGACCGAACCCCAACTAAAATCATCTAATAATAAATTAACTTATTTTTATTTTAAAAGCCGGAGAGGGCAATGAGTGTTAGAGATAATATCACTAAATCAGGCCCTGGGACGCTGGAGAGGGAAGAGTGGGGAGATGTAAGGGAGAACAACCCTCGTAGTCTTCTTTTAAATGCCTCCTCTCGCATCATACAAAAATAATTTATTTAATTGTTTACAATAGGGTTTTAAAATTTAAGAATGAGAGAGCTCACCATGAATTTATATCCTTAAATAAGTCTATCTAGAATATTATGAAGTCTTCGTAAAAATATAAGAGAATTTCACATTTTAAAAAATCACAGTATAAATGAATTATGTTACATACATTTTTTCTTAATGCTAATAAATTAAAATGGTATGAATATTATAAATTTCGAATTCTCTCTAAAATGCCCCGTCCTCCTTCACCGATTTCAGTAGTTGACGGACTCATCAAAAGGTTTGCAAAACCCAAGCAAAAAAAAAAAAAAAAAAAAAAAAAAAAAAAAAAAAAAAAGCTTTGCTGCCGAATTTGATTCATTTATCTAAAAAATGTGGACATTAGTGGCATTATGAACAGACAGACACAAACGTCTGTAAGCATATATGAGTGTGAAGCTATAAAATATTAGTTTTTAGATTTTTAATCCTTTAATGAGCTAAAGTGCGTGTGTGTGTATGATGATCCTATTTCAGCTTGTCCTACGAAGGATCGATGAAGATCTGTAAGGAATCTTCAAGCTATGATTGCAACGTGAATAGCTATACTGTATATTTGCCTATATACTATTCAGCAGGTAGTTGGCCACTTATTTCTACGCTCAAATCAACTAGGGACTCGATCTTTAGGCTAGCGACTGAATCCGAGCGCGAGCTGTCGGCTCTTCCTAATGAATGACGAGCCATTTACAGAGTGAGCTGAATAACGGCGAGGAAGCTGGGCCCGTATCCCACCGTCAAAGGATGACATTTCCAGAGCCAGGGGGTGGGGTGGCTAACTGTTGGGAAACACCCCTGGAGAAAAAGTCATGAGGTAGATCATATTTCTACCTCGTCTGATGGGGCCGTTCATATATCATTAAAAATGTTCAAAATTATATAGATCTCTTATAATAACTAGAACTATCAAAGAGAAGAGGGGTGTTTATAGAATTATATTGGACGAGAAAGAAAAAATGTATTTTATTAAAGGGGGTGTACTTAATATATTTATATTCAGGTAATAAAAAGCCATATTAAATCACCCAGTCTACTTTTAAATTATAGGTCGATCAGTTTTAGTAAAAAAAAAAAATTACTTATTATTATTAATTAATACTTTCATTTAACAATAATAGTTCACAAATAATAAATACAAGTCCATACTCTTGATCACAAATCATCAGAGATCATTACTTATAATATTTCAACATTAGTCAACAAATTTTAGAACATTATATGTAATATCACGTAATTATTGCACACACACACACACACACACATATAAATATTTATATATACGAATAAGTATCAGAATTACAGCAACAAATGAAAAAAGGTCGATTATTATGCTCTGGGGTTTGATCCTATGATATGAACAGATTTATTTTTAAATTAGAACTTTTCTCTATGAAAAAGACGATTTAAAAAAAAAATCTAAATAACAAGCTAAAGCTTCTGAGTATTACTAACTAAGAATATAAATAATATCTTATGTAATATTTTTCATAATTCATAAAAAGATTTTACGTTCAGTAAAGAAAATTTACTGCTATAAGTTCCAGATATAGTCCTAAAGATATATTAATAGTAGAAAATAGTATATCTACAATTTAAAAATGCACTTGTTGATTGAACTCAGACTTTATAATATGGGTACATGAAGTCCCTTATCTAGTAAATGCTTAATATAGAAACTAAGCCCTCAAAGGAAAAACAATGAAGCTTTCTTAGGTAAACGAGGGGCTTTCCTTAAAAGACTGGGGAGCCGTTGATATATATATANTTAATGAAGCTCAACATACCTTCAGTATATATATACATATATATATGCAAACAATGTTTTTTGAAATTTAAGTTTCTCGAAGTTTAAGGAATGTAGGCTAAATATTTTAGGTCATCTAAATCACTAAATAATAATTAAATACATTTTTTGTACTGGTGAGTTTTATACTTGACATCAGTTTTTTTTTTGAGGTTCTGTTTACTTTTTAGATAGGTTAAATTTCAATAAAAGCTCTCAAAGAGCAGTCGAAGTACTTAATTATTTTTCATTTTATTTGTTGGAATTTCTCATCTTACAAACCATTTATATCTAACAAAGTCAGCTGTTCGAATAAGTTATATAAATATAGTAGAAATTCTAAATATTGATTCTTGAAACATATTATTGCCTCAAGTGTAAGATATTCTAGAGGTCACCCAACTTTCTTCCGGGATATTAAACTTAAAAATAATCGTCGATAAAGTTTGGGATAATGAAGGTTCCTAGCCGCAGAGCGATTTAAAAATGTGGCCGGGGAAATGTCCATTATATCACTAAACACTATTTGGAAGGCATGCGACGGTTACACAGCCTAGCGGCTAATATCTGTACTGCGGTTTGAGATAATTCTGCCCAAAAAGGATTCAAGAATCATAAGTCGTATGCTTTGCTTCCTTAATTCGGTCGCTCTTGACAAATGGATCTTGTGGATTTGTGATTATTTATTGTGGTTTTCGCCTTTTATTTAGGGTATAAACAACATGACATACCTTTACTGCAATGTTGATGATTTCTTTTTTAAGTATACAATCAGAGAACATAAATTATTTTATTGTGAAATACATTTAGCTATGAAGGTTATTCGAATGAAAGAGTTTCTGAATTTTTTTATAGCCGGTATGCTAGTATTTGCTTTAGTTATCATATGTTTTTATGGTTTTCGTACTTAGCTATGTGAAACAATTCAATGAAAAAACGAAACGATGAAATTTAATGAGTCAAACATAATAAGAGTTGGGACTTTACTTTCAACTGATATGGCTTTAAAAATAGTTTTTTTTTTTTGGTTTTTTTTTTTTGCATAGCGGACGTACATTTTAATTTAGCAAAGTTAAAAAACTATTACTTTACTGAAAGATAAAGGTAATGATTAAATGACTTATGATCAAACGACTAAAGTAGTTTAATCATTACCCTCCAATTTTCATTTAAAGCTCAATGACCACATAATAGTTTTTTGCAACAAAACTTTTAGTATGACGTTTTAAAATAAACACGTACAAAAAGCAAAAGTTTAAAACTCTTTTAAGGAATGGAATTTAAACGATTAAGGAATGGATCTTTACTAACAACCTCGTGTTCAATAAAAATCTCATTCCCCATATAATGGAAACAAACAATAAATATGATTCATTTATTTTATTTGTTCAGACGGTCGGTAGTCGAAATTTTCTGACACCCTCATTACTAAAATAATGGCATGAATTAATTAAAGAGGAATAAAGTTTGTTATTAAGTGAAGTAAAATCATTAGCAGAGAATGTTAATGAGAAACTTTGCTTGACTAAACGATTTTGTTAGACTGAACAATCATAATTTTCATTTAAATTAAACTTTAATAGATATTATACATTCAATTGATAGCCAATTTATCATCTAGTAAAGTTAAATGATTTAAAGTGTGGGATACTGAAATCCCGAATTTGATTATGGTATTTTATTCATTTTAACAATTCATCGAGGCGCTGATTAAGCCAAAGGAATATCGGTCTCTCAAGCCTCTTTACACACATATATATATATATTTACATTGGGTGTTAGCTGGAGAAATTAGTCAGGGTTTCGGCCAGGATCAGAAAAATAAAATACTCCAAAAATTTAGGATAGTTATTTTATTACTGCCGACGTAACAACTTAACTGAAGTTTAGTTCGCACTCTAAGATGTGGCCTCCCCCTTCCCTTAACGGCCATACATTTCATTCACACCCTCACTTTTCGGTTTATTGAATGAAATCATTCATTAATTCTTATCCATGGCCTCCGTTAATAAAGGAAATTCGTCAGTAAAAGTATGGAGAGTACGCGATGGATTTTTAAAAATCCCACTCTTGTCCGGAACTATTTCTGGACATTTACAAATGACATCCCTTATCCTCTGAGGGAAATCTCGTCCCCCAGAGGGTATCCGAGGCACTGGAAGTGAGAGCCTAAAAACACAGTTTCACCTAACAGAAAGCAAACCCTTGTTCACTTCTGGAGGTACTCTGAAAGTTGGTGAAACGTTTCGCACTTTCTGAGCCGTTGAAATCACTCAGTTTTATGAGACTATACACACTTACGTGTATATTTGTTCATGGTTAGTTCGATCAATACTTATAATCAGGAAAGGGAAAATATATATGTACACAGACACGAACACAAGAGCGCGTGTGTTTTGTGTATTTCTACTCGCAGATTAACTTCTTTAGTTTTCTTCAAGAGTTGCCTCCTTTACAACCTCTTCGGGTAATGGAGGGAGGGGCCCAAGATAAGCATTTATTTCTCGATAAAAGTTTGACCATGGCGGGATTTGAACCCGCGGCGCCAGGTTTCAGAAACCCGAAAAAAGTCCCGCAACGCCCTAAAGGCTGAAAAGTAATGAAATTTTTAAGTTTTAAACGACATAGGAGATCAATAATCTTTTGAAATTTCACATTTTATCATTATTATACAAACATTTGACATTAATTTTTGGATTTTTGTATAAACAAATTCTAGTATATATTTAAACATAAGCAATCTGAAATAGACTGATTGCTTTAATATTCACTTTTATGTATTATAAATTCTAATTTTATATTAATATTAGTATTAATTACAATAAAAAATATATAATAATGTTATATTCTTTAATTTTAGAAGTTGATGACTTAAAACTTGTTAAAATTCATTTACATGGACTGAGATTAAGCATGACAGTTTACTGGAGAAATTAGTGAGGATTTTGGTCAGAAAAATGAAGTACTCCAATATTTTTATTAAAAAAATTTGTACGACGTTTTTAGTTCTGCACTCTGAGACGTGACCATAAACCTCCCTTGGAGATCTCTCCATACTACCACCCTGATGATGACTTACTAGTTAAGTCAAAACGTTGGAAATAATAAAATAATTAAAGAATAGTTTTGGTGTATTTATTTATTCTGACCCTGGTCGAAACCCTGACTAATTCCTCCAGCATAATACTCGACGGCCATCAACCTTCGACCACATGACATAGTACATATATAAAATTGTATTTTTAAAGCATGAGATTCTCAATAACTTGGTTAAATATATTACTATGATAATTTGTAGTAGTAATACATGTATGATAGAGCAGAGTAAAGGACATTCATGTATAGAACTCGAGTATCCACGCGTTTGCCTCAGGGATAACGGTCCTTGTGCCAATTCATGGACAAGCAGTTTTTTTTTTCCAGAAAAAGAGACGTATCGCTTTTCGGGCATAACAGCCATAAGAGGAGGAGGGGGATGGGGGGACAATGACCCCCCAAGAAATCCACAAAAGAGCTGTCCGGCGATTTCACAAGCCGCGGACAGCATAAGGTTCAACAAAGAAGACTGTTATCGCCTAGAGTCATTCCTAGTGACTCCTGCATCTCTTAGAGCCGGTCGATGCAGAAGAAATGTAAGCACCTTGCCCAACAGATCGCCTTGTGCAAAGCCACAAATACTCAATGGCCGCCGAAAACTTTCGCAGTCGAAAGAGCTAATTTGATCTCAAAATGGAACAGCTCTTGAATGCGAAAGAAAACTTCATCTACATTTATATTCCGGTGGCATTTCTTGATGATTTTGAATGCCTAACAATTTTCTAAAAACTTTAAAAATTAAAATCATTTTCTAAAATTCTCTAATTAATCTTTTCTAAAAGATCTTAATTAAATCACAAATTTTAGTTTTTCCCAAAAAAACAAAATACAAAATGTCAATCACACAGGAGCAGCTAAAATAAATATCAGATATAAGGTAAGATAATTAGTAAGAGTGAATAACTAAATTTATCTTAAGATACACAAAAATACTATAAAGAAAAAATAATGTCCATGAACTTTTCTCTGAACCGACCGGAAAGTAAGAAATATGGTTAAAATGTATTTTTCATTCAATAAATACAAGGGAATAGAATAAAAGCCAGGACCTTGCTGAGACAGTTATAGATTTATTATTCTATTCCCTTGCATTTCTTATTTAAAATTAAAGTGGGATTAAAAACCACAACGAAAATAATATTTATGCATTTTTCATTATTTTATCTTTTGTATGCGTTTATTTTTAACTGAT
>KZ807790.1:144626-157530 GCA_000696205.2 Oncopeltus fasciatus | reverse complement strand
TTTTACAGAGACCGAAATTTAAAATAGTAATATCTAGATTGCTATTAGTGCTACAAAAAAAAAGTATGGAAAAAATAGACCTGGGATGTAGTTTTATAACTTTTATGCCCTATAACTTAAAAAAAAAAAAAAATTAAAGAAGATATTTGAGAATGTAATTTCTAGTGTTAGATGGGCCCTTTTATTTTTTTAAATATAGAAACCATATTCGGTAACTAGGCTTTTCATTACAAATCCTTGAAAGGATTCATTTTAAGTTATTGGTAGAGGGTAGAAGAATTAACTTTCCAATAGTAATTATTTTAGTTATAAAGAATTAATGCAACATATTGGGTTTAAAATGTAATTTTTTAATATTCATACTCCATAAAATATTTACGAAAAATGCTTATTAAGGTATAAATTTAGGAATGTAACTCTTCCTTCCCGGCTAGTCTAGGACAGTACTCTCGTTGCATTCATCGGACCCTAAGCAATCCCCAGTGAAAGATCGGAAATCTGCCTGGTCCACTCTTCCATACAGGTGGAATTCGCCCTCGAAGAGATGCTCCTCCATTCTCGCCCCCCGTACAGATCTCCTCGATCGGCAGATACCTTCTGTAGGAACCACCAGAGTTCCCCCCTAATTAGAAGACACAATTCCTCAGGAGATGAGAGAAGAGCGGAAAGAAGTGGGGCAAGGTACTGTGGCCTGTGGTCATGTTCCGCTATACCTTGAATTAACTGACCAAGACCATTCGATTGTTACTGCCCTGCTACTTTCAAAGCTGTGATTTTTTCGTCACTTCTACTTTGTCGTAGCGTTCTAACATTGATTCATAACCATTAATATAAAAAAAATTTTAAAAATAGATTTTTTATTAAGCACTATATGCCTCTCAACTTTCATTAATTCAAGGAATATTATATTATTAATACGTATATGTTAAATATCTGTACCAGACAAGTAAATTAACACAGATATTTTCATTTTTTTTTTTTTTTAATATTTTGAAAAGCCTCCCATTCAACCACTTAGGGTCATGGAGAGAGGGGCTATTGACAAGTTGTCATGCTATTCTAAACACCCATAGCACAGGACAAGCTTTTATCTATATATAACCTTTTTTTTCTCATATGTTTCTCGTGTTCAGTAACTAGATTCATTCGGATAGTAAATCATGTCATTCATTACTCTATAGATTGGAAAAAGTGTTACCCTAGTTCACTGTAATGTTTTAAAGTCAAATAAACAAAGCAGAATTTCTCTCACACAAATACATTTTATAACTATCAGTGTATTTAAACTTAAATCAGTCATCAGAAACAATAATACAAAGTAAAAATTCTTCAGAAGGGGGAGTGAGGGGGGCAAAATAAACTTTAATATGTCAGCAGAAAGAAGTAGCATTTTAGTTGTGCAAATAAAATTACAAAGATTAAATTAAAAATTTTATGTCTTAAATGACACTTGAGAATTAGAAAAAAAAAATCAAATTTTTAAATAATTCACTTTTCATTAGAAAAAGATAAGAACACGAAGCAAAAATTACGGCAAATTAGATAAGATGGAGCTTTTATATAATTGATTTTTTTATTTTTTTTTACGACAATAACAGAGGTTTTGTCCATTTTCTGAGTTAATACTCATCTAAAACTTCCAACAGACTAATTTAAACCATTGGCGAAATTAGCCTTTCTTCTTGTTTAAAAGAAAAATGTATTCTTGTATAAATATTTTGTGTATATATATATANCCATTTCATAACTCAAAACAAATCCATAATGTCCAGTCATGGAAATGTGAACTTAGGGACAGGACGTCCTCTCTCATCTTCATGATAGGTAGGTGTGGCAAAGAGTTTGTGTGTAAAACCTCGTTTTCTACATCTGCTAGGCAGAATAGATACAGGTTTGAAAAAGCTTTTGAAGCACGTCATGGATAGGATCACATAAACGAAATACAATTCCAGCAAATAACTTTCGAGTGAACAAGAAAACCGCGGTGTACAATTATTGCTATATCAAAGTGCGTACAGTTTTCCCCAAGGAAATATATAAGGCATTACATACGTGTAATAATGCATTACATCTCAACTTGAATTTTATCTTAACTTATGGAAAGACCTCACTGTATCCTTATAACCTACTCATGTTCCATAATTTCACTATAATGTTGATAAACTCAGAGGATTCGGTTTTACCGGAAGATACTCCCGGTCCCCCTTGATAAACATTTCAGGCACGGGAAGAGCAGATCACGCAATGAAGTGAAAAAGACTGGGTTACGTAATATTGACATCAGGAGATAGAGAAAAGTTTCCAGTCTAGTCAAAATGGTTATTTTTGGGCTCGTCCTAAGTATAGGAAACTATAGATAGGTTTGGTGAAGAATCAAGCAGGAGTGAATAGCTGGATTTGCTTGAAAGAAATCTATTGAAAGCTTGAAGAGCAACTTCAAGGCCACGATAGGAGGATAATTCCAATCTTTGACAGTTTACTTACAAACTTTCGCACTTGATAAAGGACAGTGATTGCGAACCATGCTAATGTGTGAAACCCATAAAAACAAAAAGCTGCACACTGTAATGAGGTTCCAAATTAAGAGTTATACAAGATAAAGTTACTTCAAAAGGTTTCTTTTAAAAGGTGTTTTATTTTTATTGCTCAAAAATTATATTTAAATATTACTAACTAATATTTTAACTGTAAATCAAAAAATATTTTAAAAAATTCGCTTATACGTCACAGTATCATATATTCGTTTGTCTTAAACGGAATACTTTTATTTATAAATATTAATTTAGTTGTGGTTTATTATCCCACGTAAATTTTAAACATATAATGGGAGGGAATGGAATAAAAAATCTATCTGTCCCAGCCAAGACATATAGACTTTCCAGCAGGAGATCCTGGTTCTAGTCCTGGCTGGGACAGATAGATTTTTTATTCCATTCCCTCTCATTAATGGTTTGGAATACTTATATGTTAATCCTATTCTTCAGGCTCACAACCATTTGTTATGCACATTGGCTACAGATAAGTATATTAAATAAATTAAGCAGCCAATACTTTATTTTAGAGGTATTGGTTTGCTGCCTTTCGTGACATTTCTCTTACAATAACTAAACGAGTGTGCACGAAAATTACAATTATTAATATTTTTACATCAAATATAAGTTATTATTATATTTAATTACAATTATACAATAATTAATATTCGATCTTAAAATAGAGTCTTCACTAAAAACATAGAGTGGGGAGATCCCCTATCACTACCTACTCAATGAATAAAACTATTATATTTTGTAGGAGGAAGCAGAGCGGCTAGTTCGAAGGCTTGACGCTAGAGGCCGGGGATATCTTTCTTATCAAGAATTCTGCCTTGGAGTCAGCACTATCTTGCGGCAATCAGGTGAACTAATACTATTCCCCCCCTCTTTTTTTTTCACTCTAGCCTATAAAATATATTTTTATTATTTATGTTTATTTTATGTTATGTTTTTTAAACTTTCTTCAAGTAGACTGAAACATTGGTAAAATAATGGTGCCATACTTCTTAAGTAATATTGGTGTAGCAAAGTATTATTTATTAGTACTGCTTAAATACTAATGAATATTTCCTAATGTATCCTAAGAAATTTCCATTTCCTCACTTATTGCAAATTACTTAAGAATGACTATGGGTGCCAATAGAAACATAAAAAAAAAATAAAAGAAAAAAAAAAGAAGATTCATCCTTAACATTTGTTATCTTCATCTGATATTGTACAAGTGAATTTTTTTGGTCAGTGTGCACTTTTAAAAATTACTGAATTGCTCAATACAATACAATTTATTACTACTTGTAAATGACTTTTTGGTATTTAATTTTACCAATATTCATTTTTAATTTTAATATTTTTAACAGTTATTGCTTTTTTTAAAATTAAACTTACAGCACATACAAACTTCTTTTGTGGCTTCTAAAATATTTTGCTGGTAAAAACAAACACTTTCTTGTGAAGAAGAGACTTGAAATAATAGGAGGCAATTGCTTATACTTAAAAAAATAATGAAACCAATAGAAAATAAAATGAACCTGCGAACTAATTCAGAGAGGTTGTTCTTTTATTATTCTGTATCCCTTACATATTAAATATGTAACTTGGGCAATAATAGAAAGAAAATATAAGAAAAGATCAACAACCTTGCTTCCAGAAATCGTTATAAACACATTCTTCATCTTCTGAATATTTACTAGGACAGATATTATAGGTACTTGTTAATAAATCTCTCAATTCACTTTGATCTCTCACTCTCAACTTTATTTTCATTGAAAATTAACTGTATAAATATTAATATTTTATTTGAAATATATTGATCTTTTCTTATAATTTTCTTTTTTTCTTTCTATTTTTGTCCAAGTTACATTTTTGATATGTAAGGGATACAGAATAATAAAATAACAACCTCTCTGAATTAATTTGCAGGTTCATTTTATTTTCCTTCAAGAATTCTGAATTCATCATGTTTAAAGACACAATACATTGCTTCCATAGAAGGAGTGTGGGGTAAGTAATGCACTATAATCAAAAAGTGAACTGAAAGACAAAATCCAGAGAATAGCAGATTGAGCCAGATAAATTATTTATTTTGTCATAATTTATTTTATGTTTAAAATATCTATTTTATTTTATGCTCCATTATCTTTTTTGTACCTAACAACAAAGATATTAAAATTATCACCCTCTTCTATTTCCCTCATCTGATACGAATAAAAAATAAAAAAAAACCCTTAATACCTAATTTGATTTCTAAACTTTAAAAACAAAAGGGTCTGCCAACACTCACGAGTTGTAAATAGCTTGAATGGAGAAATTTAAAAAAAAGATAAACTTCAGAGAAATTTGCTAAAATATAGTCTTACAATAAACAAAATGTAACCATTAAATTATTAAGTGATTATTTACAAAATTATGAAAGAATTAACTTTCATAATCATAAATTAACTTTAAAAATATAGTTAAAAACAAAAATGGGTTTTTATTGAATGCAATTCGGGCCAGAGCTGACAGCAGAAGAAGCTAAAATTTTTCTAGAGTGCTAATAGCAGTGGTTTACAGAATTTGTTTTCCAGCCTTTTCCTGATAGGTTGCTAGCTGATAATCATCATGTTATTCATGTCTGAGGAATGATTACTGTTACAGTTTATGCCAAGAAAGTTAAATTGCCTCTCAACTATATACCATACTTTTCCATGTAAATTTTAAGATGATTTAAGTTGGGGTTCGGTCAAGGTTGATCCCAAAAACACAAATTTAAAAAATGTATTTTTTAATAAAGGATTATCTGCCAACGTTTCGGCTTACATTGTAAGCCATCTTCAGGGCTGTAGAAATACAATGTCATGAGAAT
Organism: Oncopeltus fasciatus; assembly: GCA_000696205.2. Lineage (NCBI taxonomy): Eukaryota > Metazoa > Arthropoda > Insecta > Hemiptera > Lygaeidae > Oncopeltus > Oncopeltus fasciatus. The sequence continues at coordinate 152,154 of KZ807790.1, read as the reverse complement.
ACAATAATAATTGAAATTAGTATAATAGAGAATTGCAATAATATAATGTGATATCAAGAGTATGAATGTAGAAAGCTATGTAAGACAATTTACAAATAATAAAATTGCACAAAGTAAAATTTATATAATTTAGTCATGGAAATGTGAACTTAGGGACAGGACGTCCTCTCTCATCTTCATGATAGGTAGGTGTGGCAAATTACTGCTTTTATGATATTTCAATTTTTTTCTTGTCAATAAGCTGTTTGTTTGCATGTTTTTTTTTTTTTTTTCAAATTGGTTCTTTTTTAAATTGTTTTTCATAAACTTTAAATTTTCTTACATAGCTTTCTACATTCTCTACTCTACTCTACTTCTACTCTTGATATCACATTATATAATTGCAATTCTCTATTATACTTATTGTATTCTCATGACATTCTATTTCTACAGCCCTGAAGATGGCTTACAATGTAAGCCGAAACGTTGGCAGATAATGCTTTATTAAAAAATACATTTTTTAAATTTGTGTTTTTTGGATCTACCTTGTCCAAACCCCAACTAAAATCATCTTAGAATAATATCTACGGTCAACAAACTCTCCTTTTTCCATGTAAAGCATTAATGGAAAGGAGTTAGCATAAAGTGACATATCTTTTGTGGGTTTCAATCCATTCATTCATAATGCAACATAGGTAAACAATGCTTGTCTTGTGAATGGATACTAAAGTATTGCTAATTTTAAAAGTAGGTTCCCTCAGGCTATAGCTTCTATTGATAAACACAGATAATCAAGAAATTTAGTATCAATATTGCTTTAAAAGAAAGTGGTACTCCCATATTTCATAGGGCTTATGACTATATGGATTTCATGAACAGATTATTGCACAACTTAATAAACTTGAATTTTAATGGTTCTTGGTCTTCAATAATTATTTGTGTTCAAAACTATCAGGAAAATTAAGAATTTGTTTTAATTTTAAATCAACAGTAAAATTAGGAGTGATCATTATGTAATTTTAAATCAGAAGATTTGTTTAATAAGTTTGTAGGGTTCAAGGTGTTCTGTAGAATACATTTTTCCAATACATATTTGCAGTTAGTAGTAAATAAAATAAATATATTTAAAATAAAGTTAATGAGGTTTTAAATTTTTATGAGCCTAACAATGGGAGGGAGTTAACTTGTGTGACTTAGAGTTTCCGTCTAAAATGGAACAAATTTTATTTGGCCTCACTAACTAGGGGGTAGACAATATTTTTATTCTATTTTATTAGGGTCTGTGCTGGGGTTTTTTACGAGGTGATGGAATGTTTAAATAATTTCATCATTAAAATTAATTATGAATTGTTAATTTTTTTTTTTTTTTTTTTTACGGTATAAGAGGTTGTTTTGTTTATTAATGGTAAGAGCTCATCTGAATCCAAAGTGAATGAAATAAAGTCTCCTCCACTAAAAAATATCACCCAGTTAAAGAAATATATTTCTGTGTTAATTTTTCACAGGAATTCTATTCCTATGATTCACACTTTACAGGAACCTTGCATAATTAATCGAGGACAGATATCCCTTAGTCATGGAGACCTGATTGTGAAGAGACTTTCTAAAAGCAAACAGTCTCTATTTGAAAAAGTATTCCTAGTTCAGTTTGATCCTTCTAAACTGTTATTGCTAACTGAGGGCACCAGTGAGTATGACATTGGTATAGTTCTATGTCACCATATTTATGATTGTATGTGTTCTGTTGCTTTTGAATCTGATACATTAATTGTTGCTCAGCATAAAAATAGCCATTGCCACTCTCCATTTGAAGTGCCTAGTTGTCTTATGGTGTATTTAAATTGTAAAAATTTTAATGAGATAAATTCTTTATCATAGTCTCAGATCATCAGCTCCTGAGTTCTCTTTTCTATCCAAGATCAAAAATTCCTAAAATAGTGCTTTTCTTAGTGGTGTTTGATGCACAATCTTAACTTTTGTCACAAAGTCTCTTGAAGGTAAAGAAATGCAATTTTTTTTACATCTTTCCATCCATACCGTAGGCTTCGTTCTGTATTCTGTGATTGCTTAGAAAACAAGTGATAATTTGATTTTGTTTCAAGATGTAAATTTAAAAAATATTTGTTTCTTAGTTCCCTTAGATACTTTACTGTGGCATAGTTATATTAGCCAAAATTTCTTTAGCTTGTACAATTGAGTAATGACTTAATTATACTATTCTGACATTATAACATCAGAGCCATTTGGGAATATTTACTGTACCAGGTAGATTAAGTGCTTTCTTCTTCATAGTTCAACGAAATATGAAGTCATCAAATTTAAACTTGAAGAGGTATATTTTTGGTCCTCATTCCCTAATGTCATTGTTTGTGATTATGGGCCTTCATTATAAGCTCGTGATTTTAAAGATTGTTGATTGGATTAGGATATTTCATTATTCTATATTGTGCCATATAATCCGGAGTCAAATGGTTTAGTCTATGTTCCCATCACCAAATAGGCTTATTCTCCTAGAAAATGATTATCATATTGTCCCTTTAAACAATACGATGGATCTACACCATCTTTGCCTAGTAGAGTATCCTCTATGCTATTGTTGTTTATGCCTAGGAATCTCATATAAATATAAACTCCCAAATCCAAAGTAGAGAGTATTAAGTCAAAAGAGAAAACTACTAAATCATTACTAAATCTTTTAATGTATTTTAAAAAGTACAGAAAGTGACTTTCAGGTGTTGCAAAGGTTAAAATTAGTAATACTATATATTTTTTTCAACTGATAAAAGAGGGCAAACAAAAGTTTATGTTAGCCAATGAATATCATATGTATGTTAGTTGTTAGACCAAAAAGAATCTGGGACATTAGGGGTTGAAGATTGGATCCAAATGTTAAGAATAAGTTTCAAGTTCATAATTTAGAAATTACAGACAAGAGTAACTTATTGTTAAAAGACTTCATAAGTAGTCACTGATCCAGGTCATCCACCTAACAAAAATTCTCGATGATTAGAATAAAAAAGTTACTGTAATAATATAGTTAGTTAGTTTAAGTTATGTATAATACTGTATGGTATAATTCTTTTATAATTTTCGATATTATTAAAAAATGTTATTGCATTGTCTTTTATTATTTCTTACAATCTATGTTAGGAGGAGCTGATATTATCTTAATCTCTTTGCCATTCAGTAGCATTCTTAGAGATGGCTATGGATGTATAGAACAACGGATGTTAGGCCCTACCTCATGCACGTTTTGTCTGTGTTTTGTGGTAGATAAATATATATATAAATAAATAAACCTTATCAAATCTTGGAGTAGAAGTGTTCTTTATTATGTACCTGCATCTCTATATATATTTCAGTTCAATATTTTGGATTTTATTCCCATATCTTTTCAAAGATCTTTAAGCAAAACCAGATTGCCCTTGTGGATGTCTTATTCTGTGGTTGTATTTAGATTAGAGTTCAAGGTCACTCCTCTACCGAGTATCTCTCCATTTTATTTTCCTTTTGAACTTGGGATATTCAATATCTAATCCCTTCTTTCTACTATAATGTACTTGGTTAGGTCTAAATTAATCCCTTGCTTAATACACAGTTGTATGCAAGTTAACTATAATTAGTATTCTTTCTAAGAGGGAGTTTATAAACTTCCCTGTTGTAATATTTACTAGATTTTCGGCTTAACTTATTACCTCAAAGCCTGAAACAGCTAGCTTGATTAATTGGGCATGCAACACAAGTGGCCACAGGAGAAAAAACTCCCCGTGGGCAACCCCTCCTTATCTGTGGTAAAACCTCAAATCCTGTCTGTGATGTGTGTTTCTTTAGCTTTTTCATAATTATTAATAAGTCAGACAATAATGAATTCTTATTTCACACTATAGAAATTGGTCTCATTCATATTCTGCAGTAGACTAGTTTGCTTAAATTAGGATTGAGGCCTACTGTCCATAGACATTTTTTTATTTTCTCAATAATTTTATCATATTTTTTACTTACAGCAGTGCTTAGTGGTGCTGCCTTAAAGCTGCAGAGAGCTGCTGCTCCTATGGGGCTGGCTACTAATGAGCAGAAAACAAAATACACGCATACCGGAAGTGGCAGACCCCAGGAAAGACTAGGGGTTATAGGATCGTGTACCTTTGAGAGATTGGAGTTCAATGCCTTGGATCTCAGATCACAGCCACAAATAATGTAACTGCTGAAATCAAGCATCGGATCACATTGCTGCCATGGGGTGCTATATTGCTCGGATGAGCCCTAAGAAAATGCTAAGAAGAATACTATAGATACTATACCTATGGAATAGGAAGGAGAAATTCATCGCCTTAGAAGAGTTGGGCGGCACAAACTTCATTCAATGGATGGTTTGGCACAGGATAGGATACCTATACCTGCTTGGGGCCCAAATTGGAGAACAGCAGCTCAAAACGAAACTGAATGGCAGATCATAGAGGAGGCCAGGATCCATCACAGGTTGTAGTGCTATCTAGTAGTAGTAGTAGCAGTAAAAGAACACTTCTATTCTTAGTAATGTTATCAGATTTAATTAACCATTAGAAAATTTTTTGACAACTTATTATTGTATGAAGAAATTTTAAAACTACAAATATGAGAAATTATAAATATCTCTGTAACTGTTAGAATTCTGAAAATAAAAGTAGTGAAACATAATTGGTTTATGTTTGTAGGTGTGTGTGTGTGTATATATATGTATATAGAGATGGGTAATTTGGGAGGCTAGAGAAAGTATTATACTTTTGTAAGTAGGTTTTCCAATCTGGGTAGAAGAAAGCAGCGTAGTTAGAAAGTAGATAGTGCATTTCAGGTAGAAGAATGCAGTTTAGTTAGAAAAGCCGGTATTATATTTCTGACAGATGAAAGCAGTGTAGTTTGGGAAACAGGTAGTGTGTTTAGCTGAGATAGAAGGAAATATGTGTGTGTATACATTTGCATATATTCATAAATATATGTGCAAATTTGTCTCTTTTTCAATCTATAACAAAGATATATTGTTATTATATTTATGATTTCTTTAACTTCTTTCAACAGTAATAATTATTGAAGCTGATGATATATGTTCTCTTGCTTTGTTTCAGCCACTGTAAAAGAAGAGTCGCCCTTCGAAATTCCTCTTGTGGGACATATTTGTGAGTACGCTAACATAATTTAAATGAAATCCCTATTAGTTGAGAGCAATAAAAATTACTTAAAAGTTATTCAATATAACTATATAAACTTGAATATATTTGAATTCTTAACTTAAGCAGATTTCTCTTCATCTCGATGCCCTATCCAAATTTAACTGAATGGACTTGTGTGTCTTTTAATGTTCTTACTATGACAATTAAGTTATTATCGCTGATTTTATTTGCATTTTCTCTTATTTCAGGCACTGTGAAAGAAGAACCACACACAAATTATCCTGCTGAAGGGGATATCTGTAAGTACTTGACATAATATATTTTTAAAATTAAAATCGGTATTAGTTGGGAGAACTCTGACCTTTTACCAGATAACCCCCAAGGAAATGAAATTTAATCTCTGTTCAAGACTGGACTTTTGAAAAATTTTCAATTGATCTTACATTGTTAAAACTAAAAGTATGGTCTGTTAAAAATTATGTATATTTTGCTTGTAAAATTATATATATGTGCCTGCTATTTTAAAAGTAATTATACCAAATCTGGTATGAAAGCCCTTTTCTTTTTTTTTCAAGACTTTGGATGTGTTTGCTAATGGCTGAAAGTCTGTTGTGAGGGAAATGTGGAGTTTAGATGAATACTGAATTGAAAAATTGATTACATGTTTTTAAAGATAGAGATTTAAAAATAAATTTTTTTTTTTTAAACTAATTTTAATCGTACAGGGAGCTAGAAAAAAACTACTAAGCGGTGGAGTTTTTTTTACTTTTTAATTTTTTTTCACTTATGTTTTATTTCTTAATCTTACTAAGAATCTCTGTAAAATGCTGCCTCAAATCCCTAAAATCAGTCTTAAAGGTAATTCCTCGGGGTGCCGGGATAGCTCATGGGATCCGTCGGGTCTCACAATTCTGGCGCTGTGGGTTCGAATCCCGCCCTGGGCAANTGTGTGTAAGTATATATATATATATATATATATATATATATGTATGTATGTGTGTGTGTGTGTATTTATTTTTTAGGAGAGGTTAATCAGGGATTGTATTTTGGTTTTATTTTCGCGAACGTTCGACCTATATTTCAGGCCTACATTACGAAAAATTGGGCGATAAGGAGAGAGAGCCTTCTGCTCTATAGTAACTAAATTAAGACTTTTTTTTTCTTTCTGTATGCTCTCTTAAATCTAAAGTTTTCAGAATTCAGTTTGAAAGCTTCTTTTGCAAAATATTGGGTGACTGTTAATATATAAAAATTGAGAGTGGTATCGTTGGTCACTTCCTCTGTTCTTTAGATTGCTTTTTTGTTATTTTTAGTTCTTCATTGTAATCAAAGTAAAATATATTTTTATATTAACAGCAATGTTATAAATAAATGAAAGTTTTTTTAAAAAAATATCTGTAACTGGGTTGATGGGGAGAGAAATTAGAGGAAGACCAAAACTGAAAATCCTAATATTTTCATTATTTCAGCATTTTAAAAAATAATGTAGAACAAAATACATATTGAGGATGATGTATAACATATAATTTTTGGGGGTTGGTTGGGCTCTCCTTTTTCTTAAGTATAGAAACCAAATAATGTTGATATCTTCAATATTATTTATGTTACAAATAAGTTTGTAGAAAATCTAATTTTCTATAGCTTGTGTTTTATAACCTTGAAATACTTATTTAGTAAGATGTGTGTAAATGTAACTATGATGACTTCCATTTATTCTTTCTTTCTGGCCAGCATAGAGGCAGGTTAATTCTCTTTCGTTTTTTCTCTATTGCTCACTCTAGCTATAAGATAGATTCAGTTCTGCACATCTTTAAAAAATGGGAAATCTTAATTTGTATAGCTCCTGTATGATAAACTTATTTTTATTTATTTATTTAATGAAAGAGTGCTATGTGGGTATATCAAAGAATTAATTTTGTTGTGATATGTGTCGCATGTTTAGTATTTAGTAACATTTGGGCCTCAAAAATAAATTCATATTGCTTAATGAATTTTCTAAAATTTTTGTAATAAATAATATTAATCATTGAATATATGAAAGTAATTTTTAAATGTGTAAGATAAACTATTGTGGAATAATTGGCTGTATTTGTTAAATTATGGGTTTTTTTTATTTTATTTTATTACATCACCACTTTTTTAATTGGTTTAGTAATTGAATTAGTTTTAATTTAATTGAAGAAAAAAAGTCAATATCTTTATTATTAGTTTTAAAAATGTTTTTATGTAAAAATTTATAAAACTAGTAATAATATTCTAGAATATAACTAATAGAGTTGGACAGGTCCTCTATCCCTCCTATTTTTACAATAGAAAAACGAAAAAAATATGATACTTAAGCTTCTTTCCTCAAAACCATTAATAACTGAAATTAAGAAAGAAATAGGGGGGGGTCCTTCAAG
>KZ807790.1:126361-143056 GCA_000696205.2 Oncopeltus fasciatus | reverse complement strand
TTTATAAATTATGAACCAATTTTGAAAATTCTGTATCAATTTAAAATAGAACATTTTTGGGACGTATAAATATTTGCTATAGCACCACTGATGTATATTAGTGAGCCATATTTTTAGCATATTCATTGTAAAATATATGATTAATTGAGGAAATATTTCTTACATCACATCTTGGTACCAGTAAATAGCTTTAAGACATGTTCTACTTTCACAAGCTCTGTCTTAAGTCACTTAAAGACTATTTTTTTTCATTCTCATGTACTGCCAAAATTATTCTAGAATATATGATATACCGGTTAATAATGGTAAACAAAGAAAGTAATTTTGTTCAAAACACAAAGGCAGTTTAACAAACAGAAAACTTAAATAAAATAACAAATAACAAATAACAACATAAAATGAATAAGTAATAAGAAATAAATGAGTTACAGAAGAGAAAATACTCCACTAAAATAAGTAGATATGGGGTCGAAGATGACTGCGTGACCCATGTTAAAGGTGGAGGCTCCCAAACAAACTGTGAGTTTGAGATAGTGTCCCGAGGTTCATTTCTCAATGAAAATCAAGATTGACCGACTCATAGCTCTAGATGAAAGTGTTCTAAAGAAACAAGGGGCATTTATTACTACTTAGGGTAGTCTGTTCTAGAATGACTGACGTTTATTGATGTGAGATTTATAAATGTCAACCCTGACAGGACAAGAATGAATCAGTAGTGCTAATCCACTTGTAAAGAAATGGTTTGAAGCAGCCTGTCTGGGTGCTTACTGTTATAGTACAGCTATCTTAGTATGTGTTTGTTCCTGCCTCATGTTAGCTTGCAGTTTTCATATTAATTGTGTACCCAAATGTAACCCGAGGTATTCTTCATTTTATAAATTGTGGATTATCAAGATATACAGGCACAAATAAAATTATGAATAGAACAAATTTTTAGTTTCCTTTATAGAGAATAGCTTGATTTCCTTGTAGGAATTCACTGAAATAATTAAGACACAATTATGAATTACTGACGCTGCCTTAAAGCTGCAGAGAGCTGCTGCTCCTATGGGGCTGGCTATTAATGAGCAGAAAACAAAATACACGCATACCGGAAGTGGGAGACCCCAGGAAAGACTAGGGGTTATAGGATCGCGTACCTTTGAGAGATTGGAGTTCACATGCCTTGATCTCAGATCACAGCCACTGCTGAAATCAAGCATCGGATCACATTGGGTGGGGAGGCCATATTGCTCGGATGAGCCCTGAGGAAATGCTAAGAAGAATCCTGGAAGGGAAAATTCATAGCGCAAGAAGGGTTGGACGGCCCAAACTTCGTTGGATGAATGGTGTGACCCAGGATGCATGAGACCTGCTTCGAGTCCGAAATTGGAGAGCATCAGCTCAAAACCGAACCGAATGGCAGAGGTTCATAGAGGAGGCCAGGACCCATCACAGGTTGTAGTGCTATCTAGTTGTAGTAGTAACAGTAGTAAAGACACATGAATACCTATTGTTTCTCGAGCCCTCGTTTAGCACACCTCGTTCATGAATCAACGTAAAAATCTAAAACATTTGAAGAAATTTTGCTACATTACGATAGATCATTTCACATTTCAGATAATCACCAATTCTTACTTCTTAGATCTAAGACGCATTTAGTCTTTCAATTTACATTTGAAAGTGATTTACTAAATTTCATTAAGAAAAGCAATTAATTGTGGCTTATAGACCATTAAGTTAAAAATTTACGGTTTATGTAAACTCCTACTCTTAAATGTTGAATTTTGCTCCTTAACTGCTGAAACAGGAGCAGTTAACGTTTTTATTAATAAACAAACCTCTGTTGAGATTTATTAGTCTTTACTAAATATGAAAAATAAAACGTGTGCTACAGAAAAAGGAAAAAAAAAACTTTTTCTTACTCACTCTTGACATTTCAGGTGGTCGCCCACTCTTAACTTAGCCTTTCATTCGTATTTAACAGCTGCTTGCCGAAATTCGTCATGTACATATATGCATATGTATATATATATATATATATATATATNATCTATACCGTTCGATATTTTTTCCCCATAACATTAATAATGTTAATAATGTTGTTAATAACAACGAATATATTGACATTTATTTGGTTTTAATGTAAGCTAACGCTCTTCATCATTACACTTCATCCAAAAGCAAATCTGTTTAGCAATTTGAAAGCGAAACTTTTAAATTGAATTAGCTTTATACTTTTTCAAATTGAGAGATTCCAGCAGCTCTCGAATTTACAATGTCAAAAATCTTCCGTTTCAGTTTATTTTATTTATTTATTTTTGTTAAATATATGCATTTTGCATAATTTTTTCTGTTCATATAATAATAATTAACATATTAATAATAATCTTGGTTCGCTCTTTACAAAAATTAATTATAGATGAGCGTATATTAGTACTATTATTTGGGAAGGACAAACGACCATCTTCTTAAGACAAATTAAAACTTACATTTTTACAAACCAAGCTATTCACGTTATTATTTCAACAAATCTTTACCGATTCCTACGTTGGGGAAGATCAAATTATGTTGTACACACACATACATACATGTATGTTTGTATATTTTGTCTGTACGCCCTCTAGTGTCTACAATTTTTAAAATAATGAAACCAAATTCGATATTGAAGCCTCTTTTTGGAAATTGATGGATCTGTTCGTTAATGGCTGAAATCTGTTGAGGGTGAGGGGAGATTTAAGGGGAAGAAGAAAATTATAAATCTTAATTTAAATGGCCGCAGAGGTTATTTGTAAAGAATTTCTTGGGGTTCGGTCAAAGTTATATTTCGGATATTTTACCTGCAATGTGGAGATTTTATAAGGATTTTTGAAAAGGGTATTTTAGGAAGGATAATTTATATTTTTTGTGGAAAGATGTGATACTTTTGCAAGAATTAATAATAATTTGTGTAAGACTTTTTTTGTCCTGCATTACAAAAAAATTAATTGTTGTTTATTAGTGACTAGTGTCTCATGTAATAGAATAAGTTTGTTCAGGAGTTTATCGAGTGACGGGTATTTGATTTTCGAAAGAAATCATCTACCTTCGATGATGAGTTGTCCTTCTTCTTCTGGCTGGTGGTATTCGCTGTATATCTAAGTGATGATGTGATGAGAGTTGCAGTTTTGTGGTGGTGGTATGATTGAAGAGGACATCTGGGAGGCAATAATGCTGGCTAAGAGTCTGTTATATTTAAATCTTAATATCTTTATCATTAAGTATTACGGAATAAAATGTAGTGAACAAAATATATATATGAAATATAATTTTATAAAATTTATATTATGTTACATTAAAAAATAACGCTTATTATGAAGGATATTGAGGATTAGGATCAGGTTATAGGGCGATCAACATCATGGTTATTATGCCCTGACTTTTGGGTTATCATGGAGGATATTTAAGAATGTGATTTGAAAAGGTCACGGCGGACCTTTTTTATTTTAAAATACAGATACTGAATTCATTATTTAGGTTTTACATTGCGATGCTTGATGCAATTAATTTTTGTTTGAAATCAGATGAGGGAAAGAGGGATTTTGAGGTATACCAAAATTTATAATCGTGATATCTTCGTATCTATTTAAGTTTCGAAAAAGTTTATGGAGTATAATATGTGTATAATGTAGTTTTCGAACGTTTATTTTTTATAACATTTATAATACTAAAACACATATTAAGGAAGAAATTTACGAATGTAGCTACGATTGAGCTCTCCCCAGACTCGGCCACGCTAGAGCTAAGCTTAGTGGTTATGCTTTTTACACTCATTGTTCTTTCCTGTTCTTACATTTCGTTAAATTAAATTTCGTCATTTACTCCTATTTATATACATCTTTAACGAAACGTGTGACATTTGGCTTATTATGCCGTTCCTGCAAGACTACTTTTTCCCGATGCAGATTGCTTAATATCGTATAACTGATCCTAATAGTTTTCTTCCAATGCTTCTATTATTTTAATAATTAAAAAAAAAATGAGTTCTCTGCTATTTTATTTGGAAGAACGAGAAAGGTTGCAGAATTAAAATTTTCGTGACTGTTTCGTGTTTCTTGAGGTTCTTATTGGCATACATTCAATAGAAAATAATCTTCTTTTGTGCTGAAGTTAACGCGGACTCCAATGGCAAACCATCATTTTCTATATCCAGGTTTTGTCATTTATGTTAAAAAAAGTTTTAATCATTTTTTTTTTACCCTGCTTGTCTTTTCATGCAGCTTTAAATAAAGTTATGCAAAATATCTTAAACTAAGTGAATTCCTCAGTATCGAAGTATAATGAATATTTGTTTTTCAACTTTTAATTTCTTGTAATCCTCTACACTTTTGGAATAAGCCTTTTATCAATAAATAAATCTGGGTTCACTTTCATTGCTGTATACTAAATATTACGCCATCTGCAGCGAAAGAACTACTTTTTAATCCCACTTGACCTTTTCGATTCTGGTTATTCCTCTTTCGTATTCGCCCGGTTTTTTTCTTTCCTCTGTAACCAATAGCTCCTTCATTTTACATTTAAGAACCATATGCAAAATTTCATCAAGAAAAACAACTACTTGCAGCTTCATTTGTTAACAATACAGTTTAACCCCCACTCTTAGTAGTTCAATTTTGCTATGGAACTTTGAAAATATTTCTTAATTGATATCATTTTTATCTATATGTATATTATCCATCATAACAAAATTTTTAATTTATAGTTGTTCGTGGTAAAGATTTCTTTGAGCAATGTAAGGTTAAGGAAAAAAAGAAAAAAGAAATCTTATTGAGATAGTACTCATTCTTGTTAGGTTGTACTCAATTTTGTATTTCATTAATTCTACATTATATTAATGTGTTATATACAGTGGAATGAAATGTTATATATAATTTACGGTGTACATAAATCTTGTGTTTAAAACATAGTTATCAAAAGTAATTAGAAAACACAGTGCTATATTCCATTCCTTTTTTTTCTTTTTTTTTTCTTAAAAACCCACATAATTAAGGATGTTAACTCAGAAGCCAAGCGACATCCATCTCTGAATCTTTGTCGGATCAAAGCCATTATTTTTTTAAATAATGATATTATTTATGGTATGTAATCCCACGTTTAATTTTATAAAAGAAATGCAAAGGGAGCCAGGAAAAAAATCTTACTACCTCAGCCAGGACTCGAACCAGGGTCTCCTGCTTTCCGGGATGTGAAGTGCAGTGGTCATCATACTTGCCTGCAAAGCAGGAGACCCGGAGTTCGAGTCCCGGCTGGGGTAGTTAGATTTTCGTTTTGGCTCCCTTTGCATTTCTTGTACAAAGAATATTTTCCACACTGTCTTTGGAATCGTATAAGTCATATTACTCATGTTTCCTAAAAATATTATTTTTTTAGAAGAATAAGCGATTAAAGTCCTATAAGAGAATTTTCTTTAGTTGGTGACCTGAGATTTGTAAAGTGGCAGCACCTGAATGAGGTACTTTTTCTACATCTTTGAGGAGGACGTCTGGCTCCCTCCACAGGTGAATAGACATCCAGGTAGTCGAGGGAGACACACCTGAACGCGCCTGCGCAATCCCCTCTCTCCTCCCACCCCCGCCGGCCCGCCAGTCTGTCCCCGTCTTCCGTGAGGGTGGTGTGTCTCTTCGTCTTCCCTTGTGCCCTGTGTTTTCGTGTCTTCTGCCCGGTTCCCAGCAGGACCTGTCTCCCAGCTAGCTATCAGGAGAGGATATCAGACCACGCCTTCACACTTGGATGTGTTTGCTATCTCCTGTCCTTAGCAGAATTACTGGATACTCTCGAAATCAGGTAGCTTTATATAATAAACAACTTTTTTTTTTTCCTAACATTAAAAAACATCATTATTAGGATATCATTTGTTCATACCCCGATATCCTAATTATTGATTTCTTGATAACCTTTTATGTAATAGTTTTTTGGCGTTAGTATAACATTGATATTACTTGGAATTTAACAAGATGTCTTGAAGACATTTCTTTTCATTGTTCTGAAAATGACTTTCTTTGCAAATCGAATTTAGGTTCTAGCAAATAAATTATTTGCTTGAATTACTGAGTTAATCAGTTGGCATATTTAACCTCGCGCGGACATATCCTGAGTAATATTTTAGATCGTTAACCCATTAAAGTTATAAGCATATAAATGTATTCTAAATATTAACTTCCTTGGCTTCTATACATTTAATATATTGTAGTATTAGCAACAGAATCTCGCGCAGAAAATAAATAAATCAAAGAATATGGTAAATAAAAGGAGCTGGAAATACAATGCTGGCTGGCAATCATTGTTCTTTGGAATAGGAAAGAGAAAAAAAAGAAGAAAATATTGAAAGTATATGCATCCTTAGAACATAAATATGAGCTTTCTAAGTTATGGGGCTCTGGGGGTGTGCATAGTGAATTTATTATCCCTTCGCTCGTAATTTTTTTATCGCTCATGAGCTATTGTACCTAATGGAAAGAGAGAAGCAATTTGTTCTAAAAGTCATGGCACTGTGACCTTTGCTTGTTTATATATATATATATATATATATATATATATATATATCTTCTCAATTAAATNCATGTTTATATATATATATATATATATATATATATATATATATATATATATTATATTCTATCTTTATGTATGTGTGTATACTTACATACACTTTTATGAGGAATGACAAATGTGAGTGTATTTCTGAGAAAAAATAATTTATTTAGAACTTCTAAAGGTGCTTTGAATTGTTCACGTAGGCATCCAATTTTATACAAAAACGTATCCAAAAATATTTCTTCCGGGCTAAAATATCAAATATGTCAAAAAGTTGTTCAATTACTTTGAATTTTCTACATAAATCCATTATAATTATTTACGCATTTAATATTGAATGTTTTAATTCATATTGTATTATAAACAATTTAAAATGTTCTATCTTTATTGCTTACGTCAGAGGTTGTTTTGTATTATTATTCTGTAAAGGAATTGTAGTTTTTTTTTTACAAGCATGAAGAAGGATGTAGAGTTTTTTTTAAAACTAATGAAGCCGGGTATGAATCAATCAAACAGCTTGACTGAAATGAGAAGTTCGATGGCTTTCGGAACAAAGGGTTCAGCTATAAAAAAGGGTTCAACATTTTTTCGGTTCCTATTAATATTGAAATATTTCTTAACCATATTCGACCTGAAAATATTGACTTGAAGAATTAATTTTAACAAACATAATTAAACTCTATTAAAATTTTAATAGTTTAGGTGAGGAAATGTTATTTTAAAATATGCAAAATAAGTTCCAATTTAATTTATTTTAATAGGAATTACTTGTACGTACAATTTTCTTTTTAAAATAGAATTAAAGTTAAATAAGTAAATTGAGAATATTTATATTATTTCATTTCTAATAGACAATCTTAAAGTTGCATGTTAGACAATCTTATGATAAATTGTTATTAAAATAAAGCAAATAAGAGATTAAAGAACATATATTTAATAAAATAGAAAATAATTTATCTATCAATACTTTTTTTTAAAAAATGGTTTCTAATTCCTAAGAAAAAACTTTGAGAAGTATAATTATTGTCGTCTCTAGAATGTAGTGTCGCCTTAACTTAATACTTTGCATTGTCTTATCTAGTGCAGTTTTAATTGTTTTCTTTCTTATCTGTTTTGTCTTATTTCTTATTTAATAAAACGTAAGATAGTATTCTAGTTATGCTACTAAGCTTCAATTTTACAAGCCTTTTAAACACACTCCCCATTCAGAATTGCAAATTTATATGACTATTAAATGATTTGTTTCAAATTGTTTTCTCTAATAAGATAGATATCAATTAAGAATTGTGTTTCATCTTATTTTCTTTTTTACTGCACCTTCTTTGAAAAGGGACTTCTGATCTAGTTTAGGGATTTTGAATACTTGTTCTTTTCAACGTCCTAATTTTACCGCTAAAGATAATAGTAGAATCTTCAAAAGCAGGGTAAGCGCTCAACCTTCATAGTTAATTTATTTTATACCTTCCTTAATGTGCGCTGCTCTTAAAAAATGTTCTAATCATAAATGCAAGAAAAATAAATTTGACATTTATTACGAACAAAAATTTTTTGGTACTCCGATTAGAAGGAAATTATTACCTTTATTAATTGTGGTCTCCATCTTTTCCTAATTTTAGTATAAAAAAAAATTATTTTTTAAATTTTTAAAAGAAGTTTAATGTAATAGTTTTTCAAAAGTGTAAAATAGAATGCCTACCTACTATATCTACTTTAATTTAAAAATATATTAAGTTCAAACCTTAACCCTCGAATTTGATTCTTAAATAATTTCCTTGTTATATGTTTTAGTACAAATGTTATTGAATATAAATGTTAGAAAGTTGTATTCATGTTAGAAACGAAAATATTACTTTTTGGTTACAAATTAGTTTTAACTCCATTTAACTATCAAATGATAGTTGAAAAAATAAAAACTAATAGTCCCCTCTTCATAAAACTTGGTGGTCAATAAATCTACCTCCGAGATAATTACGATTTTTCGCTTTTCCCCCCCTCAAAATACTCTTACAACAATTTGAAAAAACAAAAAACCTACATACTGCTAAGGACTATAGAGTTCAGACATATTTATATATTTTTTTTAATAGATCATATTTTTAGCTACTCCAATGTAGGATCGGTAAAGATCTGTGATTAGCTCGTCTTTCTTACAGGAAATCTGCTTTAAAAAAGTTATGTAATAACTCGTCGCGCAGGATCTGCGTCATGTAAATATAACTCCCTTGCATGTAATTTCCTTATGTATAGTAAGATAAAACCCCTCATTTCCTCTTAATTATTATTAATGAAACATCGGTTAAGTCCTCGCTGTTACAGCGCGTCAGACGGGCTTTAATGTACATACAAAACGGGTAAGCGCATGGATGTTTATGCTGGAGTACGAGTTGTACAATCCCGGTCTCTGTGCCTCCACACTGCGTGATAATTCAGGGATCCTGGATTGTGGAAGGATGTGGGTGAAGTAATCGTTCCCGATGATGGGGGTAAGGTTACTCCTGTGGTTTACTGGCTTTCTCTATCTTGCCCGCTTTTCTGCCTTTGAAAGCATTGTCGGCTCTCTGGGTTCGTGTCCGGCTCTCCGGGCGCCCTTTACAAGGAAGAAATAAAAGCTTACCCAGTGCAATAGGTGTTTAGAATCGACCAGACGTAGAAGTTAAGACTAGCTCAATCTATAAATAGACCCTCTCTCTATGAAACTATGGAGTTGAATGGGAGATAGAATAAAAAAAAACAGCACTGTTTAACCTCGACTCAAAATAATAGTATTCACGTGGGCAAGGTGATACAAATTTTGAAAATTTTCTTCATTTCATTTTGGTATGAAATTTGAGAACAAGAGGACATGTTTTTAATTGATTTTTTCAATAAATATTTCTTAATGTTAAATGTCCAATGTAAATTGGAGTTATTTTAGTGGATTTACTTTCAATTGATTAATCTATTTCTAGCCATGACTTTATTTACAAATAATTTTGGTCCTGTATGAAACAATCAGAATAACGGACTTTAATTAGGACGCACAATATCCTAATATCAATGTCAATAATTCATCGGTATTTCGAGAGTTCAATATTTAGCATAAATCTGATAAGACAAAATGTATTGGATATTTCAGGTTCTAGCATTACATTTTCATAATGTTTGTTTACCCCCCCCAATCTCGCGCAGAAAATANTTTTTTTTCCCCCCCCCCCCCCCCGAGTTTGGTTGTTTGCTGGTCTTTATTTATGGAAAACGCAGGATGAATTAGATAATGTCTGAAATGGGTGAGGAATTTTTAGGGAACAAAATATATAGATATAATTTAATATCATAGTTATAATTAAAGTACGAAAACAGTTATAGGTTATAGTAGTTTAAAAATGAAGTTTCCAATATTTGTATTTTATATTTTTTTCGAAAAACAATAATTAAGGAAGTTATTTACAAACATAACTAGGATGGTTGAACGATACCCTCACTCTTCCTTCCTCGGACTTGTATGGCCAGAATTAATGTACTATTATTTATGTTCATCTGATTAACACGTGGGAAATCAATTTAGTTTAGACAGCTATTTCGTGATAGCAATTTCTTCTTTTTCGCCCATGAACGTTAATGCCGTTCTTATGAGAAGTCATCCAATCAAAATGAAATAATAAATAAATAAAATGTGTTAATGGGAGTTTAATTTAGGGTCTTCATTCTTTAATGAATGATCTATAAAAGTAATAATAAAACCGGTGGGAAAAAAGAAATTTTTTTTGAAATATCTATGATTTCTTCAGAAAGCATTATAGATAACATTGGAAGCTCCTTTGTGTGAAATATTTTATATTTTTATATTTTCTCTGTCTGCAGAAGTATTTCGTATTTCGCTCCTCTCTAGTCCTGCACCTAAGTATAAGTTGTTCTTCTTCCAAAAAGGATAATTGAATAATAATAAAAAAGAGTAAAATAAGTATTTTGTGTAATATATCTTCCTTTATATAGTCATCCTTTCAGAGAAGGAGAATTATTTTTTTACGCTCAGTTGCTTTACTGGGTTAATGTTTTCTGTAATTTTCCTTATAAATGGCTCCTCTTTGAAGGAGAATACTTAAAATGATCCCCATTAAGTGCCATTACTTTTTGATTTCTTGTATGTCTTGTTTTATAAAAATAAAAATAATCATAAAAGATAAAAAAATATTATTTAAATAATTTTCTCTCTCTATAGTGCTACATTTATAGGCATGTTTTTATGTGTAGAATATGATGATTTATATAAGTATAATGGTTTCTTTTAAATTAAATGAATAACTTGCAATTGGACTACTTAAACAACCAAAATAGACTCTAGAATTATATATGTTATTTTCACTTTGCCACCATATTATAGATCATCGAATTGACAAACTATATATAAGTACTTATAATATATACTTATATATAAGTACTAACTATTTATAAGTACTTAAGCAAATCTATTTCAACATTCTTGACATGAAGACATAAAATATGATAATATATAAAGTGGATTTCATTCATAACTCGTGGTGTTATTTCGTTTTTATTGCATTTTAACCATCTGTTATTCTTTATGCATATGCACTTAGAGTCAAATTTCTTGATTACCGTACAAACATTTTTTTAGATAAGTTCAGTAGGCAAGACCAGCAGCTATAATCGGTGATAGATGACATTAGGTCATAAGATGATTTTAGTTGGGGTTCGGTCGAGGTAGATCCGAAAAAACACAAATTAAAAAATGTATTTTTTTAATAAAGGATTATTATTAGGTCATAAGGAATAAGAATTGACAGACATGTAAAAATCCTAACTAACGCGTCTTTTATATATCACCATCAATCGCATGGGGGTGATAATTTCAATTGATAAAATGACATTTACCTCTCCGTCAATTTGTCTATTTTAAAATACTAGTTAGTCATACCTACACCGTGTTTATAAATATCACGAAAGATATCTCCATTTGATTCATTCAATTCTATGGGGAATATACTGTGAATAAATGCCGTTTTAGTAGATATAGCATGCGTTATTTTGACATTCATTGTGATTAGTTTAGGATGTTGACAAGGTCCGTGGTCATTCCTCTCCATCAAGAAGCCCATCTGACTGATGATGGCGCCTTAACAGATGACAATGACCTGAAAATAAGCCCTCTAGTAGAATTCCCTCATTTACTGCTGATAGTAGATTTCATGGAAATTAATACTTTCTTCTTACTATCAGGATCTGAATTTTGGAAAATTATTCAATTATGAAATTTTCAATATTTCACGTAGAATCCAATATTTACCAGAAAGCAAATGTTTCTCTCGGTATAAGTGTTATGAATGTCGGTACATGTTTTATCATCTGCAATTTTTTATGTATAATCTATTAAATTTGAATTAGAAATTTCATAATAATCTTGATAACGACTTAGAGCCATTATTATTCTCAATAAGATGCTCTGTCATACAGTCAAATTGTTAAAAAAAAAAATTATATTCTCTTTTTCTAAACTATGCGGCCAATAATAAACAATTACATTTGTACATAAGGAGAATGGGATATTACAAACTGCCTGAGAATTCACTGTCACAACAGGTGCGTGTTCCTCCATGTAAGGTCTATTTGTAGTGGAGTCTACCTGGTCACACCTGAAGAAACACTTGTATAAAAAACAATTCTCTCACGGTGAACCAAAGTAGTGGGGGATTAATTACTGGGTTTTTCCTTTTAGTTATTGTCTCTTTCCGTTTATGCTTCGTCTTTTTATTTCGTTTCGTTATAAGTTTTCATTATAGCCTTGAATTTTTCCCTCGGTGATATTTAATTAACTTTCAAGCTGATTTGTTAGAAATTCAGCTTATCTTATTATTATGTTAATTCGTGATATTATTGTATTTTTATTTGGTCATTAAAACTCCTCAGAGGCCATCTGCTGGCACATTATGTTGAAAAATTTATAAGTAGACTAGAACATTTCAGTCGAAAACCACTTTAGTTGCCGCATGAGAATTTGATAAATTTTTTTTTTTTAAATATAATTTACTTACTTCACAGATTCTGAATACAATATTGTTAGAAAAAAGAAAATCAATAATATTTTATTTATGATATTTGCTATTTTCTTGTATTATGATGATTTTTATTATTATTTTGAGATTAAATCATTTTTATTTTTAATCCATCAATCGTTATTTTGTTATATGTTTAAAACTCGATGTTATATTAATAATGTTAAATGCTCGCACTACTTATCTAGTTTTTCTTTCTATACTTCTGTTTTTAATATTCCAGAGAATTTCCGTTGTACTCACGGGAATATCGAGACCTAATTGGGAACCATTCTTCATTGTATGAGGGGGGTACCATATATGGGGGGGGGGAATATGGTACCACCATATTCCGTAGGTCGTGAATAGACATCTATAATGCTGTTCCTACTGGGGGCTTCTTGCCTTAAAGTTGGACTCCATTTTTTTCTAACATACTTAAGTATGTTCTATTAATCATTAAAATTATAATAATCATTATAAATCTATTAAATATTATAAATAATTAATCCGTATAAATTTACAAATTATTTAGGGGTTTACCTGAATTCAGTTAATTCATTACTTTACCTTATGCTACAGCAGCCATTATTCTATGCATTTATTACTTTAAAATAAACACAAAATAACTACATATCATTAGAATGATTATCTGAGAATGGGTTATCTTATTTTACTTAATTCGTTGAGCAGAATCGAAGGTTTTGTAAAACCCAAAATTGATATTTCAAAAAACGCTTAGATTTAACAATTAATTAAAATTATCGGGTCTTGACGCATAATGCTAATAGAACTATTAAATAAATAAAAAATTAGGTGTTTACCAATATTCAAACTGAAAACCAATTTCTATCATGCGCTTAATTAACAATTTTCCTGCGAGATGGACCACTTATTTACTTCAAGCCAAATATTCTTTTTATTTTTAGGAATTTTTTTTTATTCTTACAAATAATTAGAATAAGTTATTAAAGACTAATAACTGTATCCTATAAACCATTGATAGACTAACTTGCATAATTGTAGACAAACCCCTCTGAGAAATCATGCATTTAGATGTAGTCATGAATTTGATTTTGGAAATATGAATAGCAGATAATCAAACGCAAAAATAAAATAAAAGATTCATATTTTTAAAAATGTTTTTAACATGAAACAGGATACAAAATATGTTAAAAGTATTAAAAAAAATAACAATAAAAATAAATCTGTACTTCGACAATATCAATTATTGTGTGAATAATTACGCTCTACAGATAGATGACTTATAAAACGTGTTGGGTAACTTCCCCTTCTAGATAGTTCTCAATTTTTATGTAGCTTTATTGTCAGAAGGTTACAATTTTAATTAAGTTCCTAAAGAGGTGTCAGTATTACGGAACTAAAAGAGAAAAGTAGTTTAAAAAAATTCATATTGTTCTTATATTTTTTTTATCATTTACCCATTCTAAAATGTAAAAAATACAAGAATGTCAGTATCAAAGAAAGATAAAGTTATATAGCTTTCCCACTATTAACAGCTGGGGAATGCATTGTTTACTCATGGTATGAAGGCTTTATCTTTATGAAGTACATTCAAAGTAGTATTTTCCGATAGAGAAGGCACTTGCAGGAGTTTGATGATTGTGTTGTTTGAAAGCAGGAGAGACAGGCCTACTTTTAGTTAACACATGGGAGCGGTGTTTTAACTTAACATATATCCGGCTATAGACGTGAAGCAGTTCAATGCAAGAAAGTAAGCTCTGATTCCGTATTGCAGCTGGGAAGACATTTCTCACTGGATTGAGTGCGAGTGAGTTGCTGATTGAAGGTTGTTTGAGAGTGGCAATTATCTCAGGATCCTTTTATTTCCTTCGTGATTTCCTCTGCTTTCAGATGATTCCTACAAATCAGGTGTTATTCGGGTTTCCCCCTTCTTATTGGAGAGAAAACATCATCAATTTTATGCTTATTTTCACTCGAAATATTCAAAGTCATCTTTATAAATAATTAAATAATTAATGAGAGGGAACAGAAAATAAAAAACTATCCGTCCTCGCCAGGAATCGAACCTGGATCTCTTGCCCGGATAGCAAGAGATCCAGGTTCGATTCCTGGCGAGGACGGATAGTTTTTTATTTTCTGTTCCCTCTCATTAATTATTTATAATTTACGTGGGATAAATAAAACCACAAATAAAAATATTTAAAAATATAAATAATTAAATTCACGAACACCTTCAATTATGGAGGTACGTCTAAAATACAACATACTCTCTAATGGTACTCATATCATATACTCATTTTCCTGTAATGGATTTTGTCATTCGATCTTCAATAAATAATAATAAAATTAGTGAACCTCATAATTGCTTATCCATATTATCAATTTTCTCTTATTGAACTCAAGCTATTCACATTCCTCTCATAACGTGACTTATGAAATACTTTTCAATTCTTCACGTATTTTACATAAATCTCTATCAATAATCCAAGGTAAAACTCTCTCTCTACAGACATACACAGGTGCTATAGCGTCTGTTTATTTATTAGTCTATAGTTGAGCTTCAAATGACTTACATATCATATTTGTTGGTGTTCGATTAGTGGAAGATTTTGGCCTCTCAATGTGAATTTTTGACTGTTCAGAGCGGGAGGTGAGAGGTTGAGGTGAGGGGGGGAACCGAGATGAGGTTTTAAGGAGACGGCGGGAGAGGAGTGAGAGAAAGAGAATGTGAGGAGTGTGAGAGAGAGAAAAAGAGAGAGAGAGAATAAACAGAATCTATAAAAATTTCCAATAGCATATTTGATTTGATTTTTTCGTTGATTGATTAGTAATAAACAACAGTAATCAAATATATATTAATTTTTACACAATTCACAAGTAATAACAAGAAAAGAGGAAGATGACTGGGATTAAAAACGATTGATTATAATAGTTAATGTTATTTTATAACTAGAAATATATTTTCTAGTAAGAGTAAGTAAAGCTTTATAATTTACCCCTTTACGGGAGTGGAGGAGGCTTGCGTAGCGAAAGTTGACCTGACTCTGACTGGAGTTGTCAGTGACCGCTACGCAACAGTCAATGACCTACCCCTCCCCCACCCCAACAGTCTTCTACCCTCTTCTGTGGTTTTTATTTGTTTTCATCAGGTTCTGCGAGGGAACTGGGAAAGATTCCTGGGAAAGAAACAGTGAACTTTCTCATTCTAAGAGTAAATTTAATAAGCAAACGTGTAATTACCTTCCGTCCTGGAATTCATTTTGTAGATGAATAGAATAAATTTCTATATTTCTGATTCATATTGCTGGATCATAACAACTCTTGATTATTATATATTACTAATGAATGATCCCATATTTTGTATTCATTTTTTTCTATTCGAACGATTTATGAATAAAACGAATACATTTACAACATTTAAGATCCTTTTATTAGAAATATTTTCTCCTGAGTACAATTTACTTCAACTTAATAGATTCCTTAATTAAAACCGGAATAGGATCTGTAGGTGATTCACTATTTAGGAGTCAATGCCCTTAGATTCTGTACTAACAACATCCCACGTCATATGAAAGGTATTTATCTCAATTTGAACGAAAATATTTACAGCAACATCTTTACTTTTCACTAATTTAACTCCACTTTTGATCTCGGCAAATAAATTCTTAAAAAAAAATATTTCATTTTATAAAGAATTACTACTAAAGGAAACAACAATAACTTAACAACAAGGGTCAAGTAACTAAAATTTGAAATTTGAAACAATGTATTTGAGGTTATAAAAAGTATTTTCAATAAAATAAAGCAATTTTATTTTCCCCCCATACGGAATGTAATACAAATAGTTGCCACAAACTATGTATCAGATTGTCTTATAATGTATGGTATTTGTCTTCTGATTTCTGGAAAATTTCTCTTCTTTTGTAAAATAGTTTCTCTTTCTCGCTGGTATGAAATAAAAAATATCTTGAATTTTTTACTCTTGTTCTTAAATTTTAAAAAGTAATTTTAGGAAGAAATAAGAATAACGACAGATAAAAATATCATAGTAACTAATAAGTTTAAAAGTTTTCTCTTTGAAATGACCATACCTGCTCCCAACCTCCAACAATTATATAATATAATAATA
>KZ807790.1:105031-116099 GCA_000696205.2 Oncopeltus fasciatus | reverse complement strand
ATATAAAGTAAAAAAATCAATTAAACTAAAATATTAACTGTCCCTTATTTAATTATTACTGTTACTTTTTGTCATACCAGTGAGTAACATCAAATATATCGGTGAACCATGTTTTTTTTTTCCTCATCAAATCTTCTTGATGTTTGCTTTTACACCATTGTCGTAGATGTTTTTTTATTCAATTGGAATGTTTTATTTTTTTTTTATACTAACGGTTAAAAGGGGATTAAATGCATATCAGGTTTATAATATTTAAAAAATTTGTTATTAAAATAAAATATCATTTCGAAGCTAAATGTCTATGAATGCATTCCAAGTGGGAGGTTTCATTGGTGAGAAACAAACACTTCAAATTAATAGATTACTTTATTCGTACAAGCATATTATTGACTATGTTTTGATCAGTATATGACCTGGCTCATACATACGAATATATGTTTAGGAACGAATATAGGCCTACTTTAGGTAGATCCGACTTGAAAAATAAATTTTAGTTAAAGTATGAGTTGTCCTCAGTCTATTCTTTAATTCCAAAGTATGAACGGAATCACCTTCATATATATATATATATATATAGAACTATGTGATTTTCTAAAATTTAGGAATTTAAATTTTTTCCTATATTTACTACAAAACTATTATATTAAAAAAAAAAACGCTGACAGGCTTTCTAAAGAATTAAAATTAATTGAGGCGTACGAAAAGACGATAAGCTGTCGTTATTATTATTCATATTTGTTTGAGGGTTGTTACCAAAAGGAATTCTGTTGGGCAATATAAAAGGGTTAATGAATCTTAATTAAGTAGGCTTTCACAGATGGTATGACAAACGAATTGCCCCGATAGATACTGTTTGTAAAAAAAGGAAAAGAGATAACAGAAAATTTTGAATACATATCTCACTTGTTAGAGTAAAATTACTATTATGATTCTTTAAAAATAAGTAAGTTGTTACTAGATACAGAACGTCAAAAACCGAAGAAATTAAGGAATAAAGTATTTTAATGCTGTCTATAAGTATTCAGGACTAATTACCTTCTTCCATGGATTAAACATAATTTTAACATTAAGAAAATATGTCACAATAATTATAATAAAAACCATTCAAAATGAAATCAATAAAGTTTCAGTTGAGAATTAAAGAGTCAGCAGAGTTAATGTATTAAGCAAGTCCATGGCGGACCTTTGTGCTGGAGTTACGTCAACTCTCCCATCTCGTCCTTGTGAAATTCTACTTCTCATATCTCTTCTACCTTGGTGCCTCCATCTCCCGACCGCAAGACTCGTGATTCTTCAATCCTTGCATGGGTTTCTTCCTTCGCCGCTCTCTTTTCTGCTCTAGTGTTTCCCTTCAAGACTTTTTCCTGACTTCCAATCCTTACATCTCCACATTTTTTTAACCCTGTTTTAATAATCACGAACCACTAGAAATGAAATTCGCTAGAAGACGAACATTAATAATTAAATCTAAAAAAAAAAAGAAGAAGATTATTAATAATAGGAAATCTGATGTAATGTTAGAATAACTATTTTTTGAATCATATATTAATATTAAAATTATAGATAAATATAAATAAATTAATCTTATATTTTAAACTTCGGCCTTCTTCTAAACACCCCTCCTCCTCGATTGCTTCAGTCTTTAACGACCTCATCTTACTAATATATTTATTTATTTACTCTCTATGATCTCTGGAGTCTTCAATTTATGAAATAATGAAGTCAAATTCGGTGTTTAAGATTCTTTTTGCAAGTTGGGAGATTAGTTCGTTAAAGGTTGAATCGATCGTGGTGGAGGTGATTTACATGGAGACCAAAGTTTTAAAAATATATTTATTATTAATAACATTTAAAAAGTATAAAACAAAATAAGTGTAAAATTTAATATAAAATCTCCCTCTCTTTTTTTTTTTTTTTTTTTTTTTTTTTTTTTTTTTTTTTTTAAAGCTGGACCGAACTTTTCAAACTTTTAATTGTACACTCTTTGAAGAAATTAATTATTTATTTATTAGAATTTGATGAGGGAAGGAGGATATTGATGGGGAGACCACAAACTAAATAGTAATTTCTCTCTTATTATTTCAAATATGAAAAGGTTTATAAGACATAATACGTGTGAAATGTAATTTTTTAATATTTAAAAGAAAGCTCAAGTTAAGGAATATATATACACATACATACACTCACACACACACTAACACACATACAGAGAGAGGCATAAATTTTAATTAAACAAGTAGCTGCTTGGATTTAGCAGCTGTGTGTCGAAAGTTTTATAACACTTTTGTGACATTCCTTCAGGAACAAAATATTTGTGTTTTCTAATCATTTTTAATCAAAACATTAAATTTTCTAATCTGAGCGTACATATTCTTATGTAAAATATTTCACTCTCAACCAGGCTAAAGGAAGCCAAAGGTTATTTGTCTAAGGAGGAAGCTCCAAAGTTTAGTAGTAAAATAAAATTTATGAGTATTAAGAATGTAGTCACTATCTCAATCCAACTCCAATGGTAATTAAATAACCCTAGATTGGAAATTAAAAACATTCCTTGATTTCTTGGAGATTCGGGGAAACTGCCTCAAGCCCTCGAGGTATTATCCTCGAAAACATTGTGGATGGTGGATAAAATGTTATTTATACTCTTATGTTCTATTTATGCTCGACTAAGCGACGGAAAGATTTATTTCTTAAACTAAATAACCTATGCAGCATGTAATTATCTAATTAGCACACATGCCGTGTGCTTTACCCTGGTCGTTCTTCCAAAAGCAACTTTCTCGTCAGTCCGACCATATTCCACTGTGGTTACGGGAGAATAGTTCTCAGGCCAATTTACACAACCTTCCTTCACGAATTGCCTAAGCGAAAGTTATACTGTTTTCACATCAGTTTTCCTTTTTACGGTATGTTGGTAAGAAATATATTATATATAATGTTATTGAGATTTTCAAAGCTCTTGCTATTACTACCAGTGCTTATATTTACTTTTATATATCCTTTCTGACTGAAGCAAAATTTGCTTTAGTGATTTTGCTTGACAGTCGAGCGAAACATTGATTTTCATGGGGCTTACTTGTAAACTTGAAGAGTTGTTGAATTCACGTCATAACTCTTTGATCGAAGCAGCTGAGCTTTCCCAGGGATCCTCAAAGTGAAAACTTTGAAGGAAAGCCATGTGTGTATAAATCGGCGTGAATGTGGCGCGGCGCCTCTCACCGACATCGACGCTCTGACCCGAATCCTCCAGGACCGATGGTTACTTTCCCGGGTTTCCCGCCAGCTGAAAACATTCCGCTGATTTTCTCCCTCTGATAAGCGTATTGGTGTTTGCGAATTTCGATTGATCAAAAGTGGCCAGCTATTCGGTTGACAATTTTTCAGAAAAATATTGTGTTACTTTCTCACATCCTTACTATTAGACTTCAAAACAGATATATATTCAAGTGGAGAATTTTTTGACCGGAGATATTATTATTAGATGATTTCAGTTGGGATTCGGTCAAGGTAGATCCAAAAAATACAAATTTAAAAAAAGTGTATTTTATTTAAAAAGATTATCTGCCAGCGTTTCGGCTTACATTGTAAGCCATCTTCAGGTCTTCCTCAGACGAGAGATTTCACATTTTCAATGATGGAAATGTGAACTTAGGGACAGGACGTCCTCTCTTGTCCTCGTGATAGGCCTGAAGATGGCTTACAATGTAAGCCGAAACGTTGGCAGATAATCTTTAAAAAAATACACTTTTTTTAAATTTATATTGTTTTTTTTTTGGATCTACCTTGACCGAACCCCAACTAAAATCATCTAATAATAATGTATATTCAAAAAGAGAGTTTGTTGACCGTAGATATTATTCTAAGATGATTTTAGTTGGGGTTCGGTCGAGGAAGATCCAAAAAAACACNATTAAAATATGAGGCTGCCGAAGTTGTGTTTAGGTCTTAATATATAGGTATATAAATTGTTAATTATATTTTAAATAAAAGTAGTGGAGTTCAACAGAAAGTAATGGAAATGCGAGTTGTTTACATCTAAGAAGGTTATAATAATACAGATTTATTATACATAAACATATGAGCATGAGTACTATATGATAATTATTGAATTGAATCCAATCAAATGTTGACCACTCGACCACTGTTGCGGTTTCGATCCTGGTGGACGACTTAGGGTTTATTTCAAGGAGAATGTCATTGCCATTGCTGGGATGTGAGTTCGTCTCTAGCAAACGCTTGTGTAATGGCAGCTGGCCATCTGTTAAAATTCCAGTCCAAGTAAATCTTCAGCTGATTGCAGAGTGTCAGCTTGAAACTTATCTCTCTGTTGTGTATGCCTTGGAGTGAGAACTATCTATACAGATTTTGGTAGTTTTACAGAAAGAAGGAATGAAAGAAAATAAGAATCTAATATTAATATAAGAGCAGAAATATTATTAGGATTGGACCAAATTAAATAAACTTGAGTAGACAGAGTAGAAAAGGTTTTGATAGTACACTAGGTTAGATAGATTCAGCGGTAATAGTTCTATATTTTGTTCGTTAACAATATGTATAATCACAAATGCTAGTATTATTGCTAATAAGATTAGTTATATATTGATTAGTTTGAAGCCAATTGTTATTCAGTTATAGCATGTTAATACTACTGAATAATGTATATAAATATAGTTTATTAACCACTCCCTGTATGAGTCTACATCGCTGAAAGGGAAGTTAAACACGAAAAAAAAAAGTTTATATTTAAATTCAAATATAACGTAATTAATTTTAATTAAGGGTACTCAGTTATTTTAAAGTTATGTTAAACGTTAAAAAATATAAATGATTTACTGCATATTTTCCAGATTCTAAATTTGAAAGGCAAGCTGTTTTCCAAAGCAGAAATAAGCGTTCGACTGACAGATTTGGGGAGCATAATTTTCCTAAATTATAGAATTTGTTATTGTTAGGATTGTAATGCATATGAAGATGTATGATATTCATACCCAAAGTGTGATAACAGTAAGAAGTTTAATCTTACCCTCCATTGACAGTGTGACCTATATTTGGGCGGATAGACATGACCTTGACTATAGTTGTTTTTACATACATACATAGAGTTTGTAAGCATTCTCTAAGCCCTTAGACCATATCCCAGAGTTCATTATTCTATATGAAACATTACAAAGCCAATTGTGTTTGGCTAATGCTTCACAAACTTCTGCACTGCAATATTAATAAACTAACGTGGCTCTAATAAGAAGAAATTCTTGATTTACTTTCGCTCGTGCTAATTCAGAATTAACTCTCTCCTTGATTTGGCCACTGTAGCATACGGGACATTATTTTTAGTTCTAGAGGTTCCTGGCATTGCTAGAAGACCTTTGAATATTCAGCCTCGAGACTATTTATACTTTTTTTAAAGAACGAATATCTCGCGCGCAATTACCGCATAATTACATAATAATAATCTCAATTGGTGCGTATCAAACTTCATTCAGAATAATATTGAGAGAGGAAAAGTTATTAATAAAACTTAGAAACTATTTTAAAAGCTTCAATGTTTACACCTGTTTCATTGCTAGATGCTTTTTCTACGCAATATTTGTTTTAGAAAATTAGATTTTATACGTATTATTTTTTTCTCTATTGCGGTAATTATATTTCTATGAAGATATTGATGATTATTGAAAATTTATATTACCTGAAGGCCCTTTTCCTCCGCATCTTGTTTTAGCCTACTACAAAGACTGTATTATATGAAGAGTAGCTGATGAATACTCAAACTTACATTCTTAAATATTTTCTTCAATAAACACTTCTTGTAAAAATGTTATACAATATAAAAATTGAAAAAATCACAGTTTCAATGTATTCTTCCATTCATAACTTTTTATACTCATCCCTAATAATACCTAAGACATTGACGATTTTCAATTCTGCTCAATATTTCTTAACTACTTGTCTATTTGGGACGATTTTAGCCAACAAATGAACTCTTCTTAATCGAAATGAAGTTCGAAAACCGAATTTTCTTTAAATATTATGTTCTTACAGACAAATGAATATGTGATATACACATTCACATACACATATGTCTCTATATATGTGGATGAGTAAATTTTTTTTGTATATTCTTATATACTTATATAATTGTAATAATAATTATTATTGTATTAATTTTTTCAATTATAAATCATTTATACCCTTCTTCATTTTAGTCTTGTTTGTAGGATGTGACTATCGGTACACAGGACATCTAGTACAATGGTCTAGATTCATTAATATTGCAAGTGTAGGAAGGAATTCTTTAATTTACATTAGTCATTTACATTTCACCAAAAAAATTGTTTTTAATTAACTAAACTATTTTGTCATTAGCGTTACCTTTTATAATGTAAGTTAAGCTACTTTAATCAATTATTTTCTGTAAATATGAGGATAATGAGCTGAGAGAAAGCATAGTTCCTTTCTGCTATTACAATACCGTGATTTCATTCGTGATGGTAGAGAGTGTGCAAGTATCTTTTAAATGTTTATTTCTACACCTGAATTCTCTCAGTTCTATATCTACTCTGATTTAAGGCAGAAAAGACCCTCAATTCACCAGGGTAGATAAGTACTAGAAAATCCGAAGTATATGATATTATCATTGAAAGCAGACTAATTTTGCTAGGAATGACTGCCGTGTTATTTCGGGTTCCACGTCAGAGTACGTGGAAGGTCATGCTATCTAATACTATGTCATTGAAGTCCACGCTAGCAGCATATGCTAGCGATCACACCATGTATTTGTCACTCATGTCTGTTATATATACCGCCTGTTGATATTCCCAATTTCCAAGTCTAATTTGTATTTAGTGTTCCTCGCCTATGATGGCCTGTCACTTCTCTAATTTGCTATCATCTTGTATTTTTATCTTAAAACACCCGAACCAGTTTTTGATGCTGTAAGCAACCGTCTAATTCTAAAACCGGGAATTTAGCCGATCCTATTGACTTAGGCCTCTGTCTGAGGTAATGTGCAGGTTTTTCTCAAATACTTGATTTTCCCTTTTAAAAATCCTTAGGCTTTCAAGCTTCAACCCCGTTTACGATATTGTATATTAAATTTCTAAGTATTAATTAATTAAATAGTTTTAAATAATTTATTTTATGATTGGTCTAAGCACACACACACTCTTGCAAGTTTTACCGGTATGTCTTCGAATGGAATAGCCGGTAAGGTAAATTATAATGCAGTTTTTTTTTTGCTGCTTTCATGGACCAGTTGAGAGCTTCAGTTAAACGTTCCATTAAAGAGAGCTTGATTTACTAATAGGCAGGAAATCAGTGGTTGAGAAGTGTGGACGCCAGGTAATTTGCTGAGCTAAGTGGTGAGGAAGCCGGAGACAAAGGCCCAACTTAGGCCAGCTCAGTGAAAGTGAGACGAGATCCTAGCTTCTGCCCTATCCAATTTCCCATTTTTCTTATTCGCTTATCGAACCCTGTAGGGACCACTCAGAGTAATCGATATTTCCGTCGAAAATTTCTTTCAACTTCCAGCTGTCTTTTCATTCGTTACACTTTAATAAGAATCATAATGGGGGGGGGGGGACGTTATTTCTTAAACCATCCATTTTTTCTTCATCTATATTTCCGTTGTGGTTGTAATAGTCTGTGTAATAATAATAATAGTACAGAAAATCAGTATTTGAGATTTTCATAATAACTACTATGTAATTTTACAAAGTCGGTCACGTAGGAGCTGCGTAAACTCAAGGTATTCTTCAGTATCGTATCTAATGTATACTTGTATTTGAATTTACTATTTTCAATTAAATCAAAAACTTATGTTTCATAATAACAAAAGAAGCAGATAGTTGGGCAAGAAGCTGCATTAGTAGGTAGATTTTCCATCTTAATAAATGGGGATATAAATTAGAATAAACTATTAAAATGGCTTTTTGGAAGAACTATAAAAGCAGAAGCTAATGTTCCCCTGAGGATGACATGAGGCCTAGCTTCTAGACAGACCATGATCATGTGTCTTGTCAAAATGTTCTAGAACAAATTTTAAAAATATCAATTTGAAACATTTCCAGTTTCTTCACCTTTTACGTGACAGTAAAAAGAACGAATATTTTGATTATTCAGTTTGGTCTTTCTCTAACCACTAATATAACTGCCCTTAAAATAAACAAGTAAGGTTAAACTTCCTCCCACTCATTCGAATTCCAATTGTATTGCAAATCCTTTAAAAAATTTGTACACGAACCCCAAATATAGCATTAGAAATAACTTAATATATTTTAGTCAGGGAGGTCCTCCCAAACTGTCAAATTTTTGCACTTTTTAATATCTTCTTTGCTATGAGTTGTTATTTAAAAATACTGTACATTATAAACAAGAAAATTATATTCAAAGGAACAGTTTTATTAGTAGATTTTTTTTGTTGGAGTTCAGTCAAGGTTGATCCAAAAAATATAACTTAAAAAAATATGTATTTTTTTGCTCAACCTTACCGAAACCCCACAAAAAAAACATATACTTAATAGAAAATTATATTTTACTCTACAATATAAACATTCGAAAATTATACAACAAATGCAAGGGAATAGAATAAAAAAATCTTACTACCTCAGCCGGGACTCGAACCCGGATCTCCTGCTTTCCGGGCAGTTATGCTAACCATTGCACCACCGAGGCTTGCTAGATAATTCCTTCTACTTTCCGCATTTTACTACGAGTCTAAACCCTCGAGTAAGACGATTATATCGTCATATGCTCGAAGGAGCTAACATTGTCAGCTATTTGTTAGACTCGTTTGTTTCTAATATATTTTTTTAATTACTGATATTATATATTATGATATTATATTATTTAGTCCTAAGTTAATTTTATACAATAAATGCAAGGGAATGGAATTTAANTCAAAGTTATTTTTTTTTATTCTATTCCTTCTCATTTATTCTACAAAATTAACGTGGTATAAAATATTACAACTAAAGCATTATTTAAAATTGGAAAATTATATTTTACACCAATTACGTTTATGCGTTTTAATCATAAGACTATTGTTAAGATTATTTTCATTTAGGTTTTCCTCCAAAACCCTCCTCTCCGTCAAAACGAAATCTGTTTTTCGTTTTGTATTTTAAAAGCTACGTCTAATTGCTTAAGTAACGGCTGACAGCTGTGTCCTTTAGAGCGTTGACATGTAAATACAAAAAAAAAAAAAATTTAAATCGGTCATGGGAACAACTTCTATAACTACATTCTTCGAAAAATGCTAAAATAATAAAGCAGCGAAATAGGACCTGCAGACGGTTCATAAACCGCCTTTGTTTTCCTTTCTCGCAGCTGCGGATTGGTTGATATTTATAATTTGTAATTGAATTTATACATAAATTGAAATTAATTTACTTTCAACAGAAATTATGACAAAATTAAGAAAAGTACAATCGAGATTTTACCTTATAAATCAGACAAAATGTAAAGATATGTATCGTCACTGTTCTGAATCAAATTTATATCACCCCATAAAGGTTCCCATTTCATATGGACAATTCTTTAGGAGCTTAAATTTAAAGTAAAAAATAATAAAACCATTTACAGAAATTAAAACCTTCCGCTATTAGGACTACGTTACAACTTATTCTGGCAGTAGGTTTTGTAATTGTTATTGTTTTAATTACAAACAATTTTTCTCAACTCGTGAAGAGGCGTCAATATAATACACGATATCAGTGGAGTAAAATAAAATTATTTATACTTATAATGTTACAGAATTACTTTTTATTTTTCATATAGTAATACATGGTCAGTAGTGAAGATTTCGAATAAGCAACTGACTGATTTATATTAGTTGAATTAGCTTTATTTTCAAGATTTGTATTGTTTTTAGTAATATAAGCAGCTGGGGAGATTTGTGGCGTTCGTTCCGAGTCCAGAACTTCTCATTATTTCTATATTCAAACCTTCAAATGAAGGCAGAGGTACGAGAGAGTTAGGAAATGCGATGTCGAAGGTCTCCCCGAAGGACAGGCGGAACTCTACTGTCTCTCTGTCCGTAACTTGGGCGTCTGTTTTCCGTAGCAAGCGACAAATCCTGGCATCTTTGCCTGGCTACAGCAGCGCTCTCTGTAAGTACTGGACACTGGATCATGTGTCATCTCAAGGGACGGCAGGAATTTCAGTTGTAGCAGCATGCGTCATGATTCCTCCCGCCCTCGGGAATGGGTTCCTGGCCCTCCTTGGAATGTGGTTTCCCCTCTCAGAATGCACATTTTGCACAGAGTATCGTGGGTTTGGCTGCAAACCTGGGCATAATACAGTGCTTAGTGAACCAACAACTTTCAGATCAGTATGGAGACCGTTAGAACCGTCTCGGGATGTTTTCTATACATTTGAGGCTTAATGTCTCGAGAAAGTATATTTAATTATAGAATAATCTTCTAAAACTTCTAAGCTTATTCTGAAAGCTTGAGAAAGGCGTACACGGATCCCCTAATATATGCACATGCAAAGAAAATAAGCCCTGATCTAGTCCAAAATATGTTAAGGATAAATCTTTGGTACAAACCATATGTATAAATGTAGATGCATTCATGGATTTAAATATTCATTGCTACATATCGCAGCCGCGAGTGTTTCATTTTCTATATATACTTTATATATGTATAAAACCAGTCCTATTACTTCTCGACCCTCGGTACACCACAGAAGACGCGGGGTCGGCTCACCGTTCTGGCCGTCTAATTTTTTTTTACCATGAAGAATGGTTCCCAATTTGGACTGGGCGTTCTCTAGGAGCTCACCAGGAATCCTCTGGCTCATCGCAAACAGTAACACAGAGAGATAAAAAAAAACTGCACACTGTGAACATTGAACCTGAGACCATTGGCTCAGAAGTCTAGTAACCTAACCTACAGTTCACACACCCCCCCCCCCCCACCGTAGTGCTATGACTCTCTCAATTTAGTGGAATACATTCAAGATACGTTCATTTTAATAATATGTTAATAACATGTAATGAGTGTGAAAAGTTGCATATAAAGCTTATAGGGTACTAATTTTATATATATATATTCTTTCTCTAACCACT
>KZ807790.1:77752-95857 GCA_000696205.2 Oncopeltus fasciatus | reverse complement strand
GTAGCACACACATATATATATTCATCGTATAATTATTTTTGAATTAGAATAATTATACAAATAATAAATTTTTGTAAAGTTCGTAATTGGCTGCAATTGATTGAGAATTATTGAACAATCTTCAATATCTTTGTTATTATTAGCGTTATGACAAAACGCCTCCATTGACCTCCCATTAACTCATTTCCTCTATTCTATGTCGATCTTTAATGAAGCAATGTATCATAGGAAATCTGCCAAGTTTGCTCTGCAATTCCGTAATTTTTCATTTTTCAGAGAACTTTTCAAGTTTAACTTTGATATATTATTAATTTATTTTGCTCTTTGAGGAATTGTTAAAGTTGTTCTGATTTATATTTAATAATATATTCTCGGTGGTAGTTTAATTTGTGTAATTCTTTGTAAAAACTCCTCCTGTTTATGGTATTTGCAAACCATCAATAGCGATCAATCCTCCTCATTCGCAGTGCTTATTTACATATGTCCGATGGAAGAAATCTGTTGAATGGCGCTCAAACACTGTCCTGGTCTGGCAGATGTCCTCCAGAGATGGGAGTTCTCGATTTTCCACGTTTTGTTATGTTTTTGTTGCCTTGTTGATGCCGGTGTGTACATTAGCGCGGCACTGTATCGCCTTCGGATCAAGGCCAGTTGACTTTTGTACGTCTTATTCATAATATACAAAGGCCATTTATTTTCTTCATTAATGGAAACTGTTCCTTTTTCTGGTTTCTGTTCCGAATACATTATTATTGTATTAGAATAATTATCCAATGAATAATCTGTTATCATTTCAAAAGAATGACTTTGAGTTTTCACTGAAATTATCAACTGTAAGTCTCCCGAAGTATACTCTGTATACATATAAAAAATATGGCATAAAGTGATTCCTATATGCCTAACTATATTTTCACCATTCTAAGATTCCTGGAAAATATTGAAATTTTAGACGATATTAATAACTTCAAATTTTATCGTCGATTAAACTCTCTCTACAAACTAGGTTTAAATTGCGAGCATTTAATAAATTAACCCCTCTAATGTACCTTTCATTTTATTTATTTAAATATGTGACCGCCTTAATTAAGTTGTGAAAACTTATCCTAATAATCTGGATAAATCAAGGCAGAAAAAGGGGGGCGAGGGTGGATAACATAAAAGAAAAAAAATTAGAAAACAATATTGTCGATCCACCAATAGTCAGGATGTTGAAAAACTAAAGTTCACTCAACAGCTGGAGCATTTATCAATTTGAGATTCGAGGAGAAGATTAGTGACAATTTTAAAAAATGATTTTAGATTAACATTTAAATTCATAGAGCATTTTAGTTTTTCTGGGCATTAAAATAAATTAATATTCCTCGACTTTTTGTCCTTTATTTCTGTTGTCGTTTTCATCATTTCTTGTAATTTCTATCTCAACTCAACTTCAAAACTAATAAATGGAGGGTAGTTGCCTTTTGACTAAGGGCTTAAAAGTTTTTGATTCCTCGTGAAGATCGATTCTATTGCTTTATCAGAAATCATTAAGGATTTTCCTTCCTTTCAACCATTTATATTCATGGGGCAAAGGGGTATCAACACGTGACCACTCTATTCTAAACACCCATAAATCAGCCTAGGTTCTTATTTCTAGATAAGTACTTATTATTCATTATGCATGTTAAATATAATCACTCAACTTAAATATTATAAATATTTTTACGAAAAAACTACCTAAAAATTAAAGCATGCCCTGTGTGTAACTTGAACCCGTTCATCCAGGGTGGAGGGGAAACAGTCCAATGGATCCCCTCAACTCCAGGCGCCCCTTCTAAAAGTTTAAAAAATGAATTTTCATCACGATTTATTCAATGAATAACTTCTAATTTTTCAGAAAACTCTCAAGTTGCATCCATTTTGCTTGTAATATCACTGGGTTGGTTCAATATGGTTCTTGTCCGTTGGTGTCATCCAAATCTTTTCGATAGTTTTCATGTAATGGTGATCATTCCAAATATTCGCGGTATTATTTTTTGTAATTGTAGGAATTTAGTTTTCTTACTTAATTATTAATTTTGGTGGCAATAGATTTCCTTGGGACCTTTATGCATGCTGTATAAATCTTTTTTTCTGAAATTCCTCGTATTGGGGAGATATTAATACAACGAGACAGTTACAGCCCTATTTGTCTTCAGCCTTGAAGTTTATCTGTTTATTATGTTGGTAATTTGATTTTTATCTGCTCTAAGTTATAGGAAAAGTAAGAGAATTTATTGAATATAGAAACCTTAGAGAAGTAGATAAAAATATCGTTTCCAACCCACCAAATTAATAGCACTTGTTAGCCTCAGTATTATTCAATACACACACATTCAGTAGTAGTAGCAGTATCTTCTGTCAGTTCCACACACCACTAACATATGTGTGTGTGTGTGTGTTTATATATATATATATATATATATATACGCAGACATATTATATTGAGTACTTAATCTTCTCGACTAGGAATCACAAATACTTTACCCGAAGCGAATTAATTTGAATACTTGAAAAAAACAACATTGTTTCCTTGTATTGAATTACAGAAAAGCAAAATCTGTATTGCTTTAACTCCTGTTTTGATATTTTTACTATTCGAACACCTCCTATTTAGTAAAATAATTAAACTTATTTGGACTGAACATTAAGATTTGAGTTAAGTTAAGAGAAGAAATACCACTTCACTTTACAGAACGATTCCATTTGGAACATTTGTTGATAATTATCATCGTTTATAATCGAAGTGAATTAAGTGTACTGAAAACCAACTGCTATCTTTATATATTTTAAGAATCTATTTGTATTTATGTATTTACATTATTTATCCCATACTTTTAATTAGAAAAGTTAATTTTAAGAGCCTATATCTGTGACACTTAGTACGAGCTTATATATATAATTTATTTATTTATTTTACATTCAACCTTCTAGAGATATGCTATATATAGTCTGTATGTGCTCTATAGTCTGCTATTTAAAAATAAGGATACCAAATTCAGTATTTAATGTTAGAATTCGTATCGTATCAATTAGATGAGTTCCTTTTGCCCGAAATAGGCAGAGAGGGATCATTTTTTTAAGAAAAAAATTGCATTGTCTATATACAATGAAATATGCGTACTATGTAGCTTCCCAACATTTTTATTCTATAATATTTTTCGAAGATTATTCTACTGTTTTTACACAATTGAGTGAAAAAAGACTTATAATAGAGGATACACATATTTCATCTTGTTGAAAAGTGAAATGCTTGTTTTTTCATTGATCCTATCTAAGAGTTTTGAAAAAGAAAATTTAGTTATGATTTTCTCTTTTCCACCTTAATCACTTGAGTTTTTTGTTACTAGATTATTTGATATAGTAACTAATGTTAACTTATATACAGTTAATAATTGCGACAGTCCCAATTATCAAACATGTATCTTGGTTATTTAATAGCTGGGAATAATTCTATTGAGGAAAAGCCTAATTAGGAATGCTTACCCATATAGTTAATTAATTAATGTATACTTTTTTGTTGACAATAGAAGACAGGTTGGCAAAAAGTACGAGGAGGAATAGAGAGGTGTTAGGTCGGAGGGAATGAGGAAAAGAGAGGGCTCGAGGGAGAAAGACAAATAGAATGGATTGACAAAAGGGAGGTAAGAGTTGAAAAGCAAAAGGATAACATGGCATCAAGGGAGTTTATCTAGGCAGTAGAAGCAGAACAATGAACCACTTCCTTCAAGGATATGTGTGGGGTTTGATACACGTCGCTGACCTTTTTGTATTGTCTTCGCCACATGGGGCATCTATGATGCTATTTATTTCATATTGCATCGTACGTTATCGTCTTATTGTTGTTGCTGGCAGATTACTCCGCGATTGCAGCGTCCAAATACATACAGTTTCTTTGTGTTGAGGGAATTGAAGATAATTTGCAAACATGTAAATTTGGAAAAAGAGTCGTGGTATTCAGGAACATTTTCAGATAAATCATATTCTTATTACAAACTTTTTATGTATTATATGTTTTAATAGAATATTATGATCAGTTAAATATAACATCGATGAAATGAGTTGAATTTAAACGTTTTATTTGGTTGCTATTAGGATATCGCTTCTTAAATTTCTTTTCTTGTAAAATGTTAATATTATAATCCAAGTAAGACAAAAAAATAATGAGTGTCTACTTTATATAACAGAAGTTAATTTTAAATAATGTGGACCTGCAACAAAAATATTTCTTAAAAATTCCAATTTTATATTTTTCATTAATCTAGGTCTCATCTATGTCAAAGGTAATAAAAATGCCTCTGCACTTTTCTTTATTTTCATTTTTAGGGTAGATTTTTTTTTTTTTTTTTTTTTTTTTTTTTCAAAGCCTCTAAAATTTAGTTTCCGACTGCAGGATGAATTTACCCATTCCTCTAGTTTCAAATATTCTGAAAATTTAAATATGTATTTTTGTTAAATATATAATTCTTTAATCAATACAGTCAGAATGGGTCCTATTGTATTATTTACAAATAAAATAATTGTATACTCTTAAAATTTCATCAAAATATGTTCAAAACTTTTGTTGATGTTAGGTATGGAAAAATAGAGATATAAATTTTTTTTTTTTTTTTAATGTTTTCATATTAATTTTCGGCAACAGCATTGGCAGGAGCGAAAAATTGATCTCTAAACTTTAAAGTTTTGTTGGAATCCAACTTCATTCCGACCCTACAGTGGACTGATTATCAACCTTAAGTAACTCCTCAATCGGCAATCAGTTATGTCCGTTTATCCTCTCCTGATGGACGCCCTGGACAGAAGAGGAAGTGTTGTCCAGAAGAACGGCTTGAGTGAGCCGATTTGCCTCGCAGGGTGCCGGCGACGCTGTGCGCTATTAGGCGATGAAATGAGTCTGAAAACTGTGGAAAGCTGAGGAAATGAGCTTTTTGTCGTGAAAGTAAAGCTCACGAACAGCTGGTCCCTTGGGGGAAAGTCCTCTGTACTTTTCTTCCTTGTACTTAGCTAATTACTTTATTTATATGTGATATATATAAGCAGCAATTAATTACGGTTGACTAACTCACTACTTATGTTACTCATTCTTTTTGTTAGTGTCTTCGTAATTCTTTCAACTGTATTTTCTGCAGCTGCGTGAAGAGTGGTATCTTGTAATTGTTTAGAGTCAATTAGAGTGAAGGATCACATCGTTTTAGATTNTATATATATATACATGCATATATTTATTTATATATATGGGCTTTTGATAAAAACTTTGCAGTTTATAACTGTGGGAATTTTACGTTTTATATAGTTTTTATTTTTATTTTCGTAACACTCATTATAATAAAGACAATATTCACGATTTTCAACTTTTTTCTTTTAATAAACTTCTCTTTACCATAATGCGATTTCATTAATTAATATATCAATTAGGCAGCTTAAAGAAGAAGCAAAAAATCCAATTTTTTGTATTTTGGCAAGAGAGGAACTTATCTGTTTTAGTTATGTCACAGTGAATTTTCATTTTTCGTATAAGAAAAAAAAGTGTTGAAAAGGCTTTGGGATGGAATATCTACTGCTGCTGTGTGCAGTAAAAGCCTTCGGTGCGAAAGCGTGAAGTCACGTGGGGCTTTGTAGTCGAAAAGTTCTTGGTCACAACGGAAGCAAAGTCTTGTGATAGGTAGCACACACACACACACTTTTATATCGCACTTGAAACCATGCTTTTTGCTTGATGCACTCTTTGCGCCTTCTAGTTCTTGGCTGTGAACCTTCAAATGGTAATTATGTATGTACGACCAATAACTCTTGTTTAAATAGAGCTCTAAAGGTTATCTGAATTATATTAAATTAAATTCTCAAATATTTTATATTGTGAGCAGAGGTTAGTCAGGGATTCGGTCTTGGGAGCTGAAGAATTAAAAACTAATTCTTACCAAAAAGTTTTTTATTTTAGCCACATTTCAGGTCCTCACCAAAGCAAATTCGGTCATGGAAAGTGACATTCAGTCATGATGTTTTATATTGTATTTAATGAATCAAAAAGGCTCTACTTTAAAAAAAGTCATTTTATTTTTTCATTGATTTTATCTATGGCCAATAATCTACTCTAAAATTTTAATTCCAACGCAATTTCAGTCTTAAGCATTTTATAAAGAGAAATATAAATAATATTTTAAAATGCTATGGAGTTTATTTACTTTAATTTAGTTTGATAAAATTCCGTCTAACAGGACTTGTAGATTTCTCCTGTTTCTTCAATGATGGATGTAAATAAGTGTAAATTAAATTGTACCTATTTTTGTATGGATCATGTTTTTTATTTCTCTAATTTAGGAGTCTTTTAGGATGAATTTAGAATCGTTGAAAATTGCTCCATGCTACCAATATAAATATCTTGAGTTCTCTATTAGGAAATCTGTTAACATTAAATAAATATTAGTACATATAATATTATAAATTCTTCTTATTTATCATCATTTAACTAATTTTGCTAAACTGAATACTGTGAATTTTTACACTCCCCCAGTAATGCTGTCTATCATTATTATTATATTTCCGTTGCGCGCATTTTTCATTAAATTTATAACAATTACAAGCTATTAATAACTGTTGAATTATGGTAAATCATTTCTGTTGTAGATATTAGTGGTTTCTAGCCCGCTGACATTTGTCTATACATAGTCACTGTAAATTCCCCCTTGGGTTTTGACCAACTATTTCAGAGAGCACGGAGTTAAGTGAGACCAGAGGGGCATTTCTGCACGGATAGATACTAGGTCACGTAGTGCGAAGTTAGACCGCCTAAATGGAAATCACGACATAGATGGGAAACGTGGGTTCGAATCTCGTTATTCAGGAATTCTTTAATTTCAGAAAATAATAGTTTTGATTCTTGATGTTCCCTCGGTCTATTAACATTTAAGGCCTATCCTATCATGTCGTATTTAGAACTTTTTAGTCATATTTCTTCAGACGTTCTCCGTAAAAGCGTTTGCCGTTCCCAGGGCAGCCACCATCGCAATCCCGCGAGCAATGCAGAGCGTTAGTTCGGCTTTGTCAATCGGAAACGGTCTGATGGCTTCCAGAGTATTTCCCAGCCTGCCTTTCTGGAGCACGAGGACTTGATTGCACTCCCCTGAAAGCTCCCTTGGCTCCCTCCCTCCCTCCTTATGCAACCTAAACAACTGCAGCTAAGTGCAACTTTTCTATCAAGAGGGAGGAGTGGGATGCTGGCTTACGCTAACTGGAATATTTCAATTTAAATGTAAGTTATGATAATTCAAATTTTTAGAAACTTTTCCATATGACAATTTTTAAATACCAAGATCTGGCGATAGATTGCTATATACTTGCTGCCCAGTCGTCTAGAATAAGTAGGAAATATTATTATAAAGGATGAATTACAAGCTTTAGGGTTTTCCAGTGCAAAAATAAAGCAANCATGTCCTGGCTCCCCGTCACTAAGCGACAGAGTATATCTCTCCCGGTTCTGCTTTCTTACAGGACCCATATTCCTTCTTCTTACTGTAGGAGTATCTGCAGTAATCTAACCGTATATCTGTAGGTAAGATAAACTTATGGGCATATATATATATATATATGCAAACTTAAAAGTGATATGTATCTTAGGAAAAAAGAAAAAAAAAGAAAGGACGAAAAGAAAGAGTGGACAAGGAACATCACCTTGTCTGATGGGGAGGTTTTAGAAAAGCCGATGGGAGTTACTTCAAGTTCTGCAACATCACTGCACTTTCCCCGTCATCCCGATTCCGCATGACTGAAGGGTGCTACCATAACAGGCCTCTCCATGTCCTGGCTCCCCGTCACTAAGCGACAGAGTATATCTCTCCCGGTTCTGCTTTCTTACAGGACCCATATTCCTTCTTCTTACTGTAGGAGTATCTGCAGTAATCTAACCGTATATCTGTAGGTAAGATAAACTTATGGGCATATATATATATATATATGCAAACTTAAAAGTGATATGTATCTTAGGAAAAAAGAAAAAAAAAGAAAGGACGAAAAGAAAGAGTGGACAAGGAACATCACCTTGTCTGATGGGGAGGTTTTAGAAAAGCCGATGGGAGTTACTTCAAGTTCTGCAACATCACTGCACTTTCCCCGTCATCCCGATTCCGCATGACTGAAGGGTGCTACCATAACAGGCCTCTCCATGTCCTGGCTCCCCGTCACTAAGCGACAGAGTATATCTCTCCCGGTTCTGCTTTCTTACAGGACCCATATTCCTTCTTCTTACTGTAGGAGTATCTGCAGTAATCTAACCGTATATCTGTAGGTAAGATAAACTTATGGGCATATATATATATATATATGCAAACTTAAAAGTGATATGTATCTTAGGAAAAAAGAAAAAAAAAGAAAGGACGAAAAGAAAGAGTGGACAAGGAACATCACCTTGTCTGATGGGGAGGTTTTAGAAAAGCCGATGGGAGTTACTTCAAGTTCTGCAACATCACTGCACTTTCCCCGTCATCCCGATTCCGCATGACTGAAGGGTGCTACCATAACAGGCCTCTCCATGTCCTGGCTCCCCGTCACTAAGCGACAGAGTATATCTCTCCCGGTTCTGCTTTCTTACAGGACCCATATTCCTTCTTCTTACTGTAGGAGTATCTGCAGTAATCTAACCGTATATCTGTAGGTAAGATAAACTTATGGGCATATATATATATATATATGCAAACTTAAAAGTGATATGTATCTTAGGAAAAAAGAAAAAAAAAGAAAGGACGAAAAGAAAGAGTGGACAAGGAACATCACCTTGTCTGATGGGGAGGTTTTAGAAAAGCCGATGGGAGTTACTTCAAGTTCTGCAACATCACTGCACTTTCCCCGTCATCCCGATTCCGCATGACTGAAGGGTGCTACCATAACAGGCCTCTCCATGTCCTGGCTCCCCGTCACTAAGCGACAGAGTATATCTCTCCCGGTTCTGCTTTCTTACAGGACCCATATTCCTTCTTCTTACTGTAGGAGTATCTGCAGTAATCTAACCGTATATCTGTAGGTAAGATAAACTTATGGGCATATATATATATATATATGCAAACTTAAAAGTGATATGTATCTTAGGAAAAAAGAAAAAAAAAGAAAGGACGAAAAGAAAGAGTGGACAAGGAACATCACCTTGTCTGATGGGGAGGTTTTAGAAAAGCCGATGGGAGTTACTTCAAGTTCTGCAACATCACTGCACTTTCCCCGTCATCCCGATTCCGCATGACTGAAGGGTGCTACCATAACAGGCCTCTCCATGTCCTGGCTCCCCGTCACTAAGCGACAG
This sequence comes from Oncopeltus fasciatus, assembly GCA_000696205.2. Classification (NCBI taxonomy): domain Eukaryota; kingdom Metazoa; phylum Arthropoda; class Insecta; order Hemiptera; family Lygaeidae; genus Oncopeltus; species Oncopeltus fasciatus. Next base: position 86,553 of record KZ807790.1, on the reverse strand, counting down.
AGTATATCTCTCCCGGTTCTGCTTTCTTACAGGACCCATATTCCTTCTTCTTACTGTAGGAGTATCTGCAGTAATCTAACCGTATATCTGTAGGTAAGATAAACTTATGGGCATATATATATATATATATGCAAACTTAAAAGTGATATGTATCTTAGGAAAAAAGAAAAAAAAAGAAAGGACGAAAAGAAAGAGTGGACAAGGAACATCACCTTGTCTGATGGGGAGGTTTTAGAAAAGCCGATGGGAGTTACTTCAAGTTCTGCAACATCACTGCACTTTCCCCGTCATCCCGATTCCGCATGACTGAAGGGTGCTACCATAACAGGCCTCTCCATGTCCTGGCTCCCCGTCACTAAGCGACAGAGTATATCTCTCCCGGTTCTGCTTTCTTACAGGACCCATATTCCTTCTTCTTACTGTAGGAGTATCTGCAGTAATCTAACCGTATATCTGTAGGTAAGATAAACTTATGGGCATATATATATATATATATGCAAACTTAAAAGTGATATGTATCTTAGGAAAAAAGAAAAAAAAAGAAAGGACGAAAAGAAAGAGTGGACAAGGAACATCACCTTGTCTGATGGGGAGGTTTTAGAAAAGCCGATGGGAGTTACTTCAAGTTCTGCAACATCACTGCACTTTCCCCGTCATCCCGATTCCGCATGACTGAAGGGTGCTACCATAACAGGCCTCTCCATGTCCTGGCTCCCCGTCACTAAGCGACAGAGTATATCTCTCCCGGTTCTGCTTTCTTACAGGACCCATATTCCTTCTTCTTACTGTAGGAGTATCTGCAGTAATCTAACCGTATATCTGTAGGTAAGATAAACTTATGGGCATATATATATATATATATGCAAACTTAAAAGTGATATGTATCTTAGGAAAAAAGAAAAAAAAAGAAAGGACGAAAAGAAAGAGTGGACAAGGAACATCACCTTGTCTGATGGGGAGGTTTTAGAAAAGCCGATGGGAGTTACTTCAAGTTCTGCAACATCACTGCACTTTCCCCGTCATCCCGATTCCGCATGACTGAAGGGTGCTACCATAACAGGCCTCTCCATGTCCTGGCTCCCCGTCACTAAGCGACAGAGTATATCTCTCCCGGTTCTGCTTTCTTACAGGACCCATATTCCTTCTTCTTACTGTAGGAGTATCTGCAGTAATCTAACCGTATATCTGTAGGTAAGATAAACTTATGGGCATATATATATATATATATGCAAACTTAAAAGTGATATGTATCTTAGGAAAAAAGAAAAAAAAAGAAAGGACGAAAAGAAAGAGTGGACAAGGAACATCACCTTGTCTGATGGGGAGGTTTTAGAAAAGCCGATGGGAGTTACTTCAAGTTCTGCAACATCACTGCACTTTCCCCGTCATCCCGATTCCGCATGACTGAAGGGTGCTACCATAACAGGCCTCTCCATGTCCTGGCTCCCCGTCACTAAGCGACAGAGTATATCTCTCCCGGTTCTGCTTTCTTACAGGACCCATATTCCTTCTTCTTACTGTAGGAGTATCTGCAGTAATCTAACCGTATATCTGTAGGTAAGATAAACTTATGGGCATATATATATATATATATGCAAACTTAAAAGTGATATGTATCTTAGGAAAAAAGAAAAAAAAAGAAAGGACGAAAAGAAAGAGTGGACAAGGAACATCACCTTGTCTGATGGGGAGGTTTTAGAAAAGCCGATGGGAGTTACTTCAAGTTCTGCAACATCACTGCACTTTCCCCGTCATCCCGATTCCGCATGACTGAAGGGTGCTACCATAACAGGCCTCTCCATGTCCTGGCTCCCCGTCACTAAGCGACAGAGTATATCTCTCCCGGTTCTGCTTTCTTACAGGACCCATATTCCTTCTTCTTACTGTAGGAGTATCTGCAGTAATCTAACCGTATATCTGTAGGTAAGATAAACTTATGGGCATATATATATATATATATGCAAACTTAAAAGTGATATGTATCTTAGGAAAAAAGAAAAAAAAAGAAAGGACGAAAAGAAAGAGTGGACAAGGAACATCACCTTGTCTGATGGGGAGGTTTTAGAAAAGCCGATGGGAGTTACTTCAAGTTCTGCAACATCACTGCACTTTCCCCGTCATCCCGATTCCGCATGACTGAAGGGTGCTACCATAACAGGCCTCTCCATGTCCTGGCTCCCCGTCACTAAGCGACAGAGTATATCTCTCCCGGTTCTGCTTTCTTACAGGACCCATATTCCTTCTTCTTACTGTAGGAGTATCTGCAGTAATCTAACCGTATATCTGTAGGTAAGATAAACTTATGGGCATATATATATATATATATGCAAACTTAAAAGTGATATGTATCTTAGGAAAAAAGAAAAAAAAAGAAAGGACGAAAAGAAAGAGTGGACAAGGAACATCACCTTGTCTGATGGGGAGGTTTTAGAAAAGCCGATGGGAGTTACTTCAAGTTCTGCAACATCACTGCACTTTCCCCGTCATCCCGATTCCGCATGACTGAAGGGTGCTACCATAACAGGCCTCTCCATGTCCTGGCTCCCCGTCACTAAGCGACAGAGTATATCTCTCCCGGTTCTGCTTTCTTACAGGACCCATATTCCTTCTTCTTACTGTAGGAGTATCTGCAGTAATCTAACCGTATATCTGTAGGTAAGATAAACTTATGGGCATATATATATATATATATGCAAACTTAAAAGTGATATGTATCTTAGGAAAAAAGAAAAAAAAAGAAAGGACGAAAAGAAAGAGTGGACAAGGAACATCACCTTGTCTGATGGGGAGGTTTTAGAAAAGCCGATGGGAGTTACTTCAAGTTCTGCAACATCACTGCACTTTCCCCGTCATCCCGATTCCGCATGACTGAAGGGTGCTACCATAACAGGCCTCTCCATGTCCTGGCTCCCCGNATAAATATTTTATTTGGTTGTGGTATTTTATCCCACGTAAATTTTAAACAATTAATGAGAGGGAATAGAATAAAAAATCTATCTGTCCTAGCCAGGAATCGAACCTGGATCTCCTGCTATCCGGGCCGGTGCATTTACCAGTTATGCTACCAGTTCTAGTTTATTTATTTCTTATGCGTAAAAGCTCTCGGGTGTCTTTCCAATTCTAGAATTTAAATTCATAAATATCTTCCTTAATACGTGATTTTTAAATTTTTATAGAATATAAATATTAGAATATTACTTTTTACAACTATTTTGTTGTATCATTTTTTTTTCGAATTCTCAATTTTAACGAAGGTATTATGATTTTTTATTTAATTCTCTCTAAAATTCCACCCTCCCCTCCGACCGATTTCAGCCATTAACAAACTGAGGTAACGTTTTGGATACGAAATAAATAAACACTCACGTACAGAAAATTCATCAATGACAATAGGAATATTTTTGAAGCCGCAGATCTAACATAGTAAAAGAAACACATTTCTTCCTTTTTACGGTCAAAATTATCTTGTCAATGTGTAAATCTCTGTAAGTAGAGATTCTTTGAGGGTACCATTGAATCCCTTAGAATGGAGGTTTACCCACATAGAATTTGATTAAAACTTTCACTTATTCTAAAACGGCCAAAATATTTAGGTTATCGAATTTTAACTGAAATAAACCTAAAATCAAACAATAAATTTAAATATATGCTTGTAATTTTGAGTTGTATTGGAAATTAGAGAGAAACAATGATTCCTGTAGCCTAAAATGGATTTACATCAACACAATTCAGTTGAGATCCTGGGGGTACAATTTTTTATTTACGCAGTGATGACACATATTTCCTCCCTCCCTCGTAACATTTTTTGAACATAAAAAACTCAATCTTTCAAATTTGAGGGGTTTCTCTGAATTTCCTAATTCGAAACTAACTATTGGATTGGACGTAATTGTATTAACGAAACGAAATTACATTGTGAGATGACATTGTGTAATGTATCTTTAGGATGCAATTTGAGTTTAATTGTTTATTGTTATTTCTTGGAAGTCATTTTTGACAGCCTATATTCATTCTTTTAATTCTATTGTCTAATTTTCATAGGAGATGTATTTAATAAGAAATACACAGTGACATAACTCTTTTTCTGCTTTATTAAGTATCTTGATGTTTGTTATCATTTAGACATGTTAATTAATTATGGCAAGAAAATTTCTTAAAATTTCGCATTTTTCAGACACTTTGACATCTCAACAAAATATCTGCCCATTTAGTTATCTCATTTTATCTTAAATATAATACACATAATCCATAGATAAAATTAAATCATTGTTACTAAAATATAACTGATTTATCCTAGTTAGCTATTTTTTTGCTATCCCATATCGTGTCGCTGAATTTATGCTTAAGCAGTAGATTTTGATTGCGTTTTTTCGTTCATCAGAAATGCCTATAAGATACATTGTTTTTCTGGTCGGTACGCACTATACTTGTCTGCCACTTTTATACTCCCGTATCTCGACATTGTACAGAGCGACCATTCGCTGATAGAGTGAGCTGCTTGTGTGCCGTTATCAATCAGTTACTGGTGCTGCTTTATTCGGGATCTTTTAGAGAAAAACATCTTCTTTTTGGTACTTCCAAGAGCTGCAAGGATGTTTTCAGGTAAAATATATATTATATTATCGTATTACTATATATAGTTGTGTATTTTAGGAACTTGTCCAATTCAGTTTAGTTCTAGCTAGTACAAAATGAAAAAAAAAATTATTCTTTTCTTTTTCTTTCCTCGAGGTAATAAAGGTAATACACCTATTGAAAGTTACGAATAAGAAACTATTTAAAACCATTGAATAGGTTATTGAGTTGGTTTATGGACATTTATTTAAATAATTTGATCTGTTGTAACCCCTGAAGATTAAGCTATATATTCAAATGAAGAGTTTTTTGACCGTAGATATAATTATTAGATGATTTTAGTTGGGGTTCAGTCAAGGTAGATCCAAAAAAAAAAAAAAATACAAATTTAAAAAAAGTGTATTTTATTAAAAGATAATCTGCTCACGTTTCGGCTTACATTGTAAGCCATCTTCAGTCATGAAAATGTGAACTTAGGGACAGGACGTCCTCTCTCGCCTTCACGATAGCCCTGAAGATGGCTTACAATGTAAGCAGATGTAGTTGGCAGATAATCTTTTAAAAAAATACACTTTTTTTTTTTTTTTTTTGGGTCTACCTTGACCGAATCCCAACTAAAATCATCTAATAATATTAAACAATATAGTTATGAAAGATAGGAATGGTTTTAAAAAACGTAAACTTTTACTATATGTTCTGAATTTTCTTCCACACCCTTGTTTTTTTTTCTGTTTTTTTTTCTAGTTTTAGTTTTAGTAACCTAATTTATGTAGATCATATGAAGCGAAATGTTTTTCAAATCAAGGAAAAATTCCCCTTCTAAATTGAACAGTACTATTGACCGAGAAGTAAAGTAGAGATGAACCAACTTTCCTATTCCCTCTGTACAGGAGAAAGAAAATATTTAGGTTAATAGAGAAGGAATCGATTCTGGACGGAAATGGCTTGGATCCAGGTTATCGGGAGAGTGTGTCTGAGTCGTGCCTCATTTGTGAAGAAACCTTTTAGTCAGATATAAAACAAATGTTTAAAAAAACTTTTTTTTTCTTTGATCCTTAGTATATAAATTATACTTAATTTTTATTTTTATTTTAGATAATACCGTGGAAATGTCGGTTCACAGAACGCGCAAGGACTGTTTGTTTCCCATGCAATTCTTTTGTTCAAGGCAAAAACTTTCCTTATCTCCCGGAAGATGTCTCTTTAAGTCTTGTTTTAATACTCCTAGCGAATATGCCATTTGACGTGAGAATTTGTGTTTTATTGTTGTATTTTATTTACCTTGAAGAAAATTATGCTAAACTATTGAAATTCATCTTTTTTTTTTTTTTTTTTACTTAGTAACATTTGAAAGCGAAAAATATATGTTTGTTGCCTATTTAAAAAAAAAATTAAATAAATAATAATAAACAAAATCCTTTAGAATGAACTGGTTAAAGCAAGTTAACTTAGCAACTGAATAATTTCAATTATTACCAATATTACCAATAGTCTCCTCTCAAATATTTAAGTTTTTCGCACAAATCTTTTCGGCGTTACGCCTTTATTCGATGAAAAGTGACGAGTGTCGACATTGTCTTGAGACAACATCCACACTTACGGACCATGTACATATAGTCCAAGTACATGGGGTATCAGATTCAAGTAATTAATCTTTTTTTTTCCCCCTAAAAATAATTTATTTTTCCGACAAAGCTTCAAAGCTACCATCCAGGAGAGAAATAGCGATATTGTCTCGGCGATAGGCGTGTTGGCTTGACCAGCATAAGTGGAGCATCTATATAAGGATTGAGGTTCATTTATATAGGGGATGTGGATTTGAGGGTATCCAAATTCAATCAATAAATACCATTATTCAATCAATTAAATTTCAGCTGCCCGCCTCATGGATGCAAGACAACAAATGACGCTATTAACTAGGCGAATGTTGTCTGAATTACAAAGCTGATCATTCAGTAATTTATGAAATTTGTTGTGTTATTAAGTTATAGTCTTGTTGATTTGGTATGATATCTCTAGTGAAATTTTGGATTTATTTTAAAGCTCGACTCCAGAAGAACTTTTTTCTGGTTTGTATAACTCATTTGTTTGTACAACCGTTTTGAAGCTGATTTTGAATTTTAAGAGTTTTACTAACAATTATTGTTGTTGGAATTTAAGATTATTTTTAGCATTAAGTTTCCGGCTCACCCCCAATTCTAGTATTACAATTTGCTTAATCACAGTTATTTTTTTTGATTAATTGTTTCAGTGCTTTATTTATTTCTTTTAAATACGAAATATGTCTGTTTGACCTTAACAATCATCTTGATCAAATTTACGATTTCAGATAAACTCTAATTCATAATTTTTTGCTCCTATATTTTTATTTTGAATTATAATTTTTTCCACTTAATGAATTTTACTGCATTTAAATGATAATTTCTGGCCACTACTGCTTTTTAAAATGTTTCAACCTCTTCAATTCCTCTTCTAACCTTTTCCCTTTTTCCGTTACATTCCTAATAGCCAGTAATAGACTGAAATAATTTCCACTTCATCTTTTATATGGATTATTCAATTCCTCGTATCATTATTTTTCTAATTGTAGTTCTTCACATTTTGAATTTATTTTTCCGTAATTGCTAAGAGCTTCATTAGAATCATTGATTTTCGGAGCTTAGTCACATTTTAATGAGTGTTCCTGCCTTGGCAGCTCTAAGTGCTAGCTCTAGAGCTACAGAGGTAATTTGTTTTTTGTGTATCCTATATACTTGGTTTGTCTTAAGAACACTAACTCATAAGTTCTAGGTAGTAGATTTCCATGGTCGCTAACATGGAATTATTGTACATGAATTTATTTTTCTTTGAAACTACATCAAACGCTACCCTCTTGCTATTCGGTGTGGGTATTAAAGAGCATTATTGTAAACCAACTAGCATATTTTACATGATGCTCTTTTATTTTATATTAAATTTTATTTTCTACACCATGGTCTTGTGACAATCCTTTATAGAGTTCAAATGGGTATTGAAGTAGTTGATCTCTTTATTGATGGATAGTATTAGGGACTTTACTCAAGAATCGTGATGAGGGAATCCATGATTCAATTCGGTACTGCTCGGGTATAAAAATTTAAACAACAAAATAAATAAATTTTTAGACTAGAAAATCGGTCAACAATACTCGGTAATGTTCGCAGTGAAGTATCCCTAATAGGCTGTTTCTACCTATGTAATAATGCCATTTATTTAAGAAATTACTGATACAGTTCTAAAATACTTGACCTCTTTAGAAATTAATTCACTGCCACAAATTTATTTAAAGTGTTTTTGAGAAATTCCGTAATTTATCCTTATCAAATTTGGCATATCTAGCATGTGGATATGGGGTGTGCCCTAATACCTCGGAATAAGATGCGCCGGTGGAAAAGCAAGTTGCATTAATCCAATTAATACGAATCGATTTGGCCAAAACATTTTATGAAAAAACTTGACAACATTCTTACCAAAGAAAATTCACATGTGATAGTTTCATTAGGTTTTATTAGCAATAGAATGGTACGTATTCATTGTAGGTATCGCAACTACACAAAATACATTTCTGTAAATCCTATTCTTGCTGGTATATTTGAACACAGAAACCTAACGTTGGGGTAAACGCAAAACGCACAGTTCTCCTGAGGAATGATTATGATTACGTAAGAGCGACAAAGTTATCTGGTGCCGCCTTCGCAGAAAACAAACAGGCACGACTTCCTTTTCTTTTTCTCTCTTTTCTCTTCCAATATTTGTTTTCCATTCTTAGGAAATTACGTCTCTTCACAAATATATGCCTTGTTTGTGGCATTTCTTTTATTTTGTTTTCATTCAGTCCTCATTTGAATACTTGCTGAATAAGAAATTCGAGTTGTTCGATAATACTTCTTTTTTTTTTCTTTTAGATTTTTGTTTTTTAGCCATTAACTGGAACTGCTGTCTAATCTATTTTGTTACATTTGATGTTGTGTTATAGATACAAAAAAATTGTTTTTTTTATACAAAATAACAAAAATTCAATTAGGAGTAGGATAATAAAACAAATCTGTATCATTATATGTTATCATTAAGGAGGTACATATATTTATCTTCTTTCTCTCTGTATCACATGAATATCCACTCTTATAGATTTACATGTTTGTGATCTCTCTCTCTCTCTCTCTCTCTCTCTCTCTCTCTCTCTCTCTCTCTCTCTCTCTCTCTCTCTC
>KZ807790.1:50703-77727 GCA_000696205.2 Oncopeltus fasciatus | reverse complement strand
TCTTAAGGGCTTTTAGAAGCCTATATATATATATGTATATGTAGAAAATGAAACACTTGCGGCTGCGATATAAAGTAATCAAGGACAGGTGGTATATGGAGTGCAGTGCACACGCAAAAAATAAAAAAATCATTTTCGGGGGTTCACTTCACTACTCACTGACTAAGGGCAAGAAATCCCCGAAAATTTTACTATTTGTGATTTTTTTTATTTTTGTGTTTTCACTCTATATCCCACCTGTTCTTGTTTACTATATATATATATATATGTTGTGTGTGTGTGTGTGTGTGTCTTTGTGTGTTTATTAACAGATAAACATCATGTATAAGTTTGAAAATAAACAATCTATACCATATATTCACTTATAAAAGTCATTGTGCTATGACTTCATATTCTGCGATTATTGTTGTGAAAGATAATAAGTTTTTGTTGTTTATTTTTCACAAATGTTCCCTTTATTACTTTCCTATGTATTTATTTCAGCAGCAGTCAAAATGTATTTTTTTAAACTAATATACAGCGACCTGCGTAAACATTTTGAAATATGTACATTGTCTTGCACTCCTGTGCTGCTCTACAAAATACATACATGTTGGTTGTTCACACCTGTAGATAAATATACATTATGTTTGACATGTAATGCATGTGTAGGCAGACCTCTGTAACAGCTGGCCAGTAGGGGGGTCATACCTTCGCGTCCTGATAGGGGCAAATTGAGGACGCTTCAGGGGAAATGACCTCAATATCCGCTAGGGGTGTATTTCTTTTCCAGGATCTCATTTTTTCAGAGCTCTTGGCAGACAAAGATCGCGTCTCGCCCTCTGCCATCCCACATGCCCTGCGGTCATGCTCGACGGGGTTCCTTGTTCCCGCCTGTCACACCTGTTCACAGCTGTTGTGTCACCGGATCCCGCCACCTCCTTGTGCTACAGATAATTTCCTCCGTAGAACATTCCCAGATGGTCATATCGACTTCTATAAATGAGATCTATGCAGCCTTCGGTCAGCCGCTTCACTCGAAGTCTTACGTGGCATTGTAGAGCTTCCGTGTTACCCAATATTTGATGCGTTCCCCCTACTGAGTCTTTGTTGTATTACTTCTAGGACCTTACTTTTTTTTTTTAAATTAGAAACCAAATTATTTATTTAGGCTCTGTATTCATCCAATCGAAACTTTGGATTGCTGTTGCAATTTTTTAAACCAAATCTTGTTTATAAGTTTTCTTTGGCAATCATTAGATGATTTCCTTAAGTGTCTCAAAAATTGATGATGCTAACTGTAGTGGTCGTCCAAATCTATTTATCTTTTGCTATACAAACAAATGTTAAGAACTTAAAATGTGGAAAACATAATTTTATAACATTTTAGTTCTATAACATTGTTACTAGAAAAGGGCATATTTAAGAAAATATTTAAGAATGTAATATAGAATTATAGAGTAGGTGAATAGAAAATATGGGTGTTGATCGATTTTATTTCAGAGGAACGTGAGTGGGGGTGAGAGGGGGGGTTGAAGAATAATTCAATATATTGAACAATTAATGAGAGGGAATAGAATAAAAAAATCTATTTGTCCCAGCCAGGACTCCAACCTGGATCTCCTGCTTGCCGGGCCTGAATGTTTCCATTACACAACCGGGACGAGCTAGACAACTTACTAAATTCACACCAGACTAGCGAGACCCCAACACACGAGAGAGACGAATACATCGTCTTATGCTTAAAGGAGCTGACAACATTCCGGCTCTGCAAGCAGCAGATCCATGTTCGAGTCCTGGCTGGGACAGATAGATTTTTTTATTCTATTCCCTTTCATTAATTGTTTATGATAATATGATAATAAACCTCAACTAAATTAATATTTATGATTAAATATATTGATATCATCATTTCTATAATTGTTAAGAATTTGTGTAGAACGTAATAGATCCAGAGTCGAATTTTCTGAAATTATTGCCCTAAAATTATTTTAATGATAAAATTTCAGTATGTGGTATTTACTGATATAACTACAATGATTGTGTACTTCCCTCTCCCTTCTTTCAAAGCCAGGTGAATACTCATCGCTATCTCCGTCATATAAGAAATAATTCTTTATGTATTCCTGAGAAATCTGATGTTTTCATCAGATATTGTTATAAACTTCTGTCTTATCATAACTGGTGGAACTTATAAAGGACGTATCTTCTAGGTTTTTTATTTATTTATTTTTAAATCCCTCGGTGGTGCAATTGGTAGTATGCCCGGGGAGACCCGGGTTTGATTCCCGGCTGAGGTAGTAAGGTTCTTTTTTAGCTCACTGTACGCTTCAATTAAATTTAGATTTTTTTTTTTTTATTTACTGCATTTATCTTTCAAAATGAGTGGCCGCGAGGCGCCGCGGGGCGGGCTCTGTCTGTCTCTGTCCGTCGGGATGGGGCCTGTGTCGATAGATCAACATAAACTTTATTTTATTCATAAAATATGAAGGGCGCTGATAACCTCTGCAGTTGAGCGCCATAAATCCTCCAATAAACAAACATCTTACAAGAAAAATCTTTTTTTTAGTGCCCTTTTTAAAAGTATGTTTGTGATTAATATTTTCGAGGTTAATTGTTCTAATAAATGTAAAATTATGTATATAACGTAAAAGCTATACTAATGAAATATTTTTTCTTTTGTTTCAGGTGGGTTTAATGCTTAGGTTGTTATGACTTGTGGCAGTTATCTTCATGAATATTGATAAAAGATAAAATCATGTAAGTGAATTAAAACTTCTCTTTGAATAGCTCTTGCAATTAATTGAACATCAACATAAAATATATATTTGTAATAGAGATTGCTAAATCTAAACAGTACGTTTGCAAGTTGTTTACACTCACAAATGTATAATTCTTTATGTCAAGCGAATATCAATGGAATGCAGATATAAGAGGTTTTTTTTAAATTTGCATTCCTTCTTACAAGGAAGATTTACACAATACAGAATTACGCATATCAGAATGATTTTCTGACCAATATTTGATATTAAGTAATGGATGAAATGCGTGTGCAATGTTTACGGTAAATATATTTTTTATTTTTTCACCCCCACTGTTTACGGATAACTATTTTATCATCAGGAGAGATTTAGATCTTAAGGGCTTTTAGAAGCCCGTATTTAATACTTTACTTCATGGCAGTCATTGTAGGTAATGTATGGGTTATTGCTCACTTTGGTCTTCATCCTCCCCCCCCCCCCCATACCCCTCTTTTGGATTCGGTTTCCAAAATTAGTGGGAAATGTCGAATTTACTTTCTCCTTAACTGAGGAAGGCCTGCTCGATCCTACTAGTTATTTATTACCCGTAGAGGGATGGTTTAGCCGGTAAAACCATGTAAAGGTGAAACATTTCAGCAGATTATCACCAATCCTTCATTTCAGGAGCTAAAGCTATATATAGGTACATTCAGAATTATTTTATGAGTAGAAATTTTGTCAAAGAGTAATTGCAAAAATTGGTTTACCAAAATTTAAACGTATCGACCTTTTGGGTATTAACGCCATCATTATTATCATCTATATTAAGTAATTATATTTGTTTGAAAAAACCATTTATGGAACGAACTAGATATACAATTTAATTCCTACATTTGCTTCCTATAACATTTTAAAGAACGCATATAAGAAAGATATTTAAAAAAGTAATTTTAATGTTTGGGGGCCCTCTCTTTTCTAAAATTAGAAAAAAAAATCTTATTATAGGATATATTTTGTCATTTTATCTTATTTATTCATCTTAATGATGCGTGGAACATTTTAGTTTTAATTTTTAACTGAATTTTACAATTTGTTAAATATCTTTCTCACATTTGTTATTGAAAGTATTCCTTAGCTATGCGCTTTCAGTACTGTGCTACCGTCGTTAATAAATAACTGGTAACTTAGTCGTTAAAATAAGATTTATATTATTATTAATGCTTAGTACATTGTTTGCAAGTTGCTCTCTCATTCCTTCAATATCAATCAATATATTTTTTTAAACATAGAAACCGAATTTTCTATTTAAGTTTTGATAAAATGGTGATTCGGTAATGTGGTATTATTCTATGGCAAACCGTCGAAGGAATTCATATTTCGTAAAAAAGCGATGCCAATAAGAAGGGGAAGCCATTACTATATATTATACATTCATAATATAACAATATATTTACATACATATAACAATCAAGAACAAGTGGGATAGAGAGTGCAGTGCACAGTCAAAAAGAAAAAAATCACAAGTAGCAAAATGTTTGCGGATCTCTCGCCCATCGTCGGTGAGAAGTGAAGTGATACTAGCAATAGCAACCTAGAATCTCTTTATTTCTCACCGACGAAGGGCGAGAGATCCCCAAAAATTTTGCTACTTGTGATTTTTTCTTTTTGTGTATGCAACTGCACTCTCTATCCCACCCGATCTTGATTGCTATATGTATATGTATGTATTATATATATATATATCACCCTGAGTATTTTACAGCCTAGAATAATTTAGATGTAAAACATAAATAGATGTATGGTTGGAGGTTTATTGGCCATTGAGTATTATGCTGTAGAAATTAGTCAGGGTTTTGGCCAGGAACAAAAAAGTTAATTCTTCGAAATGGTTNTACTTTTTGGGAAGCATCCGCTCATGATATGAACAAAAATGCGGCAAAAAGTAACTTTTCTACGTGGACAAGCCTGAAAAAAGCTTGTGAACATTTATAATAGTTAAATATTCGTACTTGCCACGGGAAGAGTAGTAGGTTACTTGAGCTACGAAAATTTGTATGGAACACAATAGGTGTAAAATTTAAATTTTATTGTTATGAAGTTTTAGGAAATTTTACCTATATTATTAGAATGGCTGAAGGCTTTCCCATTTTTCCCTCCCAGCCATATTTAATATTCTTTTAATTTCTCTCTCTGGCTTGTAAAATATAATTTTATAATTATAATTTACTCTTATTTATGTCCATCTTTTACGAAACAAGGGAAATCTACTTAGTTTAAGCAGCTCCTATGTGACGAACTTCTTATATTGTACTTGAGATTTCAGTATCCATAACCGGATACTTAATGAAATTTAAGGATGTAGAGTTTACTTCAAAGCAAGCCATTAATTGAATTTTTTTAGGGTTCTTCTCAGTTAAGGTTCTGGTTTGGAATTCAAAATTGACTTCATATATCCTATTATTTTAAATAGTTTATTCTCTATCAGAGCCTTCCAGTCCGACGTTTTATTAATTAATAACGTATTTATCAATTAGTGACAGTAGAACTTTAACTAATGCGCTTGAAATACTTTTTTTTTTTTTTTTTGTTTTGTTCAACTTAAATATTGAACATCAATAGAATTATCCTAATCAGAACTGAGAATACGTCGTTTCGATCTTATGAAGGAATGTTCATCTCGAACACCCTTAATCGATTCGTGCTGTAATTGATACGTAGGCATAATTCCTACGCGGCGCTCCGTGAGAAGACTCAGCAGGTCCCGGATACCCACAACATCCGCTTCCTGCCTACTCGATGTCCACGGCCCAGAGAGCACCTGATACCCGGCACTGGGATACACATTCCACACGCCAAGCTCCCACGACTTGCTGAAGGCCGGAAAATGCTCGGTGGGCCATAGCCCAGGGCTTAAGTGTGGGAGGAAATAGAGGCTTTTAGTATTACAGCGTAATCGGCTCTTAGTGTAGGCTATTCCGCAATACAACGTTGTGTGGATAATCAGTGATCCAAAACTTCATTAAAATTATTTAAGCTCCTTTGTCTATCGTTTTCATTTAAGTATAAGTAATAAAAACTGTTATGCCAAAAGAATGATCTGTTACTTGGAAAAATTGCATCCCTTGAAATGTGGGTTTAACTCAAACCTAACTATTGTATTAATTTAATTTTTTTTATAGTTCCTATTAAAAATAAAATATAAACTGATGGAAAAAATAATACTTTTAACGAAGAGAGGATTATGAGGAATTCGGTTTTCGTGGTAGTAACTACCAAGACCGAATTCCTGACAATCCTCTCTTAAATGTAAATAGCACATTTTACTTTTTTTTTTTTTTGTTTTTTTTTACAAATTTTACTAAACCATATTAACCAGTTTATCAGAATTACTTCACTAGGGAAGGCATTGGAAGAAATATGGCAGAGTGCCTTGGGAACAACCCCTCTACAGTGGATGGGCTGTTAAACTTTCTTAAAAAAGCAGGTATAGCCTGGAAAATCTAAATTAAAGAATGAGATATTATTTATTATTTTAGTTAATAATAAATTATTTATTATAATTTATTAAATATATGATAATAATATTTAAATAAAAAAAAAAATCCATTAATTTAGGTTGTTATAGTGGGCGAAATAATCCTGATTCCTGTATTTTATTAACTGATTTATAGTGGACATATTAGGGGATGTTTATAGGGCGTAATAACCTAGAAATAAATAAAAAATCCATTAATTTAGTTTGTTATAGTGGGCGAAATAATCCTGATTCCTGTATTTTATTAACTGATTTATAGTGGACCTATTAGGGGGTGTTTATAGGGCGTAATAACCTAGAAGTTGATTGCCCTTAAATCTACTGCTACTACTACTACCTTTAACATTGATGACACCAATAAATTAATTGAAATTCATTTTATAATGGACAAATTAGTAATTATATCATACTGTAAATTTTAATAATTTTTCGACTTTATTCATTAATGCCAGATTCCATCAGAGGAAAGTTATTCAGTTAAAGTTCCGGAATTTCCGTTTATTCTATAAAATTCCGTTAATTCAATAAAATTTTTATGCATGTAGAGAGTAGATACAACAGTTTTGGAAAAACCTGGTAGGACCGGTGATTTGATGTATTAACATGGTATTACTTTTTTTTAATTTCAACTAACATATTTGTCTTCATACTTTTCTTGTATCTATTATGTACGTTAAACGGATATTAATTTCGTGAAACCTGCAGCTTCATTATAAAATAGTTAATAGAAGACGAACAGTTAAAAAACAAAAAGTAAAATAAATAAATGAGAGGGCCACTTATACATGGGGAACTAAAAATTCTTAATTTCAACCATGATTGTAATTGTGGTAATTTAATCCCACATTTCATTATTAGTTTGTTTAGGGACATCTTAAGTATGATTTAATCGTCAGAATTTACTTTGTATAGGTGTTTTGACTACTTAGATGGAATCAGACTAAATACAGAATCACGGAATTCTACCTTCTGCTGGAACTGATTGTAAACAAATTAGTTTCAGTTCCACGATAGCCAATTTCCAAGTTTCAACAAAAGCTGATAGTAACGTCCTTTTATAACTTTTATCTTCTTCTTTAATTAGTTTTGGAGTTACTTCTGTTGCTTGTATCTTATCTTCAAATTATTCCTTTAACAAACATAAACTAAGAGAAAGATGTTCAGTTACTCCTCTGTTTGCCCTTGTTATAAAATACACCGCTTATCTGCGAGATACTAGATGCTTGATTGCACGTTTTAATTCCTAGTGAAGTATTAGAAGACCGGATAATTGTTATCAACGAAGCTACTAACTTCGATAAGGCAACTTAATTCTTTTTTCATTTGTCTAATTCATCTCCTAGGATGTTGTATTTCAAAAAGTCTTGCAGCAAAACATTTTAAAATTTATCATCTATTTATAAGAATTTATTTAAATTTCTGGCTCTCCAGTTGTTATGTAACTATGAATTATTAAACTATTCCTTAAAAAAAGTAAATAAATAAATAAAAAAACTTTACACCAAAACTTAACGATGCCGCATACCTTTAAATAACAGCTGTCACTAATTGTCATTTGTCATTACCCGCCTTTTCTGTAACTAATAACAATTCTGGTTGCTATTCTAAAATGGCAACAATCAAGTACAAATAAAATCTTACAAAATCTTACGCTGAAGAATATTATCTTAAAAATATAATTTTGCTAATGTTTTACATCAGCAAAGGTTTAGAAAAAAAATATGTTCGATTTTTATTAATTTTCAATATTTTCCTTATTAATTATTTAAATGAATAAATTTTAAAATATATGTAATCCTCAGTCATCTTACCAACCGTTGTTTTGGATTAATTTTCAGCTTGTGAGTAAAAATGAAAAATAATAATAATAAAATAATTTTGGTATAGAATCTTTTAACAGTGAGACTATTTTGAATTTCTTAAACTTAAATTATTTAGTTTATATAGAAGAAAACTATTTATCGGCCCCTAAGGCCTATATAATGTTTCTAACGAAATAGGAAAACTATTACCTAAATTCATTCTTTAACTTTAATTGTTTATTTTATATAGAAGAAAACTATTTATCGGCCCCTAAGGCCTATATAATGTTTCTAACGAAATAGGAAAACTATTACCTAAATTCATTCTTTAACTTTAATTGTTTATTTTATATAGAAGAAAACTATTTATCGGCCCCTAAGGCCTATATAATGTTTCTAACGAAAAAGGAAAAATATTACCTAAATTCATTCTTTAACTTAAATTATTTAGTTTATATAGAAGAAAACTATTTATCGACCTCTAAGATTTATATAATGTTTCTAACGAAATAGGAAAACTATTACCTAAATTCATATAGCTTCATTAGGGTCACTGTTGCTAATAAATATTTTCGTCATGAGATACTAACCTTGACTACACGAAAAAAATTCAACACTGTTGGCAGAATTACTCAATTCATAATCAAGTACTCATAAGTATTAAACATAGTTGATCATTGATCAATGTGAGATCCAACGGAGGAGCGAATGTGGGCTCTGAACACTATCTCATTATTTTCAACAATCGAGTCCGGATTTCTCATGTGGTTAATATAGTTAACTCAAAAAAAAGTAAAAAAATGAAATTCATTGAAGTAATGGGTGCTAAGATTATTCGTAACTCACCCATTGTTAAATGTGGAATAAATGTAAAATGAGTAAATAAGTATTAAGCATTGGAGTTAAGTAAAAGCGCAAGGGAAAACTGTAGTTTGATGACGATGAGTCCAAAATTAAAAAAAAAAAAAAAAATTAATCCTACTGATCCATGATCCAAAAGAAGCACACCATAATATACCTGGAGGAGAACCAAGAAAGGAGAAGAAGAGACTCACACACACACTCGAGCCGGAAGACAAGACAGTAGGATACTAAAGTAGTAAAGGACATTGTAGTTGGGAAATTAGCAGTAATCGGTCTATTTCAAATGGTTATGGTCCCGGACTTTTTATATCATATAGAATCATGTGCGCTGGGAAAATGTGCTGATTTTATATGTGGGGAATTCACTTGAGTACAGACATTCTTGAGGACATTTCATGCCCAAGTACTCTCCGAGATGGCACAAACGAGTTTTTTACTGGGCCCCCAAGGAGGAGGAAATCAGTGAAACCGTTCGGAAACTAATTAAGATCAAGGCTTAAGGAGCTGATAATGTTCCAGCTGAGCTTATTGTGTTGGTAAAGTGATAAGACTCCTTCAAGAGTTATTGATTGAAGCATGGGGGGAACAATATCTACCAAGGGAAAAGAAGAAGACACTGCTTTACCCCTTGCATGAACAATGATCTAGATCAGGGCACAAATCTATTTTAGCAAAATAAGTTATTTATTGCTTTGTTAAAGTTAATGTTCCCCCTTTATATATCAGTCAGTCATATTCAAAGGTTCGATTCAGGTTAACCCCTACTCAAAGGAGTTTGAGGATATTTATAACTTGATGGAATCAATAGAAATATAGAGGATATAGACGACGTTGACCGTGGAAAAATCGAATAAGCAGTTGATTGGGATTAGGTCAAAATATTCATAAAAACAAAACAAAAACCTATTATGTTCACAATGTGTATTATTGATATTCTATTAATTAATCAAATTTCAATATAACTAGAGATAAAAAAGAACAGCCAGTAATTAAAAATTAATAGGAAAATATGTAAATGGTTATGTGGAAAGGGAATTACAAAAAAAGAGACAAAGGGTATGGAAAAATCACTTAGGATATCTACCTATCATGATATAAGGGATAAGTTGCCTGAGGGTACAGTAGCATGTAAAGAATTGATGATAGGCCCCTAACAATTTACAAAATGTTGTTGGTTTTAGTATTAGTCTAAGTAAATTGTTCCGTGTAAAGCGTATTTTATGAGGATTTTATAAACATTTGTTTGTTTGTATTCATTTAGTTTATTTATTTATTTTTTTTTTTTTTTTACTGTTTCACCGATATTATGATCTGTGGCATTATTGATTATTTTGGAGATAGATTTTTTTTTTTACAAAGATAGAGATTTAGGTTTATTATTGAAAATTGGTTGAAATTTGGGGTTCTGGAAAGTTTTACTGATGGATTTTTTAATTTTTCGTATGAAAAGGTTTCGGATGAAAAATAAAGCACAGTAGTGTAGTGATTGCCTTGGGAGGGATGGTTAGTTAGGGAAGTAGAATTGTAGAAGTTATCGGTAAGGTTTCATTTATAATATGGATGTGTGAGGCATTATAGTGGAGAATGTCGGTCACTCTTTGTATGTTTTTGTTAGGGAATGTCCCGTAAGAGAGTGAATGTGATCTGTGGATGAACTTTAGGTCTACGTTCAT
Organism: Oncopeltus fasciatus; assembly: GCA_000696205.2. Lineage (NCBI taxonomy): Eukaryota > Metazoa > Arthropoda > Insecta > Hemiptera > Lygaeidae > Oncopeltus > Oncopeltus fasciatus. The sequence goes on along the minus strand of KZ807790.1, from coordinate 67,133 downwards.
TTCTTTGGTGATAGAGTGAGTCATATCTGTACTTAACCTCGTTTTTCACTTCCTTATTATTGTTATGGAGATTTTTTCGTTTTGACAAGAGCTCCCCTCTCGCCCTTCTGATAGGCAGGTTTGATGATTTTGATTTTAATATCGATAGTCCTTGCATTTTTTAAATAAAGTTTTTAAGTTTGAATAATAAATTTTATTTTTCTGTCAAAAATCTGACGGCATTGTATTTATCTTTTAGATAATTAGAAGAAGGCTTACAATGTAAGCTGAAACGTCGCCGCATTTTTTTTTTTTTTTTTTTAAATGCTGCCTTTAAAATTTTTTAATCAATATTTTGGTCGAACCTAAATTACCTTTTCGATCCAACAGAAATGTTTGTAATATCTATTTTGGATGACCGTTATATTTAATATGTTCTGTGTCAATTTTGACCCAGAGCCACATCTCAGAAATAATTGTCTTCACTAAATTTCACTTGAATAAATAAAGCTTACGCATCCTGATGGTTTTCATCATATTATTGGTTTACCTTTAATTTGAAATATCATCATCAACTATAATGAAAAGCCATCATTTGTGGATAATAAAAAAAATAGTAAATATCAGAAAACCTCTGTCTTCTAATGGTTATGTTAGCAGTTTAAAAATTGAAAATTTTTAAAATTAAAACTGTTAACAGTTTATATAGACCGGTTTAGCCTGTGTTAGATTAAGCTTATACAAAATACTATTGGCCTTGGTGACTCTTGAATACTTTATTCCATCAAAAGGCGGATAGTATTATTAGATGATTTTAGTTGGGGTTCGGTTAAGGTAGATAAATAAAAAAAAATACCAATTTAAAGAAATGTATTTTTTAGAAAGATTATCTGCCAGCGTTTCGGCTTACATTGTATTTTTATTGTATGACATTGTATTTCTACAGCTGTGAAGATGGCTTACAATGTAAGCCAAAACGTTGGCACATAATCTTTTAAAATAATACATTTTTTTTTAATTTTTTTTTTTGCATCTACTTTGACCGAACCCCAACTAAAATCATCTAATAATAACGGTCAAAAAACTCTCCTTTTGGCGGATAGTTTTATTTTTAGTATAGCATTTTAATGAAAAAGTTATAGTAACCTTACATAAAATACAAAATTAAAAAATATTTTAATTACTAAGTTATTTTTAAATTTTCTAAGCGGCATTTACTTAATAGTTGAGGATTTCATTCATAAAGTTTAGTTGTGTCTTTTTAAAGAAAAATAAAGTAATTTTTTTCTCTCGAAAATTCATCAAAAATTATTGTTCAAGTGCATCTCATATTATCGTCATGCAATCTGTCGGTTTATAATAATTTTATTTTTGCTTGGGGGAAAAAAAAGAGGTTATAATGCGTAATTGAGAGTGAGTAAGCTTAAACCTAACTTCTTTTATCTTATCTTTAGCGTTCTCAATTTGACTATTCTTCCCAGGACAACACAATGCACCAGGAAATGATAAATGGACCGCAAGGTGAGAGAAAACGGCCGTAGAATAAAGGAAACCCAATTACCTTTTCCTATTGGCAAATTATTTATCTCTTTAGATAGGGGGGGGGGGCATTGTTACTCATCGTAGGGACCCGGTGATAGTGCTGGCTATTGACTGGTCGGGAAGTAGGTTAAGGAAACACTGCTATAAGGCTGCCGATAAGGTGTGCGAGAGTTCTCAGCCTTTACTTCCCTTCTCTGGGAACAGCCGGCCTATATGCGAGTGCCGAATTTGGGGGGGAATACATAAAATAAATTGAGCATTTTCTATAATACCTTCAGTAAACCCGTTGGGAGAGTATATCACTGGGAAATCAAGATATCAGCATTAAAATAGTTGGGCTACCTGCTCTATGCCAATACTTTCTCTCATGGCAGAATTTTAGCAGACTACTTGGGAGGATCTATATAAATGTATAGATATAGTAGTCAAGAATTGGTGGGATAGAGAGTGCAGTGCACACACAAATAGAAAAAATCTCAAAGAGTAAAGTTTTCGGGGATCTCTCGCCCTTCGTCAGTGAAGAGTGACGAGAGACTGTCTATATATATTGAACCAAATTCGGTTTATAAACTAAAACCAAAATCTGGGGAGATGATTTTTAGATGAAGATTATTTTAAGATACAAAAAAAAAAAAAAAAAAATAGAACAGCCTAGGTGTAAAATTTAACTTTTTAACACAAGTACAAGTTCATCGATAATTAGTTTCTTTCAGAAAGGTTTTAGGACTAAATTTCTTTGTAAATAATCATAAGAGTTTGTTATAAATATTTTATTTGGTTGTGGTTTTTTATCCCACGTAAATTCTACATGGAATAAAGAACCACAACTGGTAAATGCAAAAACCACAATTTGTAGCATAACTGGTAAATGCACCGGCTCGGATAGCAGGAGATCCAGGTTCGATTCCTGGCTGGGACAGATAGATTTTTTTATTCTATTCCCTCTCATTAATTGTTTCTAAGAGTTTATTCTTTAATCTCAATTTTTCGTCTTGAGATGATAGGTATACTACACTATAATTAGACATTTAATTACAAAAATCTTAATTTTGGATTCAGTGTCTCATTACAATAAAATTCGTAATTAATGAACGGGTATAAAATTAAATAAAAAGTAGTGTACAAGACACAATTTTAGCAATATTTAATATGTTCTTGTTAATTTTTATACAAGGAATATTTTTCTAAAATCCTTTCAGTCAGGCTCCAAACTACTGATGTGCTTACAAGAGGTTAAATTTATAACTGTTGCATATTCTTTATCATTATTTTAGCAAAAGTTTATAAAAAAGAAGAATCGTAGAAATTCTTAACATTTGTTTATTACAGCACATAATTTAATCCATTTTTGCTCATTGCCGACATATTGTTGTCGCGCATTAATGCTGAAGTAATTTCTCTCAGATTATGCTGCTACCACCCGCAATGACATTTCACGATTACGATGTCCCTTGTGTCGGCATATGTAAGACACTGTACCAAGGCTCGAGTGATCCACGCGCTGCGGAAGTGCTCTAACCCCGGAGTTTTTCTCGTCCTTGCCCTGGATTGGTTCCTCTCCGGTACAATAGACGGCACAACCTCTCAGCAGGCGTTCTTTGCCTATTCCCCAAAGTCTTGCCCCTCTGTATTGTATTGGGCTAAATAGGATTTCTACATTGGGGTTAGCTTAGTCGAAGGAAATAGGAAAACGCTATTAAAATGATCCTTAGATGATTTTAGTTGAGGTTCGGTTAAGATAGATCCAAAAAACTCAAATTTAAAAAATGTATTTTTTAATAAAGGGTTATCTGCCAACGTTACGGCTTACATTGCAAGCCATCTTCAGGGCTATCATGAAGATGAGAGAGGACGTCCTGTCCCTAAGTTCACATTTCCATGACTGTCCTCTCTCATCTTCATGATAGCCCTGAAGATGGCTTGCAATGTAAGCCGAAATGTTGGCAGATAATCCTTTATTTAAAAATACATTTTTTAAACTTGTGTTTTTTGGATCTACCTTGACCGAAACCCAACTAAAATCATCTAAGAATAATATATACGGTCAACACACTCTCCTTTTGAGCTATTAAATTGAATTGCTGATCGCAGATCACTTGCCATGCGAGCTTTTTCTTTGCCAGTTTTTCTCTTCCTCATTCTTCGACGAAGAATATTACAATGATGGCATACCATTCCAGAGAACACCATATTCCATCGTAACCCAAAGATAGTATTTAATGCTAAAAAAAGTTCGCTCGCCTTTAGGATGTAATGTAGTTATGTAAAAAGGACAATGCAGAAAGACAATTCCTTATACATGTATTTACTTGATGAATAATGAATGTTCATTAGAGAAGAAGTTTACGAATTTAACTTCAAAGGGTGAGCGCTTCCCTGCTCTTTTTCTCGGCCAGTTTAAAGTTGCCATATCTTTTAAGCTTGTTGTTTCTCCAGCTTTTAAATTAAATTTTTTTACGTACACTTTTTTGTATCCATCACCATCTTCATCAAATGTGAAAAATCTGCTTAAATTACTCATTCCATAAGTGAACAACCTTTCTTACTAATGTATGGTTTTTACGGCCTGTTTAACATACACTTATAAAATAATTTCTATAAAATTTAAATTACGAAATTCAAGGATTTCTGATGGAATGGTGATAAGCCTCATATTAGCTATTTTTGATGATTGTTATTACAATTGTTTTGAATAAATGATCATTTTTTTTCTACTCTGTAATATTAGATTTTTTGAACGAAGGTAGGGTTGACCTTGGCTTTGCGTGTCTGCAAACAGAATTTATATGGACTTATCTCTGACCAATCAGATTCTCGGCCCAAGATTCAAGCTGTCGTTCTTGGAGGGAAGATTTCCCACTGCTATTTTCTCTTCTCCTTATCTACTTAGCTCTTTCATCAAGGTCTGCTAGTCGAGTTAAATCGATACGAAAAGGAGAACAATGTCTGACTTCAAGGGGAAATGGGATTCATTAAATGAGAAATGATGAGAAGATAAACACTGATTTCTCTTCTGACTTATTATCTGAATATCTGAATAATATTTTCTTTGAAGAGAGGATTATCAGAAATTCTGTCTTGGTAGTTCAAGAATTAAAAACTAATTTGTTAACAAAAAAGTTTTTATTTTAACCCAAACTTCCAGCCTTCATCAGGGATTACTATGAAAAAGAAACATACAAAAATAATATAGAAACATGTCTACATGTCATAATCTAACAAAGAGTAAATAAATGAAAATATAAAACTCTGCTTAATCGACTGCATAAAATGGGAACTAAACATATTGTAAAGAAAAAAAAAATTTATAATATAATTAACCATACCATATAGGGTGATGGGGGGAGAAAGATTCGTGCTTAACAGGGTCTACATTATGACTGATCTGTTCTTTAAAAATTTTATTTGACCGTTGTGGAAGGAACAGGAAACAGATGTAGGAGTGGGGTAAGGATAAGAGGGATTAAATGGCTCGAGGTTCATGAAAACATGACCGTAGGGAAGAGGGAGAAATCTTTTTGGTTACAAATCCGTTTTTAATTCTTCAACTACCAAGATCGAATTCCTGACAATCCCCTGTTCATAAAACTTGACGGTCAACATATTTACCTCCAAATATTTCCTTTGTTTCATGAGTAATATTTGTGTCAAAATAAAATTAGGTGGGATATTCACTTCTTTTAAAGAGATGTAATTTTCTTAAGAAACCAGTTTTTATTAAATATTCTAGACATTTCTTGTTTTGTTTTTTTTTGGTATCAGAGTTAGTGAATTTATTTTACAAAAATTAATGAATTAGTTTTAATGCATTCCTGAAACATTTGTTATTTGAAAAAAGTTTGGGTGGATAATCCCTTTGAAGAAGAGATTCTTTTAGGACTCCTCAGTAATTCTCTAATGTTTCTTGAGAGCTACAGATGCGGTGACCCAGCCAAGAGAGAGGGTAAGGTAAGGATCACTTGTGTGTTGGCAGCTGGAATAATGTAAATACTGCTCTAAGATGATTTTAGTTGGGGTTCGGTCAAGGTAGATCCAAAAAACACAAATTTGAAAAATGTATTTTTTAATAAAGGATTATCTGCCAACGTTTCGGCTTACATTGTAAGCCATCATCAGGGCTATCATGAAGACGAGAGAGGACGTCCTGTCCCTAAGTTCACATTTCCATGACTGACATTTCCATGTCAATCCTTTATTAAAAAATGCATTTTTTTAATTTGGATCTACCTCGACCGAACCCCAACTAAAATTATCTTAGAATAATATCTACGGTCAACAAACTCTCCTTTTGTAGATACTGCTGTTTTTTAGTGGGGTTTAGTGGGGAACACCAGTGGCGAAGTGGTTGTCTACTAGTTTTATATCAACATCCTAAAGAGTGGCTTTTACTATTTGTGATTTTTTCTTTTTGTGTGTTCACTGCACTCTATATACCACCTGTTCTTGATTACTATATATATACATACCTGTACCCACACTAGCGTCTGTAGTTTTAAAAATAAAATTGACTGTAAATTCATAATTCGAACTCAAATTGGGTATTAGTATTCAGGATTTTCTTGTTAATATTTTACTTTTAGGATAAAGTATATATAAAAAAATTGGTGCAAATTTAACTTTCTAACATAATAAGATTTATAATATTTTAAAATTAATGAAAATATAATAAATAATATATTTGATATAATACCGAGTCTTGGGTCTCTTTATTTTAAAAATATAGAAATAAAATTTGGTATTTAGACTTTTTATTGAGTCTAATGTAGAGTGGATAAGATTTAGTTGAAATCAAAGTAGGGGAAGGGGGGTTTTAAAGGGGGGTTAAATTTTGATATTTGTGTCTATTGGAGCTACTAAAAAGTTTTTAGATTACATAAGTGAAAACAAATACACAAATATAACTTCTTTTGAAACAGTGACATTTCCGGCCAGCCTAGAGTAAGATTTAGTGGTGTTTTCTTCTACACTTTTTCCTATTCCCAACCCTTTTCTTTCTTGCAAGAGTACGTTTTCTCTTGGTCTTGAGGATGTGCTTCAGAGATTATCTTTTGCACAATGCGATACTTTTGTGCTGAATCTGAAACTCATTTTGCAACACGCTTGGGTATTCGTCACTTCAAGGGAACATTAATAGTCATATACAAGATACTCCGTACTCTCACCTATTGATATGCCCAAGAAAACAAGAATTCACAAAACTAATATTAAATTTGCTTGCCCTCATCACTGAGGAGCCTGTCTAGTCACGGGCAACACTAAAGGAAACATTAGGCAGATATTCTACGCTCTTAGATTCACAAATCCTCAGAGAATTAGGAGCTGTTGAACAACAACCCCTCTTCAGATTGCAAGAAACCACAACTACATCCTGTGAGGGGCCCGCACGTACATCGTTGGTCAGCTCACACCTTCCATGCGTCTCGTATAAGCAATTTATCTCCTCCTTTGTTTCTATTATTTTATTTACGTTATAAAATAATTTAAGTAATTTCGACTAAAATTTCTATATTTGGATGTCATTGCAATTTTAAATATTTACTTCAAAATTATTGAAGGTTGGTCAAGTTATTTTGGAATTAGGTACCTAGCCAATTCTGATTTTATCATATATCTTTTTCTTAAATCTTTATCGAAATAATTTGGGACTCCCACATTAATATCAGAGAGATTACCGATAAACAGTGTTTTTAAATAATCTAATAATGCACGCATGTGTGCTTATTGGGAAAGGGTGTATACAATACGCGCGCGCGCGCGCGCGCGTGTGCGTGTGTGTGTGTGTGTGTGTGTGTGTGTGTGTGTGTGTGTGTGTGTGTGTGTGTGTGTGTGTGTGCGTGCGTGCGTGCGTGCGTGCGCGCGCGTGTGTGCGTGTGTGTGTGTGTGTGTGTGCGAGCGTGCGTGCGCGTGCGTGCGTGCGTGTGTGTGTGTGTGTGTTTGTGTGCGTGCGTGCGTGCGTGCGCGCGTGTGTGTGTGTGTGTGTGTGTGTGTGTGTGTGTGTGTGTGTGTGTAAGGTATGCGCTTGTCGAAATTACTATAGTTAGTAATATTTTAGAACCTTGTTTGGTAATTTTAAATTTTATGGAATTTTACGGCTGCAAGAATAATAAAAATATACAATGATATACTTCTTTATATGAATTTATATATAACGTTTGTCAACACAACTTATATACTTTTAAAAATTAACTAAAATAATGAAGGGAGAGTGGAATTGCTCACGATTACATTATTTACATTATTATTGTGGTGTTTATATGAGGAAAATGGGGATTTGCGGATTCTTCACTAGAGATCCTGTGATGAGGAAGATAAGTAAGCTTGTTTCCGGAAGAAAGTGGGTGTTTCTTAAGGGAAAGGCAGCGAAACTTGGGAAGGATTAAGGTCACATCACCTGAAGAAGATATGCAACTCAAGCCGAAACTTTATCCGGAATAAAAACTGTTTTAAACAATTAACCGGAGGGAACAGAATAAAAAATCTATCTGTCCCAGCCAGGGCTCGAACCTGGATCTCCTGCTTTCCGGGCACGAATGCTACCAATTACACCACCGGGACAGTGGTCCAGATAACTTATTAAATTCCCAGTACATTAGCGAGAGTCTAAACCTCCGATAAAGAGGTTAAAATTTTATTTCATTCCCTCGCATAAATCAATTAAAATTTACATGGCATAATATACCAAAAAAAAAAAATATTTATAAAAACTTTTTTTTACCTATATGGCTTTATTTCGAACTCGATGATATAATCTCGACCAGTTCATTAAATCAATTTTAAAAGTATTTCATCTTGCAGTTTCCTTTGCAATATTTTTAGTATTTTGGTGTCCATAATGAGAAATAAATGTAAACGGGACGCTTGGTATTAGGTGAAGCTCCACCACTTTTTATTAACGGCAGCTCTGCATCATGCAACATGAAATGGCATACCCCAAGGTTAATCTGTTAAATAAAATCGCAACTGGAAAGCTCTTATTTGAAGTTTTTGGAGAACTACTTTTAGTGGCTTATTTCTGCTGTGAGACTTTACTTATTTATTGTTTTATTTAGTGAGGTAAATATTTCTGTGTTTCTTTGCCTTTAAATACTACGCTTGTTTTTGCTAAATCTACCCGTTACTGTTCATGTGACCCCCCCACATTTATTGGTCATATTTTGTTCGTTAACATATTTACCAATTATTTTATTTTTTATTGAAGCACGATGTACCAAATTTCTTTACAAATATCGACTCGTATGTGGATCTGATGGAAAAATGACATTGTAATGACAACCTCAACTGCTTTACTCCTTGGGAAGTCGCTAAAAATTACTATAAAAAGACTGCCGGATTTCCCTTTTTAAAGTTGATATAATGACCTTCCTTCCACTTATCATTTTGTGACGTTTTGAGATGATAGCGAGGGATCCTGTCGTTCTATTTAAAAAGTGAGCTAGTGAAAGCGGTTTATGCAAATTAACTAAAAAACTGTTCGTATTTCCCCTTAAAATATTAATAATAATAATTTACATGAAATTGCTTTTAATGTCTAATAAGTTACTTTTACTTATAATATAACAATGAATAAGAAAAATTCTTTAAAAAACGATTTTATCTATAGTGAATTTCTGCTTCAATTACTATGTGAACATAAGATAATTTTTATGAAGATTTCCCACAAGAAAATCATGCTATTTTATTTTGACACAACTTTTGAATAATATCATACATTTTTGCCGATTCTATGTGGTAGAATATAAAAATCATTTGCTCTGAAACACATGCATATACAAACGCCCTCACAGACATGCGCGCGCTCTTGTTCGCTTGAACGTACACACACACAGTAACAAACATACACTCAAATGTTCAATGTAAGAACATCTGTTATATAGTTTTGGTGGAAGGCAAAAGTTCACAAATAAATGGTAATTGTAATATTATAGTAAAGATAAAGATATATTACTCACGACAGAAATCAAATACAATTTATGAAATTATTTGCGCTAGCTAAAACCAAATATACAAAGTTGAGCTGTTACAAAAATAAAAATCTCGAATTGACTTCTTCTTTTTTTCAGTGGAGACTCCTAATTTGTTTTAAACTCCTTTCAGGAAACTTTTAGATTTGTTCTTAAATAAATAAAATCGAGAAAGCTGATGGATGCGGGTTTACAGGAAGACAAACTTGAAGATCTTTAAATATTCTTTTTGTATATAATTGTAAACAACTATTGTATTTGTAAACAATTGTTTTTAATGCTTTTGTTAATTCAATAACAAAACAAAAAAAAAAAATTATTCAGGCTAATATTATGATAGTAGGGGTACTCCACTCTGTCCGGTCGGCTTTAATGCCAGCCTTTGAGCTCCTCATAATCATTTTCATTATGAAAGATAAAATTATATATTTATATAGTTCTTCTCTTATTAAACCAGTAAATCTGCTAAGTGTTCGTAGCCTCTTTGCAATGTACGTGTTTCTCAGCTATCTACAATCCTAATGTTTAATTATAAAACACAAAAAATAAACATTCTTTTGTCCAACTAAGGATTTAAGTTGAAAATCATTTTAAATTTTGCTTAGCATATTCAACAATTTCATTATAAAGTATTCTGCAACAAACACCGAGTTGTTTATAAGTGGGATGCCATTGCAATCTTGTTAGCCTTGTCCAAATGATCAATGCTAGTGGGATTCAGACCGCAGACCGTGCCTTCGACCTTGTCTGCAGGACCGCTACTCTCCTGCTACAGAAATAGAATAAAGATTAAGCCAATGGGTTGGGAGTCCGCTAACCGCGGGTGTAGCAGTCGTGAAAGTGACATTTCTCCTTCGAGGAGTATCATGGCTCCGGTAACTGGAGAATCAGGCCAATGGAGTCCTCTCACTCCGCTCGGCTGTGATTTGTCTCTTCCAGTTCTGTATATTGTAATCACATGTTTTTCACGAACGGCTCACCTCTGTATGAATATGATTCACCTTGAATTAGTTTGTATATTATGTTCCTGCATCCCATGTCTTCTCTATTACAGACCTAGGGGAACAATGTGGCCCCGGGTTGACCTGCTTAGTACAAACCACCATGTATTTTTCTGAAAACCCTCAAGATATAAAAATTGTGGAATAAACTTAGAAGTATAAAAATGTCGCTACTTTGCATTTATCGAAAGCGGCTGAAACGAATTTGAATAGGTCCTATCCATTTCACCTATGTGTCAAATTTCATATGAACTTGATCTATCAACCTATCATAGACAAATGAGGGAATTTAAGAGCATAATATTAAAAAATTGTTTAAATAGACTAAGGTCTACAAAAATACAATAATTGTAAATAGAAAACTGATTGCCATTCGAAAACCGGTCAATAAATAGATAAATAAAAAGATAACGATTGAAATACATTATATGACCTCTATTTGTGTCTAATAAAGGTGATTTTAAAATTCACATAGTCTCTAATAAATTTTGTAGTTAATGATATAATCGAAATATGGATATTGATTCATCTTTAAATACTTACAATTGCCAACTGCTGTAGGATAATTAATTGAATTTTAGCAGATATCCCGAAGGGGTATAAAGCCATGCACGCTTGTACCATGACGCTCTAGTGTCTAAAATATTGAAAATAAATTCGGTATTTATGCTTCTTTTCGCAGTTGGATTAAGTTCACTAATGGATAAAATCGGCAGAGGGAAAAGGGTACGGGGTTTATGTGGATGGAAAATCTAATATCTTTGTTAATATTAATGTTATGATTTAAAAAATATGAAACAAATTTTGCGCAAAATTTAATTTTATAACATTTTAGCATGTATTAAAAAATAAAATTAATGCATTGCGTCGATCTTCCTATGTATATATATATATATATATTGTTGATGTATGATATTTTGAGAAGCGCTTGTTATGAATGAGATTTACGAATGTAACTACGATGAATTACGCACCCCCAATTCTACGTCAGCCCTGAGAATATTAGTGGGATTATTTTTGCTCATTGTTTTCTCCGCTTTTTATATTTAATTCCCTTTTATTAATATTATCTTTAGTGAAATATGGAAAATCATACTAAGAAAATTATTCNGTTGGGGTTCGGTCAAGGCAGATCCGAAAAAAAAAATACAGGCAGATAATTTAAAATTTGTATTTTTTGGATCTACCTTGACCGAACCCCAACAAAAATCTTATATCTCCAAACAAAAACAAAAAAGCTCCATTTGAATATATTTTGTTTCAGCCATTTCATAAATACATATTATGGGGGTGTCGGAAATGTACCAAGCAGAATTTTATTTCATATGACGACACAGTTCATACATACAGCTTGGAAATATATCTCGGTTGTACGGTACTCCCTCTCCCTACTACACACTCCCCTTCTCTATCTATTTTCTTGCTTTTTTGCATTCTACTGCTGTCTATTTCGTATTATTAGAGAAGCATCTTCTTTAACTAGTTTTTATAAACTTATATTGATATTACATATCTTTATTAATATCGATATACGGTTCTATCGAGCTCTCTCTCTCTCTCTCTTCTTCTTCATCTTCGTCTCCCACTATGTCAGATTAAATTTGTTTTAACAAGAATATTCTGAGGACTTACTGTACTTAGAGCTTTTACTGAGTGCAGGTGGGTTGTGCTTGACCGAACTTTATTTGCATGTTTTCAGTTGACGGATCCTCCCTTTGTCAATCCATGCAGTGCAGTCCTCGTAGAGAGCGCTGTGTCTCGATCGGTTCTCGATTCTGGAGTCCAGTTCTGATGGCAGTGAAAGGATGTTCCTTGGTTAGTATTCTCTCGGCTAAAGGTTAACCTCAGCACGACTACCGAGCTGTCTATTTTTGCCCAGTGAAAGGCCGGAAGATCGCACTTTCTGTTCGGGGGTTATTCAGTCGCCACATCCAATCCGGGTTTCAGAACAATAGGAACACAAGTACATAGGACTGCAAGATAACAAATAAGAAATCCTTCAAAAGTGACAATAGCTGAGTACGACCTTTCCTATAGGTTAACAGTGAAAACCATAGCTTAGTTCATATTTAACTGGCCCAGCCTGACATTTTCTTTTGCGGTTTATATACCCACGTTTTAAATCAGAACTAAGTGAGATTTTACAATCGATTCACTACCTGTAAGGAGTTCTTTATTCCCTCATGAATAATCTAAATTTTTGTCTGCAATTGAAGAAATTATTTCTTGTTAGCTTTATTGATGCAATTCTTATTTTTTTTTTTTTTTTTAATTCTTATCATAAAGTTTTGAAGAAAAGAAAAAATGCCGTTGCACTGCAATGTTCGGGATATTTAAAGTAAAAATTGTAAAAGCAAGTTATTTTTTTACACAATTCGAAGCTACAAATTATTTTGCACTTTTTGTTAATTTTGCATGAATGATATTAAAAGCACTAAATAGGGATAATATATTTTAAAAACGTTTATCATAGACCCCAACTTATGCGTCACAATGTAGTATTCAACTAAATATCATTCAATAAAATAAAAGAGACAATATATTCAATTTTTCTGCGATTATTACTGTAATGGACCAAATGAAATAAGAAATTAAAGGGAGTTTCAATTTTTATTAAATTAAAACAGCATCAATCTCAGGCTGATAGGTGTAAAAGTGAATTTTAAGTCCAATGGATCAAACTCATATAAATATAGGCAGATCATTGGGTTGGATAGAAAATAAATCACAATTTTTAACAAAAATTGTTTAGCAATTTCCAAGAAATTCCGTGCATGGAGAATATGTATTTTAAAAATCTTTTTAATTTAGATAATGGTTAAATATGGTTATAATTTTGTTACCAAATCGATTACTCTTGTTGATCTTCTGAGGAATAAATGAACTATAAGAAGTATGCTAACAAAGGATGAGATTGACGCGTTTAAACACATTTAGAGGGATGTTCCTAAAGTAGGGTGGACTATTTGTCAAGAAGAAATCGCTGATTTATATATCTTAAAGGAAAATTATTAAATCTCTCTATGAGTTATGAGTAATGTTTGCAGTGACATAACAGCAGTTATTCTGCTATGGGAAATAGATGGTACCATTAGGTAATTATCAATGCAGAAATAACTCTAACATTTATGAAATAGAGGAAGAGTTGAGCAACAGTCAGCGGTCGCAGGATCTGCTCTGCTGAATTGTTTATTTACATTGGAAATTCGACATCGGAGATCCGATATTATTTCCTTCTAGAAATCATTCCTTCCCTGGAAAGACAATAGCGTTTCATTTAGAAAGCTTGTCAAATACTTTGAACGTAATTTGAAAGTACTTGTGTCAAATGTGTTTTCTTCATTTATAGTATAAAATAAAATATTTATATCTGTAAAACTAAATGTTATGTTTATATGTATATAATGCTTTAATAGATCCATGAAATATCTTAGTAAAGTATTTCTTTTCGATACTGAACACAGTATAATTTTCATTATTTTTTGCAAGAACTAAATTCGACCATTAACTTTTTCCCTCTCTAGTAATAATTGTCAGAACTGGGTACTCAAACTATCCAAACGCGAGTATTTTTCGCATTGCACCTGTTTACAACTATAATATTGCCAAGAAAATAACAAAAAAACATTTAACGTATACTAAAAGTAAGATTTCTCAGTAAATATTAGACTGTTGTACAAACATTATATATCTATGGAGATTCTTCCTTTGTTATTGAGTATTTATTCGCCTTCTTCGACTTATAAGTTATTGCTAGTAGCTTTTCTGAATCGCTCAAAACAAGATTGCCGGGAAATTTTCTTCACAAAACAAAAGATTGAACTACTTCAGAGTACTCGTATAAAATAAAATTTCTTTGAAAGTATATTTTGTTTCAATATTAGATGTTTTTTTTTTGGGGGNAGGTTTGTCTTTTATCCCAAATATTTATCATTTTTGTTTAATGAATTTCAAAATTTTGTTATTCGGGAACATAGGACCTGTTTAGTTTAAATTCTTAATATTTATTATAATGATTATAAATCTTAAAACCCAAGTTGTTAGTAGTTGCTAATAAATTATACCTTGGTCATTTTTTTTTTCATTTACTCAAAAATGAAATTAGGTTTAACTTAAAATCCTAGACGTAGGTTATTAGTTGAATGTGTATTGCTGCCCAATCCGAAACTTACTAATGAATCTTGGTATCTTGGATATTGAGAATATTTACTTTTTTTTTCTTTCGTGATCGTTGAAATACGTCAATCGACTCAATCATACTTCTAAATGTTAAATTCGCTTGTTTCAGATCTTGATTACTTTTTTTTTTTTTTTTTTAGTGTTTTACTACTCTCCCTCTTTCTCCCTTCTCTCTCTCACACTCTCCTTTTCTATCATTTGTCTTACTTTTATGTATTCTTCAGCTGTCCACTTCATATTATTCCAGAAGCATCTTCTTTAACTAATTTTTATTTACTTATATTGATATTACATGTCTTTAAATCATATATATATATATTCAGAGTGGGATTATCTTAGCTTTGCTAAGTTTTATATCACTAGTGCAGGATAAAGATTTGTATCAAAATATTTCTAGAAAGTTTAATTCTCAAATGAACAACTCAGTGTACTTATTGTGGCTCATATTTATTCTTCTTCACCTTTAGCAGCAATAATAATTAAACCGTAATTAATAATTTACCCCATTTGCTTTTCCTTTCTAAGCTCTTTGTATTCACCATATAATCAAGAGAAAGTTATGAATTGTTTTTGACTTTTGTATGAATACTTTACTGAAAATTTATAATTACTTGCATCTAAAGACCATAATAATATTAATTATTTATTTGAATTTTTTTTTTCATGGTGAGTCAATTTTTGGTCATTAACGACAGGGAGATGTAATATTAATGATTGAATTCAATAATTCTCTCATAGCTGACGGCTACATTAACTGTTTCTCGATGAACCGAATGACCCATAATTTGAAGAATGGTGGATAAGAAGGTACTTTAGACGGATTGAAATCTCGTCTTATTATTGGTGTATGACTTTCGTACAGTTTCCTTCGTTGATGAGACCTGCATCTATGTCTTCGCTAACAGCGTTGCAAGTATTTATGTTTGCGCTTATAGATTGCATTATTAGGGAGCAGAAATAGTATTTAAGATATTTTCGATGAATACATTTTTTTTTTTTTTCAATACTCGCAATACAGCTAAATAAAATTTACTCTTTGACGCAACATTCCTTCTTAAAAAATTTAATATAAAAACATATAAAAATATAACTTAACCCGTAATTACTTTAGTCATTACCCAGAGAATTTTTACACGTGACTAAGATTATTAGGTTCTCGAAAGATTGAGAATTTTAATATAAACTGGACAAAGAAAACATTTAGAAAATGGCATTTGAAATTTAAATTCTGTATGTTAGAAATTGCTATTTACCCCCGATGGATAAAGTCTGATCTGACAGAAATATAAAGTAAGTGTCAGAACTTTTAGATTGAGGTAGCTTACGTTTTATAATTATTGTTATTTATGTTCAAGGCACATATTCTATTAATATATTCGTAGAAAATGTCCAGATAGAGGCTGTGTGGCTTCCCGGAAGTCTTTTCTTCCTGAACCGCTATCCCGTCATTCCATGACGTATTTCGTTGTCAGCAATTCCACACACCTGAGTCACCGACTGATCATTTTCCCTTTTTCACTTTTAAACCATGTGATGTCTTTTTTTTTTTGGAAAATATCAAATGATCTTCACCGTTTCTTAATCTAACTAGCTAAAATATGGTCTGTTTAAAAAAAAAGAAAAAAAATTATATATATTTCTTTAAGATGATTTTCGTTGGGGTTCGGTCGAGGTAGATCCAAAAAAACACAAATTAAAAAAATGTATTTTTTTAATGAAGGATTATCTGCCAACGTTTCGGCTTACATTGTAAGCCATCTTCAGGGCT
>KZ807790.1:39416-50658 GCA_000696205.2 Oncopeltus fasciatus | reverse complement strand
ATATTATTATATATATTTATCTGTACGCGGTTTTTCAAAATACTGAAAATTTGTGCCAAATGTGCTATTTAATTTCTTTTTTACTGCAAATATTAAAATCTCTTTTTATTGCATTTTTAATTGCAAAATTTTAAATGAATTAGTTTTTGGGTCATTAGAGGAATACCACAATTTATAGTATTGACATATTCGTTTTAACTGAAGTTCTGAAAAACATTTTCAAGCATTGTTGAATAAAAAATTTGAAGGGAAATTTTTACGAATATAATTAAGATTGCTGAGTACTGCCTTATTCTCAATGGTTCAGTGGTATTTCCTTCCATGCTCATTGTTCCTTCCAGCTTATAAGACCTAATTCGTCATTTACTCTCTTTTTCCTTCATCTTTAGTGAACCATGGAGAAGGGAATCCTTACTGTTTGAAGCAGTTACTAAATTGAATAACTTTCCCTCTGTTCCGATAGTATAAAATGATATCATAATGGTCTAGGGGGGAAGCACAAGAGATGTGTGAACAGTCGAACGTTTCAGCCATCTTATTTTAGTTTCCTAATTTAATGAAAAATGTTAACGAACCGGTACCTGGCTTCAGGAGCCTATTTGGTTTCAGTTTCGCGTTTACAGAACTGAAACCTTTTTCTCAGTAGTCCCTATACCTTGAGGTAAAGCTGTGCCCCAAAATATCCATGAATGTAAGCAGTAGTACCTGTCTACGCCTGATGCTTTAAAGGGTCTGGTTATATTTGAAGACGTTAAGTTATCAAGTCAATCTGCATAATAGAGCCAAAAAAAAAATGTAATAACAGAAATTTTCTTTTAATTATTTGCTACTTTTTTATTGGTAACTTACGATGTACTGGGTGAGTAAGACAGAGAAAGTACGAAGATAAAAGAATGCAGAGAGAGAGAGAGGGGGGGGGGGAGAAAGAATAATATAGAATAATTAAGGTGAGCGGGTAAATTATATAATAGAAGAGAATAATAGGAGGGGGGGGGGCATGGTAGTCCAGTGTTTAAGGCAATAGACGCCAGAGCCAGAACCAAAGGTCCTTGATAATACTCACAGTCAACTTTCTCTTTCTGTATTTCTGCAGGTAATGACTAAGAGAACTCCTGGTGTCAATCCTGCCCAAATAGTTCATATTCTACTTTGAATGACAGAAAACTCAGTTAAGTAGATTGGTGTGCTGACGACACTCCTAAGAGTTCTGGGGGTCAGGAATAAAAACATCCTTCCTCCCTGTACCCTGTTGGCAGATTGGTTGACTATTTTTTTTATTTACAACTAATTAAGGAGGGGTGAAGGAAGGGAGGGGTATATGTGGGATCGGGGGATGGACGAAGGTAGACAAAATGAAGTGTGAGGAGCTGTTGTGTGAGGTCCAAATCGCGCATGCCCTGTTAGAGAGGAGGAGATGCCTACACGCCTCTCAGGGATACCGAACTCTTTATCCCCTGACTGAGACCAATCTGAGTCCTGGGAACTCGTCGGGACTGCTACGGCGCCTCAAGGAACTTCCACAATGTAGAATATGAGTAATTTATGTTTCATTATTTATTTTGTAGTAATTTATTTGTTACGTCTAAAAATAAAAATTTACTTTGACATTTTTATAGTGACTCTTATGAATTTGTATTTATCAGAGATGATCCGAGTAAAATTCTGATTTGACTCAAACTGAAGATATTTGTTAAAGCTTTCCGATTAAGAATGTCTAAGGTAGAGGTTTTATTAACATATTCGTAAGAAGGTCAAGATTTTATAAGCTGTCGTCCCAGTTCCATTTTCACGCTAAATCTTCTCTCGTCATTGAATAATTATTTGTAAAATTTGTTTTATATTGGTTGGTGACAAATTAGTGAGTGTCGCATTTAAACGAATACACAATTTATGTAGATGTTTTTTGTTGGAGTTCGGTCAAGGTTGATAAAAAAAATTCAATTTTTAAAAATGCGTGTTTTTTAGTTATCTGCTAATGTTTCGGCTTATATTTTAAGCCACTGTAAGGGCTATCATGAAGGCGAGAGTGGACGTTGTGTCAACTTGATCACATGTTCCTGGCTCTAGGTGACACCACGTCCAGTTGACGTTAACATGAACATGTGATCCAGTTTACATGAAGTCCCCTCTCGCCTTCATGATAACCCTGAAGATGGCTTACAATGTAAGGCGAAACGTCGGTAGATAATTAAAAATTGTATGTATTTTTTTGGATCAAACTTGACCGAATCCCAACCAAAAATATATACTAATAATCTCTAATAAAAAACAACAAAAAAAACTCTCCATTTGAACAATTTAAGGGTCTTAAATATACTTGGGTTTATCTAGCCCTTATCTAGGTATTGTCGAATAAAGAGTCTCAAAGTCTTCATA
This sequence comes from Oncopeltus fasciatus, assembly GCA_000696205.2. Lineage (NCBI taxonomy): Eukaryota > Metazoa > Arthropoda > Insecta > Hemiptera > Lygaeidae > Oncopeltus > Oncopeltus fasciatus. The sequence goes on along the minus strand of KZ807790.1, from coordinate 48,282 downwards.
TTTAATGTGAAAGTATTTTCCACCTCACAGAATATCTCATTTAACTTTTCGAGCTTTTATTCGATAGTTAGAATCAAGTTGTTGTGCAAGTGTACCCAGAGCAATGCGGCATGCCTTAAAACAAGCTGCTTAACAGTCAAATCAGAAGACGTTATTGATCTTCAAATTTTCCGCTTGGGTAATTGTCCGATTGGTCCATAGAATTTTCTTTAGAATCTTCATGGCTATCTGTGATAAGACCTGTAATTGGACGTCGGAAGGGCTTTTATGTCATTGGAATTCCATCTTTGATACCAGCCGGTCGATGGTGTTATGATTCCAAGCAACAATGGCTGTTGACTCGGAGCGGTCCTCTCCTGCCAGAAGCATTGTTGCCAGGACGCTTTGTGGAAGAGAGCGTGCTCAGGAGATTGCTCTCACCGGTTACACATTCTTCTCTAAATGTCCGTCACGAGGGACTAAGCAGATTTCCTAGTATCTTGTCTGAGGGAGGGAGGATATGCTGGAGGAATGTGACTGAAGACTAACAGGTGGTTATCTCAAGCACAATGTACGAGAGCTTAATTAAGTAGGAGAACGTTTATAATTAAACCTAAAGGAGCGACATTTATAATAAAGGGATCGGTATTGTATATTGGATATCTGGGCTGTAAGATTGTAAGGAAGAGTTAAGGTGAAAGAAAATCTCTGCAAAGGTTTTCTCACTTAACGAGGAATGAGTAAGTGCTAACAGAGCGTGGCTTGTCCCTGAATTTATTCAATAATGAAGTTAAATAAAACTTTTAAATCGCTGAAGACTGTTTTACCTATATATTAGTTTATTATACTAACTTACTGAATATTCCTCAGATAGATTTTTAATATAATTCTTTTTTTTTTTTTTGTTGGGGTTCGGTCAAGGTTTTTCGTTATTTCTGATACAAATACCCGTCTCTCAGAAAGCCTTTCAACCTTGACAGAACCCCAACAAAAAAACATCTACTAATAATCTCTTTGGTCAAAAACTCTTTAAGCCACATTTCTGTTAGTGATTAATATATTACTGTGAAGTCCCACGCAAGTAGAGTTGTGTGATCATATTAGTTGTTACGCAACTAATTCTTGGTGTAGTAACTGCAATCTCTTTGGATAAATATTTGTGTGTCTTGTTGAGCATTCTCTTGTCCACAGTTTAATAATAAAAAAAAAGATTCTATTTTATATTAAGTTCTGAGGAAAAAATATATATAATATATCTTTAATATATAACCACATTATTCTAGGGTAATCTCAACCATTTTATGGACATCTCCTGCTCTCCTGTTTGCCGGACGATCATTGTTTAAAGTATCATGTTTGTGACAATCATTATTTAAGTCATCTTTCAGGAGGCACGTAAAATGTCCACAGTTTAGCGACTAATTTCTGTTGTGAAGCTCTGTGTCGGATTTGATAAGTGTCGATACGATGTTCCTTATGATATAAGAGCTTTCTTGGAGTCCTTAATTAGGCGGGCAGTATTCCTTTGTGAAGAACAAAGCCCCTTCATTGTTCCGGTTGACAATTATACTTCCCCAGACAACCGCTAGAAAAACCGCTACACTTCTGCAATTGTCCTCTTTAGGTAATCACTTCTGCCATCTACTGTCACTTCATGCTGAGAAGAAACTTACTAATCACTTTCAAACGAGAAACTTTGAGAAAACTCTACTTTCTTGTACGCCATAATAAGCCATACTAATACAGTTAAGAAATGTATATCATATGCCTATAATATAATAATATAGAAAAAGTATACAAAAATATATTTTTAGTAGATGATTTTTTGTTGGGGTCTAGTCTAGGTTAATTAAAAAAATACAATTAAAAAAAAATGCATATTTTTTTAATTATCAGTCGACGTTTCGGCTTACATTGTAAGCTATCTTCAGGGCTATCATGATAGAGAAGCGGAACGTCGTATCACCTCGATCCCATTTTCATGACTGGGTTGTCAAAAACATCTACTAATAATCTCTACGGTCAAGTACTCTCCATTTGAAGTTAAATACAATTATTACTTCGAAGTAAATTTGAAAATCAAAATAAATGATCAAATCTGATTCTCACTCTCACTTCTTGAAGTAGTCCTTTCTCCAATCGAATGCCATACAAATTTCTATGTTTACATAAAATTAATATGAATTATTAGTGTCCTTAAGTATGTGTTCTTCATGTTCTATTAATAGTGATCTGTTGGAATTTTTTATGGCAGCAACGTGAATAGCTTGAACCCCTACTGAAAATCTGCTAAATTGCGGATTTTAAAAGAAATGTTTAGAATTTTATGCTCTGGTAAATGTAAACATTTGGGATTATTAAAATAATTAAATACAACTTGAAATATGACTGCTCATTTGCTTCCTTCTTCATATGTCTTTGTTGTAAGATTATGTCTATCTCCTGATCTGTCTGATCCACATTAAAGTCAGATTGGCCTCGAATATATCTTTTACTCCTTTTTCGACCCTATGAAACAGTTGACCACCTTGACATTAAATCTGTTCCATTTCTCTCTCTCTCGGAGCTCCAATACACGTACAAAGGAAGGGTCTGTCGGGACCCTGCCACCTTCGCCCTGCCACAAGCCCTGAGACTAAGTGGATCAGTGATAACGGTGCGCGCCTTAGGTCGGGATGTGCATACCAGAGTCTGAGCAGGACTGGTTCTGAAGAACGGGGTCAGGCGGTTAGTCAGGTCAAATCTCTGGGGTCCAAGAGCTGGAGTTACCGCCCTCTTTATCTTGCTTTCTCCCGAAATCCTGTCTTCACTGACTATTCCTCAACCCAAATCTTGTAGGATTCCGTCATACAGGATGTGTTGTATTCTTTGTCTTTGGAATATGTGTTATAATCCTCCTGCGGAAATTGAAATGGAATACATTAAAACGTCCTCTCAAGCCGAGCTTTCATGTTCTATATTATAATTGTTAACATTATTAATATGCCAATAGTAATTCTATCATTTGTATGTGTGACGTACCTGCGTGCATGTATGTGTTTTGAGAATGCGAACAATGCCAAAAAACAAAAAAAAAACAAATCGTATTGTATTATACAGTTATTTTTTTGACTTGTGTAAAATGTTCAATTCTTCTAATTCTGGTTATATGTTTTCGTAAACAAGATTCTTTAAGCCCCTTTATAATCTTAAAATGAAAACCGAATGGTATCAATAGATTAATAATATGATAAGAAAAATAATAAATTTATTCAAATTTCAATGGCTAATTATCGAAATTTTGATGATGATCTCCAAAGTCCTTTCAGCTCTACTTCTGTTTTCCAAGAAATTGTTTCTTTTTTATTTATAAATGACCGCAGGACATACTTTAATTATTTTACTGCTATGTTCTAATTTTTAATCTAAGTATATCTTTTATTTTTTAAGGGTAAGGTAAAATAATCTAAAGGGTTATTATAACTACCAATGAATTTAGAACTATCTTACCTTCTATTATCCGTCTTCATTGATTTCTGCAAACCATCTTCTGTTGGCGACCGCTTTCGGAAATTATCCATCCTCGTGGCCGAATGCATGTGTTCACTGTCACTGTCTGTATTCACATGTATTCGGCCATGAGGATGGATAATGTCCGAAACCGCTCGCCAACAGAAGATGGTTTGCATAAAACCAATGAAGACGGATTACAGAAGGTATGATAGTAAGGTAAAATAGTTGAACAGAACTCACAGTCACCCATTTTGTTTATAATAGAGTTGTTTTTAAATTGGTGTAAAAGTTATATATTTCATAATTTGACGGACATTATAATAAATACCGCAATATACTTATTTTTTACCCATTATCTCTCACTTATGGCAGAGTGAAGCTAGTTCTAGAGGTTATTAACCTCTAGAACGGTTATACGATCTTCTCCATGTAGAAGTTCTCACGTGAAAGTGAGTATGGATACTGAAGTGTAACAGGAATTAATTTTCTCACAATTACGTTTTGTTAAAGCAATTTGTTTTAAAACTATCTATTACCTGTTTTTCTGTATATAGCTCATTCAATTACACGCAATTTGAAATATTGAAGTTCAATAATTTCAATGAGGATGGTCAGTTGTCTTTTGAATCAATCAGAATATTGATAATATTGTATTTTATATATATATATANTTTATTTGTCTTTTATTAGCTTATAGTAAGAACAATTATTGTATTTTGTGTCCACTTTAAATGTTACATGGTTGGAGGTTCCTTGGCCGTCGAGTATCATGCTGGAGAAATTAGGCAGGGTTTCGGCAAGAAACAGAACATTAAAATACTCCAAATTTTTTGAGCAATCATATTATTATTACCGACGTTTCGACTTAACTTTTAAGTCATCATCAGGGCGATAGTGATGTCTGAAGAGTTCTCCGAGTGAGGTTTATGGTCACATCTCCTGAATTAAACTGACCTTTAGGGAGTGTTTAGAGGGAGACCAAACTGTTTATATTTGTAGAATCCTTCGTTTTTATTTGATTTACTAGAAGTATATAGAACTTATTATGTGAAATTTGAATTTTCTATTATTTATTTCCTACTATGTATTTACTGAAAAAGCTTGTTATTGAAAAAAATTACGAATGTAACTACCATGGGCTAGGGCTTCTCTCTCCTTCTTCCCAGTGTGAGTTACGAAAAATGTATGGAACAAAATATGTATAAATCGTAAATTTAAAAACTTTTATAGTACGTAATATTTAAATAAAAACATAATATTAAGAAAAATATCTAAAAATGTAGGCAGGTTTCCTCTGTTTTTTAATTGTAGAAACCAATTTCGTTATTTTAGATATCAATTTTTTTTTTAAATTCGGATCAGGGATTCACTCATGTAGGGTGACAAAAATTTATAACCTATTTGTTATTTGTGTTACGAAAAATCTTGCAAAGGTAAACGGCTGTAAACGGTTAATAAGAGCAAAGAATGAACTTTGGCTTGAAGTCAATGAACCTTTGATACCTTTGATGTATGCACATTGTTCTCTTTGGCTTGTAAGATTAATTCATTTACGCTCATTCATGCTCACCTTTAATGTTATATGGGAAATCTTTTTGATTACAATATATCATCACAGTTCAAACTTTCGCCATCTTAAGATATTAGTTTAAAACGTCTTATGATATGTACAGGTTGTGTACAATTATATTACACTATATATGTATTTTGTGTGTATGTGTGTGGTTAAAAGTAATCCGTTTTGCGTGGATGAGATTACTGAATTTAGCCCGTCAAGCAGCTGCTTCAAACAAGCAGATTTCTCATGTGTTGTTTAATGTGGATGAAATGTGCGATTATATCTTGCTTTTCTTGTCAGCTGTAGAGGACAATGAGCATATACTAAGACCGCTAAGCTTGACTGCACTGAGAGTGGCCGGCAAAGGAGAGTGAGGAGGAATTACATTCATAAATTTATTATTCAATAAATTTTTTTGGGGCCTGAATGAGTAATTGTTTTTTTTTTCTAAGGCATGAAACTAAATGTAGCTGTACTAAAGAAAATCAATTATTTATGCATTATTTAAAATTTGTTTTTTTTATTCATGTCTTGAGCTTATATAAATGTTTTAAATAAGATATTGTTTATTGGGGATTTATGGCGCTCAACTGCAGAGGTTATCAGCGCAAAAAAATAAGATATTGAAACACAAAAAAAAAAATAGTTATAATAATTGAATAATATAAAATTCACACAATTTCCTTCAGATATGGTAGATATGTTTGCGTGTCACTGTGTCCTTAGTTGCGACTTTCTGCGTTGGCTTGGAGCAGTGTTGTCGCGAGGACTAGGATCATGTTCCTACGCTTTTTTGTAGGTAGGCGTTCTCACGGTCAGTCCGTGGACATCTGACCCCCATTACTTGTGACATGTGGTCACTAGGCCCCGACGCAAAATAATAAGAGCTTCTGCTAATCCCCTAAAGATGTTATCCATCCGTGTTTATCTGAAACTGATAAATAAAATAAAATTTAATAAAAATTGTAAAATAAACTATTCTTTGTTCAGAGAGTTAAAAAAAAGTTAAGTTTGTTGAAGTAATAATATGTTATGTAAATTATGTACTTCAACACCTTCCTTCATTGTTTAATCATGAAACTTTCACCGTCTGTCTAACACACACACACAGTCCCAGTTCTTCATTGATCTTCTTTAGTGGAGGACAGTCATCTTTAAAAACTACAAAGTATTGTAATCCACTTTTAGATGCTACAAATGGACCACATGCATCTAAGTGTATCACCTGTTCTGATAGTAGTCCCACTAGCAACAGGATTGAAGGTTTCTTGATAATCCTGACCCTTCATTCGCGCATTCCTGACTGTCTTATCTGGGGAATGTATCTAACAGATGCTTCTGAGTTCCCATGGCAAATTACCTGAACAAAGTGTAACTATTTAACATGTTCGGATGGCGCGATTTTCCTGTATTTTTCTGACTTCATACTCTGCACTTTGATTTTCTTAAAAAGAAAAAAAAAAGTTCATCATGCAGGCTGAGTAATGTACAAAAAGAAAAAGATCGATCTGCGTAATGTGAGATTTCGTTTTATTTATAAAAGATGGATATAACTGTGAGCGAATGAGGAAATTTATTTTACACAGACTGGAGATAACCGTGAACATAAGAGTTATTACACTTTAAGTATGCTCATGAGTGGCCGGTAAAGTAAAATGGGGCTTCATTACTGGTGACCGTTACATTCCTAAACTTATTTACAAAGAAGCGATTAAAAAAATAAATATTATGGAACACAAAAATATAAAATTACATTTAAAACCTCTTATTTTCTACAATATTTTTCGTAACTCAAATAAAAAAGAAAATCCAATTATTGACAATTTTTATCTTTTTCCAAAACCCCATTTTATCTCATCCAGTTATATAAATAAAAACAAAAATAAATCCTCTCGAAGGCTGGCAATGAAGTAAATCGAATTCGTTTTCTATATTTGAAATATAAGAGAGAGCCTAACCAACACTCGAAATTACATTCATAAACTTCTTTTCTTAATACGCGTTTTAAAAAATGCTATAGGATACAAATGTTATTAAATTAAATTCAACACACATCTTGTTTTATACATTTTTTTTCGTAAAGTTAATAATAACGGAGATACAAAGGTTTTAAATTTTGGTCTCTCTCCTATAACCCTCGTCCCTCGAAGCACTTAAAGAACAGACCATATTTTGAACTTCTCCAATGCAGGATGAGTCGCTTCATGATACCAAACTGATTAACTCTATTTCCCTATTGGAAATCTGCTTGTTCAGTGTGTTAATATTGATATCGAACAAATCGGCAGCCATAAATCCACTAGAATTTCAATTTCGATTTAATTCAAAACAGATACCACATGGGGGCAAGTATGCCCCCAAGATTTATTATTGAGGATTTTATTGACAAACAAAATGAGGTGCTTTAGAATGCTTTGCCGACTACATGATATGTTCCAATGTCCAACTGCTGCAGATTGTGGTATGGCTATTCCTTCACCTGATAGGTTGGTGTGGCCGCTAATGTTGCCGCCAATGTTGTCCCTATTCGTATATTTGTATTCTTACAAGAACGACAGCTGTTCGGCGGGGCTGTGCTTGGGTGTCCATTAATCATGATCTGTAGCTATCAGATGATTGGAGCTATAGCTCTCCAATCTCTTCCAATTACGCGGTGGTAAATGGAGAAACCTTCCCCATCGCATGCTAATTCAGTGAAAGTTACTAGAACTAAATTAATAATTATTTATAATAGATTTTAGCCATTGTTTTTATTAAATACTCATTCACTTTATTTTAATTGCTCCTCGATATATTGTTCCATATAGTTCTGCTTTATAAATTTATTAATTGTAGTTATTATTTATTTTGAATAATTAATGCCCATTCAAAGCTCTCTTTATTTTTCAAATTTTTAATGGTTTTTCAAAAATTCTCTACTTATTGAAAAAGATTTCAAAGAGCAACTAGAAGGGCTGATAAACAGCCCCCCCCCCCTTTTTTTTCTTCTTTGTTATTCATGTAATTTGTTATGGAAGAAGAAGACCTACTCAATTGCACATCAATATATTAGTTATTATAAATGACAATAAAAATATATGAACCATTATAAATGAAAAATGTAACTTTGTAATATTTATTAGCTATAATGTGTTTAAGAGTGACGCTTATTATTAGAGATAATTATGAACAGGATGGTTAAACGCCCTCTCTACATGCGTTTGCCCCTCAGCGACATTAACTTCTTGCTTCAAATTAGAAATTTACTTTTGTTTACGTCATTATTTAATGATATGTTGACGAATATTACCTTACTTTATTCTTCATCATATGATTGATAAATTTAATGAATTATGCTGATGATTACCCTGCGAAATTTCCCTTCTTTGAGGACGAACGATTAAACAAATATTTAAATTAAATTAAAAGAAAACATAAGTACTGTTGCAAACGCAGAAAAAGAGGGCTTTTATTTATTATTTTTCTACCATACTTGTAGCTTAAAAGTTGAAACAATTCTCATAAAACTATCCAATTATCAGTGATTAATAGATTAATTTTAACTAAATTTTCAATGTTACATTGGCATGCCTTTTTTAAAAAGAACATTTTAGATGCAGGAGGACAAATTATTTATTTGCATTGTTTTACGGTTTATTATATAATTTAAAAATTCTTAATTACTTCTTCCGGGCTTGACGATGTAGAATATATAATTTATTTAAACACTCACTTGCGTTCTCTACTCTTGACTGAGGAAGGGCAAGAAATCTCTCCGAAAATTTTACTCATCGTAATTTTTTCCTTTTCTGTGTTCACTGCACAAATTGAGTTTTCCATAGTTTATATATATATATA
>KZ807790.1:24890-39356 GCA_000696205.2 Oncopeltus fasciatus | reverse complement strand
GACAAATTTATATATATATGCACAACGATATATATACTTTATTTATTACAAATAGCTCATGTGCACTAGTATATATTGTATCAATTTACATTATATAACTTAATTTTATTCCTATGTGACCACTGCCAACATCATATTATTTTGTATGTAAGAAGCAAATTGGAAGTCAAGGTTCATTCAAGGGAAAAAAAAACCTGATGTAAAAATAAACAACTAAAATATATTCCTTTTTAGCCAACGTTTCGGCTTTCATTGAATTGCAAAACAAATTAATTAAGAAGTAATTCTTATTTTATTTTATTCTAGATTTTTTTTCTTAAATCCTCCTTGAACGATGCGATGAGACACAACCAGAGAAACCGACTCCTTTCCGCCTACTAATATAAGAAGTTAGGTCCTCGGATATATGTAAAAAGTCTCTTAAATAATCTCCTCCTAAGACAGAGAAGATTGGCATGATGAAAATTACTTACGGCGAGAAATTGAGCTAAGGGATTCAGGTTTAGAGAGTCTGCAGTGTAAGGCTGAGAATCATGGATGAGGACTTTGAGTGAGGTTTTTTTTTTATAGAGGATGACGTTAGTGCTATTATTACGATATAATACCTTAGAGAACTAAACATAATTCGATATATATTTATATATAATAAAAAAATATAAGTCTCGTGATTTTTTGTGTCCTCCAGATAACTCTCTTGCTCACTCAAGCTAATTTTAGTTATAGGATGGGCGACAGTCAACCATCTTCCCGAGACAAGTACAACTGTGGGATAAATATGTATTTCCCAATAAATACAATATACATTTCTGTTAAAATTCGGCATGGCCATTATTCTATGAGAGTTTATTCTTCTCCTCTACCTTTTCCTACCGGCGTATCTTAGAAGCCGAAAGTCCCTCTCAATATCCCCTGTCCGTCGATAACCTACAAGACCTGAGTGGAACTGGTGTCCTCCATCCTACCCGAAAGATATTTTCGATACTCAAGTGGTAAATGTTCTGCATCGTAGATTAATTTATGAGTAATACTTTTTGTGTTACACGGGCTACCTTCCTTTTACTAATTCATTATATTCAAGTTTATTGTTAAGTTGGTTTCACTTTGACTATCAATAATAAATGTATAAAAAACACTGATAATGGATATGCGTACTCATCTTCATGTCACCCTGGTTGTCTAGTTCTTATTCTAGCTGTACAATTCCCCATGTCGTCTTTGCTAACAATTCCTTGAACAATAACTTCGTGTTTCCTTACTCTCTTCTAGGCAATGATTTCCTATTATCTATTAGCTCATATTTGCTAAATGTACGTAGCATCCCATAGCATAATTGGTTTAACTACTTATAAATCCCAAAGGCTTCTAGGCTATGGTTTTCTATTTTCATATATTTCTTTTCCTTTCTTCTTTTCCTTCCTCTCTTGGGCCTTTCAGCATGGACGTTTCCTGTAGTTCACATTAGTCAATTCTACTTATCATCCCATAGCTTAAGTGATCTAACTATTTCTAGATCACGAATACCCAAGCTCTCTTCCAGGCTATGGTTCACTATTATTCTTAAGCCCATATTAGCTAATTCTACATAGAAGTCTATAGTTTATTTGATTTCTAGATCCCAAAGGTCCTAGCTCTCTTCTGTCTATGCTTCTCTAGTTTCTAAGATGATTTTAGTTGGGGTTCGGTCGACGTAGATCCAAAAAAACACAAATTAAAAAAATGTATTTTTTTAATGAAGGATTATCTGTCAACGTCTTCTCTAGTTTCCTTTAGCTCATATTAGCTAACTCCTACGTTGTCTCTCATAGTTTATTTGATCTTACTACTTCTAGACCCATAAGGTCCTAGCTCTCTTCTATGCTATGGTTCTCTAATATCATTTAGCCCATATTAAATGCGTTAAATGATATTAGAGAACGCTGCGCTACATCCCATAACTTATTCGATATAACTATCTCTAGATCCTCAACACTTACAAGTAGGTTGTATTCTGTCAATTTTAGAGTATGACTTATGTGGAGGCACTTCTTCCACAATACTAGTGTAGATTGCATTATAGCAAACGTATTACTATATTCTTTCATTTAATAACTTCCGATACACAAAAGTAGGTAATTTTAACATTAATGTATATCCCTATTAGAATGGTCCCCCTTTTAGACCAAGCCCCTTGACAGTTGGCAATTCCTCTCCAATTCAAGGAGCGCGTTCTTCCTACTCCTGCTGAGTGAAGGAGTCGAGTCACGCCGTCCGTTGAAGTCTCCAGGTGGGAATGCCCTTCGCTCCCCCCTCTCCTTACGTAAGCGCCGTGGCCCCTGTACCAGCCAGCGCCAGGCTTCCTCCCCCTCTCCAGTCAGCTGATCCCCTCCTTCTCCCGACGGATAGGCGCTCAGATACCGTTGAGTCAGAATACCTGGTGGGTGGTGCTCAACCACCTATACAGTACCCCATATTCCACGCTTTAGTGGGCAATGGACCCTTAGCTTTTATATTTATTTACTCTGCGGTCTACAAAAAACAAACAAACAAAAAAAAAACAACCAAATCTAGGTCACGCTGTGCAGTATGTAATTTCTAAAANGGTTCCTGACTGGTGTCTTTTCTTGTCTTTCGGAGGTGTCATAGGTCCTCCCATTCGCTTTCCTTTACCTCCACTGGATATGCCTTGATGGTAATAACTACCTCCCATCATTAGGCATTAAAATAAATTAAAAAAAAAAAAAATCTATTATAATATTTACAAAATATTTATTTCCTTTTCTAAGTGCGTTATGTATTTATTAATGATCTGTTCTAACCTATAAATTTTGTTTAATAAAATTGCTATCTCCAAGTACAATACTTTTACAAATTGAAAAGTATATTTGTTTGTACGTAAATAGTTCTGATTTATCAATTTTTTATTACATAAAATTCCTCCTAATTTTCATTTATTTAATCTGACCCTAATACCTTTACATAGCCTGCGTATATATTTAATATAAATTTTAAAAAATGTATAAAATACTCACATTAGAGTTACACGTTTACTGATTATAATTCATTAATCAAATCTTACGTATATACTGTAATACTTTAATAGAAAATGAAAACATATATATATTTATATGTAAATGTACACCGCATCACACAGATATTTATCTGTTGGCACACAAGAACCGGAATTTAGGTCTGGAGAAACAATTGACTAATTATGTGAACCATGAACATTGATTTAATTGGCCTATGGGAACGATCCAATATGTATTTACATATATCAGTTGTTGTTTTTTCGGGCAGACGGCAATGTATTCCCATGCCTTAGGCATCCCCTATTTTATTTTATTTCTTCAAGTTAAAACTGTCAGCTGCATTTAAGGGAAATTCTGAGGATAGTAACCCCTACTCTTAAGCCTTCGTGAAGAGTGAACCATTCGCTCAGAAGACAAATTTAAATTTAATAGTTTATATATATATATATATATATATATATATATATATATATATATATATATATATATATATATATATATATATATATATATATATATATATATATATATATATATATATATATATATATATATATATATATATATATATATATATATATATATATATATATATATATATATATATATATATATATATATATATATATATATATATATATATATATATATATATATATATATATATATATATATATATATATATATATATATATATATATATATATATATATATATATATATATATATATATATATATATATATATATATATATATATATATATATATATATATATATATATATATATATATATATATATATATATATATATATATATATATATATATATATATATATATATATATATATATATATATATATATATATATATATATATATATATATATATATATATATATATATATATATATATATATATATATATATATATATATATATATATATATATATATATATATATATATATATATATATATATATATATATATATATATATATATATATATATATATATATATATATATATATATATATATATATATANGTTGAAACCAACGTTCACATGTCTTGACGGTTGGAGCAAGATCGCCATAAGTCTCAACAAAAATTCGATGACATTCAGATGCCTTTTTCTTTTGATTAAATAAGAAAATCATGACATGCCGCAAATGCTCTTTATTTGGCTTAAAATTAGACATTTTTAACACCAAAGAAAGGTATGATACGTCCACGTAAACGACTTAAAAACAACTGACTTTTGTAAACAAATGACTAACAAACAAAATAGCGTTTAGAGATAAGCAAATCCTTCAATAGGCTAAGAGCGTATTCTATTGGAATTAAAACGACATTTTAAACTAGCATACCTGGTACATGCATACATATACACATTAAATGTCATGGGGAATAATCTAGAAAATGTGCATTTATATAAACTTAAAATACACATAAATGGACTTTTAATTTACTAATATCCAAATTTCACAAAATCATGGTTCTTAAAGCCTTGAGATTTTGATGCTTTCTTCGTCTAAACTGTAGGAAATTTACGTTAAAATTACATTTATAAACGAGGATTTCGGCGAGTTTTTATATCCTGATTATATATCATTGGCGCTATCAAAAGAATGTCATTAGGAACCATTAATTTCTCAACTTTTGTGTGTGTGTTGCAGGATTATTTGTTCTTTTAATTTATTTTCCTGAAGCATTATATATCAAACCGAAGAAAAGATATTCAACCCTAATACTCAATCAAATAATTTTTCCCTTTAAAATTATTTTAGGTATTTTTCTACAAAGTGGGCTCATATTAGAAGACTTAGTTTTTATATTGATTCTTTATTTATTCTTTTGAATGAGTGACTTTACCTTCTTATTTAATTGTGTGAGAAAGGGGAAAAAATACTTTAAAAGTTATTTAATTATTAAAAATTATTAATATGATTTAAACATAAGATGATCAGATAGTTATGATTTTTCTTCCCTTAAACGTAAATCAGCCAACATAATCATCCGTTTGTCGAATGTGATTTGTTTGTATTTGGTGTTAGTATTACATTAAAATTGTATTTATCATTTTAAACTTGAAAATCATTTCTTCATCAAATTTTAAATCTCAAGGACACATTATTGCCCCTTTCAAGCCCTCAAATAATAATAGATAATAAATTACGAAAGAATAAGTTAAAATGTAATGATCGTTAGAAATGACTATATTCTGTCGTCAAAATTATGTAGCCTAGATTTTTGTTTCTTTTGTATTATTCAAAATGATCAGCATTTCGCTGTAAAATTTGTTTTGAGTGGCTGGATGGGGTAGGGGTTATGCAAACATCTTTTTACTTAAAAAACGGGATGTTAGCTAAGTCAGAGTGACGTCATTACCGTCGGCTTCTCTCAAATTGCCGTGGAAATGTGAATATGATCGATTCCGTGGCAGATGTGTATTGGGTATGCTATTTTCCGTGTGCGTTGTCGAGTGTTGTGGATCCCAACAACTTAGGTGTTATCGCCATTCATAGCTCAGCTGTACACATGTGCTGGCCCATTCAGTTCCTCTGCAAGCTTCCGTTTCCTCTTCCAATCCGTCCTCGGTATGTAGAGCGTGCAGTCCGCGAGGACGCTTACTCTGACAAGCATTTCAAACGCCCATAATATATGTCGAGAGGAGGCAAGACTAATAAATTTAATATTATTCCTATTCTTTGCCTATGTACATCACATCAAAATATATTATCAAACTGTTCTGTAGTCCCACATTAATTCGTCTAAATATATAATTAATAATCGCTTTTCTGTTTCTCTTTTCTATTGGTTCATTTAATACATACAATGTTAAAATCATACCATTTTTATAAAATTGTTAAATGTATTTTTGTGTTAATAAAAAACGTATGACCTGAGTAAGAAAAAATTATANACGGCTAGATTGCATCACGAGATATTAGCTAAAATAAATTTAGTTAAATAAAAAAATGTTTTAAATAAATACTAATGAAATAGAGACTAATGAATTGTATATATATATATATATATATTTATATATACACATATAATAGAAATATTTATTTTTATTGAAGGGGGGAATATTATTCATGTGCAATCAGGATTATCAAACAATTTCAAATACTTCGCTTTATATATATACACACATAAAATAGAAGTATATATCTTTATTGAAGGGCGGGAATATTATTAATGTGCAATCAGAAATATCAAACAATGTCTAATACTTCGCTTTATATGTATATATATATTTTTTTTTCTCTAATTATTTAGCGCTTTCAGGATCATTGATTCCATCTTTGAAGTTTGGTCACTTTATAATAAGGGCTCTTGCCTTGGTAGCTCTCAGGCAAGAGCACTTATTATAAAGTGACCAAACTTCAAAGATGGAATCACTGATCCTGAAAGTACTTGTCTATATATATCCAGTGCGGCGTATTGAACATTGTTTGATAACCCTAATTGTTAACTTCGCTACAAGCGCAAATAACAGGAATATTTATGTCACTGTCTGTGTATGACTGGCTTTTATGAAATGTATCGACATAAACATTCATTAAGTACTATTATAAGTGAATGTATTGGTTTCATAGTCTTAGATCTTATATATATAAGATGGGTATCCATCACTTATAATGCAATCAGTGAGCCATGTAAATTGAACGTATGAAAAGGCATAATTTGCTCAGGTTTATAACAACAATAATAAAAAATAAATTTTCGGGTAAGATGGCTCTTTTTGGTTGGACATGTAAGACTAATACAGTTTGGGACAGGTGTCATATGTTGTCAGTGGGAACAAAGGACAGGTGCACTCATTGTTAGTCAAGCACATCTGATCCTTGCCACCTGACCTGCGCATCGGTCTGCATGAGGTCCTGCCAGAAAGACCAACCTCCTTACCAAAACACCCCTGCCTTTGCAGTGAATTCCCCGGGAAGTCGTTCATTCACTATATCCTACTGGCTTTTGCCTGATATGTTTGTTTTTCCTCGTATTAAGCCGTCAAAGTAGAATTCATTCTAAGATGATTTTAGTTGGGGTTCGGTCAAGGTAGATCCAAAAAATTACAAATTTAAAAAATATGTATTAATATATTTTTTAAAAATTTGTTTTTTTTGGATCTACCTTGACCGAACCCCAACTAAAATCATGTTAGAATAACATCTACTGTCAACAAACTCTCCTTTTGAAAGTAGAATTTAGTATAACTTGGAAAATATTCATTTACATAGCTGATGAAAATTGGCCATATGTTTTTTTAATATAAAATAACAATGGGGAAGGAATTAAGTCTCACTGAAAACCTTCCTTCTACTCCAACATTTTTAAGGTAAGGTAAATCCTTAAGGAGTTGTGAAAATCTCAATTTTCTATATTTTGAAAATAACTGAGGAGTGATCAGTAAAAATTTGAGAGTACGTAAGCGGTACATACATACATACATTAATTTCAGAACAGCGATTTATTTACATGTAAATAAGCGTGTTATATTATATTTTATATTAATAAAATTTAAGAATTGACCACTAAATTTTGGTCCATCTACTGCGAATTAAAAAACTTATTTTGTAAAGGGATACAAATGAAAAGTAATAATTTACTCATTAATTGCTAGTTTATGTGTGAAAGTTATTGGCTAAAGTAGTGCTTTAATATCCAAAAGTATTTTGTCGAAAAACTTTTCTAACTCTTTCAAATTTTTTTTGAGTTCTTCAATGTAAATTATTTATCTTGTTTATTGAAAATTATTAGCTTTTATCACTATTTTTAGCGCTGCTAAATTCTTTTGAAACCCCATTGAAGTGCCAATATGCTGTTGCCATTCATTTTTTTTTTTCTAAATACGTGAGTTTGCATTATTTTTCTTGTTGCTTAGAAAACATCCTTTGAATTTAATGTCGTATAGAAAAATGTTAATTTATTCACTGCCATTGAAATTTATTTATTCGTTATCTGTAAAGAATTCTCTCGGCGTAGAATAACTCAGCAAATATATTTTCAATTTATTCTTACTTGTTAAACTCAATTTTTTACATTTTAAATAATATTTGTTTCTTTACTTTTTTCTATCAAATATAATAATTATTTAAATTTTCTTCCTGTTTATTAATAAAACCTTTCTCAATTTTTTAAAGTATATTTTTCAATTTTTGATAATGTTAATTTAAGAACTACAGTAGCCAAAAGACAGATTTTATGTCATCTTCATGTAAACATATCTTATTCTCCTAATTGGAGGTATAATTGTAGGAAAATTTGTTTTCTTCGTATATTTATATTGGTCTGCCTTTATAAGACTAAATTCATTAATTATTATTTTTCTGAAGACATATTGCAGTTTTGTGTTATATTTTAAAGTATATAATGTATTCCATTATTTCGCTGCTCATGCGTGTATTATGTTGATTTGATTCGAACTGTTAGTTAAAATGGTAGTCTTTATTGATTAAAATGACTGTTTGATTGCCATTTACAGATCAAACACACATAAAAAAAAAAAGCTTCTATGTAAGTGATTATTCTCCATATGAAGTAGGCTAGAAAATAACTGTCGGTAACACACTGTTACGGGACCGAATTCCTCCAAATCAATGAAGAATGATACACAGTTAGGGGTGGACTTGTCGTCAGAAACTCATCGGGTACAAACGGAAGCACAGAAGGGTAAACTGATTGATCTGTGATTAATGGACCCTTGAATCTTTGGATATTTTATCACAAGTCTAAGGCCATCTAGTCTAGAGCTCAATCAGAAGATTCTTTAATTCTTCTACTCAGCAAATATTCTTTTTTAAATATATTTAAGCTCACCGATCCTTGACAATATTATAACTTATTTACTTTTATCGTTCAAGTTTTATAATTTAACTAGTAAATCTTAATATCTTAATGATGTAGATAACGATGTTCTTCATTTTAACTCTTGGTAAAAGCTAATGTATTTGAATTTACAGGTTTGTGCATTGTTTGTGACTTCCTTTCATTCGATGCGAAAAGTAGTCGGATGTGACCAAAGACCTGCTTTAGTGAACCTACATTAATGCACATACATATCAATCAGTGAGAATATGTATATTCACCTTGAATACTTTAATTAACTGAATTCACAGGGCTGATTCAATTTATTCCTAGGTCGATATTAATGAATTTTATATGTATGTATATTCTCGAATGGAGTCTCGAAGTACGAGGGTCTCCTGGAAAGTAGAATAATCCAGAATAATAAATTTATAGTAAATTATTAGAGCTTTTAAAGAGAACCCTAGTCCAAATGATTTAGAGCAGTCATTGTGAGGCCTTAGACAAAAAATTTATTTATACTACTATCCGATGTATGAACTTCAAAGCCAAATTCAATAATGAAATGAATCTTTGTCAGGCTGGATGTATTGTAGCCGAATTGGTTATGTATGGGATCCGTCCTGTATCAAGGGTTTATCTTGAATTTTGAATAATCACAGCTTCAAAAATTGTGTCTGGATTAACCTTGAACGCCTAGATCAATTTATAACAGAGTCTTACTTTTGTTTTTTCCTTCCTTTTTATAATAACATTACTCATGTTTTTATTTTTAGTAGCCTTCCTGTAGTAAATGAAGTCTGAATAAGTTATTTTTGTATTTGTCTGAAGATCAGCTACTAAGGACAAAGGATTAGTTGTGGCTGAAGTTTCTTTGTCCTTAGATGAGAAAGTGGACTCAGCTCTTCTCGAGGCAGACCAGTGTAAACAGTGAAAGTGCTGGATAATCGTCCAGAGAAAGAGTTTAGCCAGCAAAAGAGATTTTTTTTTTTTTTTTTTTAGCTCCTGACAGACATTAGCGGATTTCCTTCCGCGAAACATATACTTTCTTTTTAACTTGAACTCAATTAAAACACAGCTCTTTTGTTCAAGCTTATTATTTTTATTGCCCTATTTAAAGCAAATAAAAAGTTATAAATTTATAAATTATAATTTTATTTGTGGTTTTTAATCCCACGTAAATTTAAAACAATTAATGCAAGGGAATAGAATAAAAAATCTAACTGTCCCAGCCAGGGCTCGAACCTGGATCTCCTGCTAATCGGGCAAGCGCGTTATCCTATTACGCTACCGGGAGAGCCAGGTATCTTATTAAATTCCCAGCACTAGTGTTTAGATCTAACCTCCGAGAAAGACGAATACATCCTCTTATGCTGAAAGGAGCTGACATTATCTAGCTATTTATCATCTCTCGTTATTTACTTTTTATTTTTGTATATAAATTATAATTTTATCGTGATATTTAATCCCAGGTAAATTTAAATCTATTAATGCGAGGATAGAATAAAAAATCTAACTGTCCCAGCCAGGGCACGAACCTGGATCTCCTGCTAATCTGACAAGTGCGTTATCCTATTACTCTACCGGGAGAGCCAGATAATAACCTATAATAACATATTAAATTCCCAGCACTAGCACTTGCCCGGTTAGCAGAAGATCCAGGTTCGAGCCCTGGCTGGGAGAGCTAGATTTTTTATTCTATTATTTTGCATTAATTGGTTTAAAAAGTTATAAATATTCTATCTAGTGCAGAAAACAGAAAGTAAGGAATTTAGTTGTTGGAGGCACATTATTTGAGAAATAATCAGAACTTCTTATTTGCTATTATATAACAGTGTATTGTNCATTCTCTCTCTCTCTCTCTCTCTCTCTCTCTCTCTCTCTCTCTCTCTCTCTCTCTATCTCTATCTCTATTTAACTACCTATCTAGCTACCTGCAGAGTCACTCTACTAGTATAATTTTTCACCCTTTGTTTGCATTCGTTTCTTTGTTTGTCTAAAACCAAAAGAATAATTATTAGATGATTTTTGTTGGGTTTCGGGCAAGGTAGGCTTTCTACCTTGATCGAACCCCAACAAAAATCATCTAATAATAAAACAACGGTAAAAAAAACTCTCCGTTTGAACCAAAAGAATAATGTTTTAAGAAATATATTAAAATATTTTGAATAAATTATTTGATTTATTTTACTTAAATCCTGTTTTTTATTATAAGTAATTTCATTATTTTAATGAACTGGGGCTATACAGTTATAAGGGCTCTGAAGATGAGATAATATAAGGCTATCCTGGGCTCTGAATATGAGATATTGAATCTCGAAAGCGCTCATCTTTAATAATTAAATAATTATCATTTTCAGCGAGCGAACTTTAACAGTTTTGTATCCCTTATAATAATTAATTTCTTTTCAAGTAGAGTTCAGTCAAGTAACAATAATTTTCATTTGGTAATAAAAAAAATTAATAGTTAATACCTTTGTGAAAGCTTTTTTAATTTCAATACTATGAAATATTCTTTTTTCTTACTTATTTTGTAATGAATTCATAATTTGTAACTCCTTTTTACAGTGACAATAGGATATTATTTCCTTATAAACTAACCCGCAACGTAATAAGACTTTGCAGGCTTGCGGAATAGTATTTGAAGGCGCTAGAGGGTGCAGTCAATTTTATCAGATACTACATTATTTTTCTTGAATTTAAAAAATAAATTATTCTAAAATTTATTATCTGGTGGTTTTGTTGAAATTACTGCGCCAAAGCTTTTATTAATATTAATATTATTATTGCTTTTACCATGCATATGATAGAGGCCTACAATACTATCCATAACTTACATATATTGAGTAATATGTTTATATTATATTCTTAAATTCTTAGACGGGGATATTAATTCCTTGAAAAAATTATAATTATTTGTATAATTTACATTAAAGTTATTATATATCATAGGTTTTCGTATTTCTTGGCTCAAATAATGCTTCATTATATTCTTTTAGAAGCATTATTTCTGTTCCAAGCAAAAACTGCCCTGGTTTAGCCAGAATATTCTAATTCTCACTGTTTTTAGTAGTTTTCATACAGGTTCCTATGAAATGGGTGAGAGTTTTTAAGAGATTCTTGGGATCAAATACCTGTGTAATATGTGACTTTTAAGAAATAAATAAACGTATAAAGAAAAATTTGGAATTTCACTAGCGAAATAAAATTAATTTCTAATGCAAAATACTAGTAAAAGTGTAATAAACAAGAAAGTTCCTATTTTTTGTTGTTGTGTGTATGAGTCTGGAAGTAAGTAAAGAGAATTTCAGAAGAAATTCAACACTGCTTTGAAGTATGCATGAAGCACATTTTCACAGGAAGGAAGTATAGAACTTCTACTCATATCTTATTGATTGTTTGTGATATATCTCTGTAATCTCCAAAAAATAAGACATAATTACTTATGTTTGTGATATAATTTTCAGGAGAGAAAAATAAAATCATTAATAAATATATTAATATGAATATAGAAACGTAAAAATATCTTATGATGTGTATTAAATACTGAACACTTAATGAGAGGGAATAGAAAATAAAAAACTATCTGTCCCAGCCAGAATTCGAATCTGGATCTCCTGCTTTCCGGGCCGGTATATTTCCATTTCACCACAAGGACTAGCTAGATATCTCATTAAATTCCCTCTACACTAGCGAAAGCCTAACCTCCGAGAAAGACGAATACATCGTCATTTACTCGAAGGAGCTGACATTGTCTAGCTATTTATCGACTCTCGTTATTTAATGTCCAAGTGATAGACAGACAGATAGATTTTGTACGAGTATTCTACTCCCTTACATTAATTGTTTCAAATTTTTGTGGGATAATAAACCACAACTAAATTAATATATATTAAATATTTTTCTTCGCCCAACTTAGGGGCTTGTACTTATCGTTGCCCTCTTTCCACTGAGAGTTCAGATTCGATCTGACCTCTGGTGGGGTACAACGCCCTTCTTGAGGGTTGCGTGACTTCGTTTCAGACTTCCCTCACTTTTATCTTCTTGCCATTTTATACAATTAAGTTTAGTTACAAGAGGTTCTTTATAACCAGCTTATATATAAATCAGCCCAAAGTTTGGACTGTTATTATATTTCAATCAGAACGCGGGTAGGTCAGGCACCTTTGATTTTACTGTGCTGTGAGTGAGTTGTTTCCAATGTTGAGTAGAAAATGTGTAAATAGGTTTGTCTAGTGGTCCTGGCTAAGTTCACTATTACAAATACTTTCTTTTGTAGTTTTTTTAGGAGTCTTGTTATTTTATGTTATTCCCTTGAATCCATCATAATTTATTATAATTATTAAATCTTGACGGTTGGAGCAAGATCGCCATAAGTCTCAACAAAAATTCGATGACATTCAGATGCCTTTTTCTTTTGATTAAATAAGAAAATCATGACATGCCGCAAATGCTCTTTATTTGGCTTAAAATTAGACATTTTTAACACCAAAGAAAGATATGATACGTCCACGTAAACGACTTAAAAACAACTGACTTTTGTAAACAAATGACTAAAAAATTCTATTGGAATTAAAACGACATTTTAAACTTGCATACCTGGTAAGAGTCCGTGGCGTCTGTTGAGTTCATGACGCTTGGTTTTCATTATATTCACTCCAGTTTTTTGGAAATACTAAGTAAGAAAGAAAAAAAAAAAAACAATTGAAATTTACTTTTTAATTAAATTTTTATGGGTGCGGATATATTTGTGTGTGTTTGTGTGCACGCATATTCTGGAAGCTGTTTGTGTGTGTTGGTGCGTTTGTATTGTTTGTGTTATATAAAGAGAAACTTGTCTTTCAAAGGCTCTGCGGTGTTTTGTTGAAACCCCGTTCTTTGAGTTCAGGAGCCGTATTCTTTTTTTTTTTTTTTTTTTTTTGGGGTCAAACAATTTTTTTGTTGATATGTATGAGGCAATATGATGCCGATATGAGGCAAAATTTTATTGGAAAAGACAAGCCATTTCAAGGGATACTACTCGAGACGTTCTAGAGATAATTTTCTTTCGTATTTGGTTCTAAATGTAGGTAATACTTTGTTATTGCTCAATCAGAAAAAATAGTCAATCATTATTTTAAAAATCTTTTTCATCACCACCTTTATCGTGCACTTCTTCAATTTTAAGTCGAATCGTGCTTAATATGAATTATTAGCTAGTACAAATGAATAGAACGGATATAATAACTGAAAAAAATAATTTTAAAACTTGAAAGAATTTTTGTATGTCCTCCTCTAAATTTAAATATTCCTTAAATTTGAATAAGAATTACTTCATACTTATTCCGTGGAGTTCAATTGGATCATAAGATAAAACCAATTTTTCGAAACTTTTTCTTTACGCTTAAAGCTCTTTTGAGCAAATTAGGGGAATGTGTAGTAGATGCGTCATTAGTAACATAATTCTTGCTTTACGGGGAACCCATTTGTTAAACTAGACCTTTTTTGCCGCTAGATCACTTCAAATGCGCTCTGATGATAGATGCTGAGCCTAAATATTGATTAGATAATTGATAAGAGTAAGGTCGAAACTCAAATCACTTTTTTCTCATATAACCATATTTAAATGAGTAAAAAGTATGGTTTCATTTGGTTTATATATATAT
>KZ807789.1:346966-351806 GCA_000696205.2 Oncopeltus fasciatus | reverse complement strand
AGTCATGGAAATGTGAACTTAGGGACAGGACGTCCTCTCTTATCTTCATGATAGCCCTGAAGATGGCTTACAATGTAAGCCGAAACGTTGGCAGATAATCCTTCATTAAAAAAAAATACATTTTTTTAATTTGTGTTTTTTGGATCTACCTCGACCGAACCACAACTAAAATCATCTTAAAAACAAATAAAAGTTTGACACTCAAGAGCTGAGTAAACTAAATATATTTCCCATAGCCTTCTAAAATGGATTAGTATCCCAAGAGAACGATAATGGATAATAATGTATATGTATATACATATATATATTTAATCAGTTACATAAATACAGCTAACAGAGAATAAGATAATGAAAGATGTAGATTTTTTACGCTTATGATATCCAATTTAAATTTACTTAGCTCAATTTATCTTCCAGTTTCCTAAGTAATTTGTTTATATTACGATATAATGCAGTAATATTTTCTTATTGAAAGATTTAAGTCATACGGATTAATTTTAATATTATCATATTACTAATATATTTGAAATTTTAATGTCGGAGAAGCCATCCACAAGCATATAACTCATAAAATGTTCCCAACAAAGGGCACGACAAAGGTGATTATAGTCATGAACGGCTAATATATACAGACAAACACTCATTACTTGTATTAATTGGTTAAAGGTAACCACACTCTTCCGATATTCCATTTATTACTTCTGGTATTTCTAAGTTTTTTTCTTCTTTCTTTGTCACATAGGATCATATAGTAGATAGGAGCTTGGAACTAGCCAACTGATTCTAAACAGCCATAGCTCAAGTCAGACTTATTTTTTACTTAGGCTAGCATAGTTTTCTATCAAGACCAAGCTCATTCGTACAACATCAACGAAAGGGCCTAGAAATTTTGGACGTTTAATTTGTAATTTTTTGTAAATTTTTTTTCTCCCACTTACAAATGACTCATTTTAAAATTAATCTATTAGTCTCTTTATTTGTTACAACTTTCTTGCCTTTTGCTCAACTCAAATATAAAAATTTCCCACTAGATACGGACCCCATGTAGCACAAGTTATACTTCGTCCTTGTTATGGAAGCTTTTCTTCACTCTGCTTTCTATTGTCCACATAGGAAATCGCTCTGGTCTTTTTAATGCATTATTATTAACGTCAATTATTATTATTATATCAATCGCTGTTATTTATTGTCCTGCATAAGTTTGTCATGTTTTTATCACATAGTTCAGAGCTATACCTTCTCATGGCTATGACACGTTCCTAAATATATANATTTATATTAATTTGTTCTTATTTTTTTTCTATTAATAATTTCAATTTTTTAATGTTTCAAATTAAAATTGTATAAAAGAACAATTTAAAAATGTATTTAATTGCTGAGAAATTTTGAAAAAATTAGTATGCACTTTCATTATAAGAGTTACTATCTGAAAATGTGTTCTCTATAACTTTTTATTAAAGATTAAGAGTGGATAGTGGTTAGGCCAGAGACCTTACATTACAGAGTTTTAGAACCCAGTTAACTAAGAAAGACTGAATTTTTATTAATACCATTTAGATCTTCCTGTACAGATACATGTATCTATTGTTAATTACCAATTTTATTATTGCCTAAAAAATTAGTAAATAATTGTTTTACAGGTAGTGCAGGTGGCTATCCTCGTCCTAGTTTGTTGCCTCCTAGGGAGGCCCTTGGACTTCACCCATCCGATCTCCTTTCTCGACCTTATGCTGATCAGTTGGCACATCAGGTATGAATTTGAATAAAATTGTCTTAAATTATTTCATTCTAAAAATATGTGACTGTTCAAACTTTATTTGATTTTAACCAGTCTTTATAGAATGAGAAAAAATAGACTACTATTAAAATAAGTCAGTGCTATGCAAAATTTTATAATTTTAGACTGTACATTTTGTGCTTGTAAATTTATGTAATTTAAATTATTTATGTAAATTTAAGTATATATTCTGTTATAATATAATTTTCTGGCATATTAATTTTGAAGTGTGTGTTACCACTGAAGAGGTATATTTTCTTTGAAATGGAAGAAAACTTTGTAATTATAAATAAATTCCTGTCTGAAATTTGATAGTTTACTTTTTTTTTAATTCTCAATCTTATAAAAAATATTATTATGGTTCTAAAGAGGTTTTCATATGAAATCTCTCATTAATTGTTTAAAATTTACGTGGGATGATAAACCACAACCAAATTAATATATAAAAAGAAAAATTTAAAAAAGTAAATGACGAGAGTTGACAAATAGCTTGACAATGTTAGCTCCTTTGAGTTTAAGACGATGTATTGGTCTTTCTCGTGGGTTAGGCTCTCGCTAGTATGGTGGGAATTTAATAAGTTATTTAGCTCGTCCCGTTTGTTTAACGAAAGCATTCCGGCCCGGCAAGCAGTCGATCCAGGTTCGTGTCCTGGCTGGGACAGATAGATTTTTTTATTCTATTCCCTCTCATTAATTGTTTAGTAATTTTCAAACTTTTGTGTACTGTAGGATCGAGCGCCCCTTTACCAAATACAGTTCGGCTTAGAGTAAATCTTAGCGAACTTACTTTCTCCTCGATGTCTTAATTTTCCGTAGAATCAAATTAATAATGCCATATTCTCCTTATGATCCTTGGAAATTAGTTTAATTTAATTGTAACAACTCCTCCCTGACGAGCTTCATAAGTCATTTAACCTCCAGCATCCGTACCACACGATAAGTTTCATATGAAATCAATAAGAAGAAAGTTTGCCTTAAGCTGGGGAAAAGGGCAGAGTCGAAGAAGGAAAAAATGCCCGATAAAATAAGAGATATGGGAGCGGGAGTTAAGCTGTCAATGAGATAGAGATAAGAGATTAATGCTGGGAGTCTGCTGGTATATCTGCTCTGAGATACCCCCATGACCCGGCCACTATGATACGCTTTTTACCACTACTTACTAAATCCCGGCCACCGATAACGCCGCCAACTTAACTGATTGTGGGCGACCCTTATCTCTGCCTCTCTCTTATCATCCACACCAAACTAGAAAAAACAAACAGAGAATCATTCCCTTTATAGTTTGTTTTAAACAAGTCCATTCATAGTCCTTCCTGGCTTTTATTTCTACTGAACGCAGAAGCTGCATGAGCTAAGATACTAACTGAGCAGTATGGTTAATTAATGTTTGCATTTGAATTTACCTCTTATGAAAAACCCACATCAAATCCTTCGTATTTCTATTGAAACAAAAAAAAAAAAATAAAAAAGTCATGGAAATGTGAACTTAGGGACAGGACGTCCTCTCTCATCTTCATGATAGGTAGGTGTGGCAAATTACTGCTTTAATGATATTTCAATTTTTTTCTTGTTAATAAGTTGTTTGTTTACAGGTTTTTTCAAATTGGTTCTTTTTCAAATTGTTTTCATAAACTTTAAATTGTCTTACATAGCTTTCTACATTCATACTCTTGATATCATATTATATTATAATTCTCTATTATACTAATTTCAATGATTATTTTATTCTCATGACATTGTATTTCTATAGCCCTGAAGATGGCTTAGATTGCATATAAGATGGCAAACGTTGGCAGATAATCCTTTATTAAAAAAATACATTTTTTAAATTTGTGTTTTTTTGGATCTACCTTGACCGAACCTCAACTAAAATCATCTTAGAAAAAAGGCTGTGTGACTCTCCTGTAATCGTGTGTGGTTCAATTACGGCTATCAAATTTTCCCTGAAAGGTGGGCACCGTATCATAAGGAATATTCATAAATTCAGTAATCGATTCGAAATCAGACTCCCCAATCTAAATGGGCGGGATTATAATGTGTGCGTAAGTGCATTGTATGTTTATTACGTGGGGGGGGGGGGGGACTTTATATCATCCGGCCAGTGGAAAATGGACCAGGACCACTTTTCCCTTAAAAAACTAAACGTCGGAAGCCATTAGGCAATTACCCCTGGATAAGGGGTTGCTAAATAACTCCCGGGGGTTGTGATCCAAGACTCAGTCATTACGACCCATCGCCCTGGTGTTTAGTCAGTTTAACTGAGAGTAAAACTCCGAGCGACGCCACAGATTGACTTTAGATAGCGGTAGAACTGGAAGCACACAATGGAAACATTGTCTGCTCGTACATCTTCAGCCTATTGGTGCTCTGTCATAAATTACTTTTCTTACTTCATTAGTTATAAATACTATTATTAATAATCTTCATTTTTTTTCTCTGTTATTTTATTAAATTTATGCCATAAAAGTTAGAAGCTCCTGGGGTTGAAACAGCAGGTTGCTCTGAAGTTTAATCATAACAGACTGCTAACACAAGTTCAAGAACGGAGATGGAACACATTTCTTCAATAATATTATTATTTCTTAAATATGTTTCATTATGTAAAAAAAAAAAGAAAAAAAAAAGGGTTCTAGATAATTTAAAACCTTAATTTAACTCTTCTAACGTTCTGAGATCAATCAATAAATTAGGCACATTGTCTGTATTGATTAAACCTCAACTTTTATAAGCTTGTTCAGCCGTTACTCAGAAATTTCGTTTTGTGAAGTACAAGATACGGTTGGCAGTATTTCTTTTTTAATTCATTTTTTGGATGTTATGTTTCTTGAAAAGTAAAAAATCTAATTTTGAGAGGCACGAGTGTTGAGTTAAATTATCCAGGTCAACTTATATAATAAAATGTCTAAATAACATATTTGAAAAACTTACAGGTACAGCAGTACAACATAAATGTTTACAATATTTTAGTAGATATAATATTTATATAGGTACTATTAGATGATTTTAGTTGGGGTTTGTTCGAGGTAGATCCAAAAAAAAAAAATTTACAAATATAAAAAAAGA
>KZ807789.1:336966-344466 GCA_000696205.2 Oncopeltus fasciatus | reverse complement strand
ACACACACACACACACACACACACACACACACACACACACACACACACACACACACACACACACACACACACACACACACACACACACACACACACACACACACACACACACACACACACACACACACACACACACACACACACACACACACACACACACACACACACACACACACACACACACACACACACACACACACACACACACACACACACACACACACACACACACACACACACACACACACACACACACACACACACACACACACACACACACACACACACACACACACACACACACACACACACACACACACACACACACACACACACACACACACACACACACACACACACACACACACACACACACACACACACACACACACACACACACACACACACACACACACACACACACACACACACACACACACACACACACACACACACACACACACACACACACACACACACACACACACACACACACACACACACACACACACACACACACACACACACACACACACACACACACACACACACACACACACACACACACACACACACACACACACACACACACACACACACACACACACACACACACACACACACACACACACACACACACACACACACACACACACACACACACACACACACACACACACACACACACACACACACACACACACACACACACACACACACACACACACACACACACACACACACACACACACACACACACACACACACACACACACACACACACACACACACACACACACACACACACACACACACACACACACACACACACACACACACACACACACACACACACACACACACACACACACACACACACACACACACACACACACACACACACACACACACACACACACACACACACACACACACACACACACACACACACACACACACACACACACACACACACACACACACACACACACACACACACACACACACACACACACACACACACACACACACACACACACACACACACACACACACACACACACACACACACACACACACACACACACACACACACACACACACACACACACACACACACACACACACACACACACACACACACACACACACACACACACACACACACACACACACACACACACACACACACACACACACACACACACACACACACACACACACACACACACACACACACACACACACACACACACACACACACACACACACACACACACACACACACACACACACACACACACACACACACACACACACACACACACACACACACACACACACACACACACACACACACACACACACACACACACACACACACACACACACACACACACACACACACACACACACACACACACACACACACACACACACACACACACACACACACACACACACACACACACACACACACACACACACACACACACACACACACACACACACACACACACACACACACACACACACACACACACACACACACACACACACACACACACACACACACACACACACACACACACACACACACACACACACACACACACACACACACACACACACACACACACACACACACACACACACACACACACACACACACACACACACACACACACACACACACACACACACACACACACACACACACACACACACACACACACACACACACACACACACACACACACACACACACACACACACACACACACACACACACACACACACACACACACACACACACACACACACACACACACACACACACACACACACACACACACACACACACACACACACACACACACACACACACACACACACACACACACACACACACACACACACACACACACACACACACACACACACACACACACACACACACACACACACACACACACACACACACACACACACACACACACACACACACACACACACACACACACACACACACACACACACACACACACACACACACACACACACACACACACACACACACACACACACACACACACACACACACACACACACACACACACTTATATATATATATAAAGTATATATAGAAAATGAAACACTGGTTACTGCGTGTGCCAGCACACACACACACACACACACATATGTATGTATTCTTTTAATAAAAATGAAGTTGATACGACTTCCTTTGTATTCTCACGGAGCTCTTTAATAATTTATCAAAATATGTAAATTTTTCCATGGGAATTGTGTACTGTTTCATTTAAATTTAATTCTGTATTTTCAAAACATCACACACGAAATTCTTTCAAAGTGGTACACAAAGCTACCTTTTCTTGAATTTAAGTTACACATAGAACACTTATCTATCCCATCATAATACCTCTTATAATTATAACTTTAGTGTTCTCCTCTACATTTTAATACCCATCCCTTGAAACTACCACTCGTTAAAGTATCATCCATACAGTGATTCAGGTGCTTGTACATAGTACAAGTGTCAGACTCTTTCACTGTACGCTTATATTTCGCATGTCCTTCTTAACGAACTCCTGGAAGTCACAGAATAATGTTTTAGATGCCCCTTTTGGGGTCCGTAACATTAAGGCATAGTAATAGGCTCCGAGTATTAGAACAATAATAATTTTTTTTTTAAATTGTTTTGATTGTTCTTGGGATATCTATAATCAGCTAACTCTAAAACCCGCCGAGTATATTTTAGTTACAGTTTTAGAGTATACAAGTATGTTGAAAGACAGTTTCTAAATGTATGACTTAATTTAGTATGTTCCTCGGCAGATAAAATTTGTTTATTATTATTAAAGAATGAGAGTAATTTGTTAACAATTGTATATCTCCTACCTCCCCAGGTTGAGCCTCATAACAGATAATAGATAGTTCTGCTTATCGTGTTAAATACAATGGTTTTAGATACTAAGTCGGTTTTAGATAAGACTTAGGTTGTATCCGATACAAAAAAATCCTCCTTTAGCCCTGACTTGCACAGAAACTCTCCTAGCTGCAACCGAATGCAAACAGTAGTTTTTAATTATTTGGCATAACTTAAAGTATCTGCTTCTACTATAAAAGTTTCAAACAAAAAAAAAAATTAAATTCTTTAATATAATTAATAATATATGTTCTGATTTTCTTGCCATTTGTAGGCCTTTCTTTATTTTTAATTTTTACATCTTATCTAGAAATATTTTCATTCTCCTTTTCTTGCTTCTTAGAGTGGAAGATTTAGAACTTTTAAATTCTTGTTTTAAATTATTTTCGTCAAATGATTCTTTAACTTCAATATCAAATTCTTCTGAGCCAGTTGTGTACTGCACAATAGTTGCAATAACTTAAAATTTTTCGAACACATTTGCTAATTATATTCTAGTAAAATATGATTTATTTAATTTTCCTGACAAAAATGTATCATTTTTTAACCATATTTATCCTTTATTCCAAAGACTTTTCGCTTGCATAAATAAATTTCTATACATGTTAGACATAGTTTTATGGATAAAATTGTTATTTATAGAATTATTAGAGAGACCTTGTGAGCTTCAGTTTAAATTTTTTTTTCTTTTGCCTTCATTAATAGTTAAATGATTAAAGGAAAGATTTTTAACGATATTTAACAATGAAGGGTTCATGTGAAAATTCTGAATTTTAATTTAACGGTCTATGAGCCACAATTAGTTTATTTTTTACAGAGAAAATTTATATGCAGCATTTATATACAGAATTTGAATGATTAATGCAAATTAATAAAATGGGACAAATGGGAGTGGGGGTTTTCCCGTAACCTACTGTTCGGCGAAAAGTATGAAATGTGCTAAAAAGCCGAAATACTTAAATTATCAGAGAGAAACTCTACACCGTAAATTTCAATACTTATGCATATGATTTGGATTGTTATTTATTGAGAACTCACTCTCAGGAAGACGTGTACACCTAAAACCCTTAATAAATAGAACGTACTCCCAGACTTATTTGTTATTTAAGCTAAATGACTCACTACATTTTGCATGGAATAATAGTTCCAGCCTAAATACTGTAAGAAACCTCTGAATCAAAAAAATAAAAATTTCATTCTTTTTTCTGGGTTATGTAATAAATTTTTTTTTTTTTAAATTGAAATCTCATTGACCGAATCCTGACTATCTTACTTAATCTTTTGATTAGAGTCAAGTTCATGCTTTTGGACTGTTTTGTCATTTTTGGAACTTTATAAATCCCATTTTATGCCATTTATAATATGACATATATTACATGAAGTACATAAATTAAATATTGTGTTTCTTGTAATTCAGAAAATAAATGCATTGGAAATTGGTTACTAGAAATGTAAAGTTCAAATACAAATATTCCTTTACTAAGACACTGAGGAATTCGCTCAATTAACGCTGTTCTATTGTGACGGAAATGTTTCTATTGTAGATTTCCCATTATGAAATCAAGTTATTCACGACTGTCTGTAAGAAATCGAAGACGCATATCGCGGACAAGTGGTCGGAGTGAAGCGATAAGAAATCTCAGCTATGGCTCTACTTAGAGGTCTAAGACCCTTAGTAAGTTCTTCTTAAGTGTGTTGCATCATACAAGTAGAAATTAACGGTCGGTGTTGGAGTATCCCAGGCTTCAGGTGTCGATGAATTGCTTGAGGCTAAAGGCTCTTATAAAGAATGAATATATGAACAATTTGACTCGGTCCAACCCGGAAGATGAAATGGTAAATACATCTGACGACTGACGAAGCCTACGTGAACATCATCTAATATTGCTAACACTATAGGTTTTGCGAAGTAACGCCCAAATAGATCTAGTAGTATGTCCTAAACCTATACAACCTACTGATACACTCTTCCCCGAGCGCATAAGGCGTTTAAGGCCGAGTGAGACTCATTGCTCGGCAGTTC
Organism: Oncopeltus fasciatus; assembly: GCA_000696205.2. Taxonomy (NCBI): domain Eukaryota; kingdom Metazoa; phylum Arthropoda; class Insecta; order Hemiptera; family Lygaeidae; genus Oncopeltus; species Oncopeltus fasciatus. Next base: position 339,496 of record KZ807789.1, on the reverse strand, counting down.
TCCATTGAGGCGCACAATTACCAGAATAAAACGTAGCGTTCCTCCAGTTACAAGGCCCGTACGGAGCCTCTAATAGCACACATCCTCCGACAAGATCCCTCCGCAACCCGGTAATCATCGATATTCTCTTCACCGCCAAACTCTAATCAGAGGAAGCAAGCTCTCACCCACGACGTCTAATTGTCGGCCTGCGTTACCTTTAATTGATCCCATCAGCGCGCAAGGCTCCCCCCACCATTCCTGTAATCAGATGTCCAGGGACCGTTGGGGCTAGCCGGCAGCTCCTCTTGGCGCCTCTCGCTGCCGCATTTGCATCCCTCTGTCGGCGAAACGCATAGACCGTTTTCAGTTTCACTTGCTCCTCGAGATACTTTTCTCATACAAAGTCTCGCCATTAGAATTAATATCCAGCTGTTAAATAGTCATTAACAGGCGCCGATGTAATATATTAATGTACCGTGACGTACTCCACCATCCCCCATCAATTTTCACACACACGTACACTTACATACCTCCTTAGAGGTACTGTTACTCCTGTCTATAGAAATATTCATCATGAGAACTATTTTTTTTTTTATTAATAAAAATATTAACAAACTAAAACCATTCTTATTGGTACTGATTATATACTTAATCTCTGCTACACATATTTTATCACTATTGAAGGGTCTAAGCATGATTTTAATGACTAGAAGACTTGTCGGTTTAGGGAATGAATTATGAGCATTTTGCCTCTACTTTGAAAATTATAATTTATTACAAATAATTCTAATTGATCAAACACTTTAACCCATCTGGAAAACACTTGGATTTCTCGAAGTTGAATTTCTTATGCGCGCCGGTAAGTGACGCCAGTAAATAATTTTTAATAATGACTAAAAGTGTCATTATGGACATCAAAGTGGCTAAGTTACTTCCTAGGTAAATGTCATAAATGTTGTTGGATTTGAAAAAAATACAACAAGAATAAATATTATATCATTTGTAAACTAGACAGTCTCATCTTGCATGTAGTGAGGAATATTTTCTCTTACCGTTGGGAAATTGAATAAATACGTCACGCAGGAGCTGCGCAGTCTACGCAAATTTATTTCCTATACTTCATTAAGTATATAAATATAAATAAGACTAAGTGAGGAAGTTAATTATTTACAAGCCGGGGAGATATATAAGTGTCAAATATATAACCACTAAACCCTTTCAGACCTGAATTTTTGTAGTTTATAATGTGGACATATGAACACAAGCGTTCTCAATTTCACTTGTAGCGAAATAAATACCAAAAAAATTGTATTTACCATTTCATCTTCCAAAAAAGAACAATTTGACTCGGTCCAACCCGGAAGATGAAATGGTAAATACATCTGACGACCGACGAAGCCTACGTGAACACCAAAAAAATTGTATATTTTATGTGTACATTTGTGTACGCCAGGTCTGACAGGGTTAACTAAAACTCTATACTGGTCCGGGTCGGAAATAAGGAAGTACTCACCCTTCGTAGTTACATTAGTATTTAAATAAAAGAAAATTTATTCATTAAAAAGTGATTTTCCTAAAAACATAATACAATATTATGTAAAAAATTACAATTTGTACTAACAATCATCCATGAAGTCCTACATAACTCTCATAACAACGAATATATTACGATTATAAATTTGGGTCTCCATTTAACCCCCATTTTTCACATACAATTTCAAAGAAAAATAAATTGTATTCAAGGACTTGCAATGAAAAGGCAAAGCGGGCGCTAAAGTACGCTACAGACTGGCAGTGAAGGTAGAGTGGGGGAAGTGTACACCCATTTTAGCCACATTCGTAAAGTACTTGCATAATAAGAGTTTTCATTCCGTTCATGTAGAATCGGTGAATATATGTTGAAGTTTTTCAAAAGTCCAAATAACTTAACTCGCTTTATTTCCCTACAAGAAATCTGCTAAAATATTTGAATTTCATTATATAACAATTTTATCCAACCAAAGTTTATAGGGAGTTATTATTAAAAATAATATTTTCAATTTTCATGCAGTTGACCAATCTATTATTTCCCTTTCTTTCACCACAAATTCATTTAATTTTATTCAATATAAACGTCAGAATCCTCCTGTTATGTTCTAATTTTAGGCTATTAAATAAGTAGAATTATAAATTTTGATCACCCTCTAATCTCTCCTCCTTATCCTCATTTGGTTTCAGCCAAAAAATATTTTTTTCAGGAGCTTGCAATGAAAAGCCTAAATACAGAATTTTGTTTTTATGTTTTAAAACAAGATGGATCTACCATAACATTGTAAATTCTTTCTTAAATGTATTTTTTAATGTACGGGATTTTTAAAAATGTTATGATATATAATTTTCATTATATCATATTTTACATTGAATATATGAAGAGAATAAGGTCATTAATGAATTACTTATTAAAAGTAAGCTTAAATAGCAAAATTGGTAGGATTTTTAAATGTGGACACTCGAGCCTATAAAGACAAATAAATATAATATGTATTAATTTATAATAGGTTTTATATAT
>KZ807789.1:317995-332797 GCA_000696205.2 Oncopeltus fasciatus | reverse complement strand
GGGGGGGGGGGGATATATATATATATATAGGGAGAGAGAGAGAGAGAGAGAGAGAAAAAGAGAGAAAGAGTGTGTGTGTGTGAAAGAGAGACACACACACACAGTTTTAAAGGGTCATTTTTTTTTGCTTCCTTCACGTATGATTAGCTAAAGTCTGTTGGGATGTTTAGCAACTGACTGATCAATTGTGATGTTTAGTTAACTGAGGCAAAAGTCGCGTCATGTTAACTATGTGAATAGCTAGATTTCTCTGTTTGATCTAGAGATATTTACTACTAATCTATTTGCTAATATTATACATTGAAATCCACAACTTTGAAATTTAGTATAATTTCCTTGATTAGCAACATTATATTCGATAACAGTGCTCAATATTTTTACATTTAGACTGAATATACTGAATTTCAGCAACATTAAAAGGATTTGAGGTATTTAAGAGAACACAATAATAAATACTCTGGGGCTTACCTGAATCACGACAATGCTAAGAATGGTTAACATCGGAAAACCGCTAAACTATCCTTCAACTGTTATAACCTTTTAGATAAATTTTTAAATGTCCTTCCTATATATGTGCAGGAAAAAAAAATCATTTAACTTGCACGTAAGAAGATCTAATTTTATTAATTATTAACATTTTTGCAACGTTAGACACTCTCACTAACATAAAGCTGTGATAATAACGAAAATTAAGTTTGGTTCTTTTGTAAATCCCCTCATACTCACCTCCCCTCTCCTCCTAGTACTTAACTAATTTCTGTTATTTACGAACTTAAAGAGCGCAAATGCTGAATTTGATTTTTATATTATAGAAAGTGGCTTGACGATCCTATTTACATTCCTTAATACCTTCATTAATATTCATTTCTCCTGAAATTTTAAAGAACACAAATGCTCTAAAATGAAATTTTTCTATTTCCAATGAATTTCTTTTGTAAGTCTATGTATTTTTCAACTTTGCCAGTGAATAGAATTATGGTGACTATTAAAATATTTATTCTATTATTTTTTTACATATAACCTGGCTATGGCGGGGCGTGATCCTAATTGGCTAAAAATTCCACAGTTTAGTTGAAATCAAACAATTATTAAGTGATCTCTTTGAAGAATTCATACCATTGTTTTAATTGCAATAGAGATATCATGTTATTAATAAAACTAAAAATTTGTACCTTCCTCATTTATAATTGAAATATATTTGAGAAGTAAACATGGAAATTTAATAAAGTTAAAGCGATAAATAATATACTTTAATCTTGGCTATATTGAGCGCCATATCCGGTAGAGGCAGTGACCTCCGGTAAATATTCAATTATAGTAAATTGTGTTAAATGGAGCTTATCAGAAAACTAATTGTTCTATCTATATATCTAGAACAATATCTTCTTTTTGATTAGATGCTATTTTGTTATTAAATAATGATTTTGAAGATTGTTAGACCTTAAATTATACCATCCCTCCCAGGGGATCTAAGTGCATCTAACATTAATTTTGTAATTATTGTAGAACCAATTAAGCATGCGCACTTCAAAATTGCTCACCAATTATCAAAAATCGTTCCTGGTAATTACATTTATTTTTTGGGTTGCTATAATAAAATTGTCTATTTTGCTTAAGTTCTGAAAAACGCAAAATTTTATTTTTCAGTGTAAGTTGAAATGGAGAGTTTCTGACCGTGAAGTTTTCCAAAAAATACAATTTAAAAGTGTGTGTTTTTTAATTGTATGCCAACGTTTCGGCTTGCAATATAAGCAATCTTCAGGGTTATCATGAAGGCGAGAGGGTACGTCTTGCCACCAGGATCATATGTTCCTGACTTTATTTTCCAATGAATGGGAGTGTAGCATAATTTAGCAATGAGATAGTTGGCAGCATTAAAAAATTTAATGAATATAAATTCACCTTTTTGTACCGCCATGCCCAAAAAGAATGTTAAATTCGAAGAACAAACTTCTATTTGTCTTGCACAAAGTATAATTTTAAAAATTTTCTTAGGAAAACTTGGTAAAATTTAGATCTTTAATCTTGGTTATTTCTTCTCAACTTTGCACGGTATATATTTGATATTAATATTTTAATTTTTAAATATTTTTATTTTTTATTAGTTTAGTGTTCTTGTCTTTTGTAAATAATAGTAATTGAATTAAATTATTTACTTAATTTTAATACTGCTTGTTATTATTAATTGTTCTTCTTCTGTTTTTAATGTGTACTTATAATATGTATAGTGCATCCTTTGTTTAAAATGCTTTACATGTTGTAAATTTAGAGAAATAATTTTCAACTCTATATTTAAATATCAATATTTTTGGCTGCCGTAGCCAATAAAAGTAAAAAGGAGATTGAATTAAGAACATAAATCTCGTAGTGAGACCTGGAATGGGTAAATTCTCAATGATAATCTTCAAAAACACCAAAAGTTTACATATATTACATTATACACTTTTAAATACATTACTTTATATACTCCCTCATTAAATATACCTTTGAGACATGAGTCATTTTGAAACTTGGCTTTAAAGGTATTAATGTAGTAATACAGAAATCTGCCGAGAATAGCATGGATTGCTAAAAGAAAATTTCTGTGGGTTTAATCCCCTAGATGAGTTGTAACCTGTAGACTGACAGATATCAGCAATCTCGTGGTCATCGCCTTTCCCCATAACTCGGAGAACGCGAGTATGACTCCCTCAAGAGAAATTGCCAATAACCACTCGCTGAATAGTCCTTAATAATGAAATAAGGCGAATTTATGATTTTACATTAGACATATTGATGGGTGAGTGTGGGTGTGTATATGCGTTTATAATTATCAATCGGTTATAATAATAGCTTCTATTGTTTACAAAACAACTAAATAGCTTCTTTTTTTTTTCTTCCCATGTTTTCTTTAAGATCAACATAGTTAAAATAACTGATCATTTTTATTTCACAAGCTATTGAGGACGTTTTTTTTTTTTTTTTTTTTTTTTTTGTCACCAATATATAATCAAAAAATTTCATTTCATATAATTTGTCTCACAACTCTTACAAGAGATTTACGAGACAATTCACGATTTCAGCCATTATCGAACTCAAATATTATAAGTTCAAGCGTAATGACATTCAGTAACATAAATAAATGTGTAGGAGCCTTCACAATTATCATGCACAAACCCAAATTCGACAAACAAGTTTCCTCTACAAGACAACGAAAGAAAAAACTTGCGAGTTTTATGGGCGAAGTTGGCGAGTAGATAGCCAAAACAGATGGGAGACAATGTATTTAAACATGTAAATTTGCAATATTTATTGTTCTATGACACAGGAGGGAAAAGCATACATATAATAAATTTAAAAATACAACTCCAATGTGTTTGTTATTTAAATTTTCAAAAAAGAGTCTGTCAACCATTACATCTTCTATTTATAAGCAGGACCAGCATTCCAAAAATACCTTAAAGAATACTTTTTCTTAAGGTAATCAATCTTAAGATGGCCTTAAGCCTTAAACTACATTTAATATAATTTTATATTAAAATTAGATCGAAATGTTCGCACTCATTGTTATTATGACTTTACTTTTGAAAAAGTTAAAAATATAGTCCGTTCAAGAGAGTATTTATTCACACTCTATATTTATATTTCTCGCCAAATCTTCATTGAGCTGAAAAATACATTTTTTATTTTATTTTTTTCATTATATCCTTCAAGTGCAACAAAAACAGTTCAATCAAATACATAATAATTATTAACAAAATGAAATTTTTTTATAAATTTAAACCATTAATAACCATCTCAGCAACATAAATTTTATTCAAAGCTGGGTGAAATAACTGAGAAGTAGTCAGTCAGTAACCTCCACAGTTCGAAAATTTATTTCCAAAGCTGTGCTCTTTCGAGGCTCTCGCCTCATCTTCAGTGCTCTAAGTTGGTCGAGGAGAACTCTGATAATGAATGAACTGACCTGTACTCATTTATTTCACCCATCTTTGGTTAAGAACCACCACAGCCAGCTATTATATAGAAAGAAAAAAAATGTAGTCAGTCGGGGATTGACCACTTCAGACGGACCAATACTTTTCTTTGTCAATAAAAATGAAAATAAATATTTATCATAAAATTAAAATTATTTGGCATAACTTAAAGTATCTGTTTCTCCCATAAAAGTTTCAAACAAAAAAAAATTAAATTCTTTAATATAATTCAAAAACTCATTCAAATTAATTTTATTTTGTCTATTAATATTATAATTAGGTATATTTTCTATTTTTCTCGCCATGTGATCAGTCTTTATTTGTAAACCTTTCTTTATTTTTAACTTTTAAATCTTTGTATAGAAATATTTTTTCCTTTTCTTGCTTCTTAGAGTGGAAGATTTAGCACTTTCAAATTCTTGTTTTAAATTATTTTCGTCAAATGATTCTTTATCTTCAATATCAAATTTTTCTGAGCGAGTTGTGTACTGCACAATAGTTGCAATACCTTAAAATTTTTCGAAAACATTTGCTGATTATATTCTAGTAAATTATGATTTTTTTAATTCCCTGACAAAAATTCATCATTTTTGAACCATATTAATCCTTTATACTGAAGATTTTTCGATTGCATAAATAAATTTCTATACATGATAGACTTAGTTTTAAAGATAAAATTGTTATTTTTAGAATTATTAGAGAGACCTAGTGAGCTCCAGTTGAAATTTGTTTTTTCTTTGCCTTCATTAATAGTTTAACGATTAAAGGAAAGATTTTTAGCGATATTTAACAATGAAGGGGCCATGGGAAAATTCTGAATTTTAATTTAACGGTCTATGAGCCACAATTAGTTTATTTTTACAGAGAAAATTTATATACAGCATTTATTACGACATTTTGCATGGAATAATAATTCCAGTCTTAATACTGTAAGAAACCTTTAAACAAAAAAAATATAAATTTCATTCTTTTTTCTGGGTTATGTAATACAATTTTTTTTTTTTAATTTAAAATCTCGTTGACCGAATCCTGACAATACTTAATCTTTTGATTAGAGATACTTTCATGGTTTTGAACCCGAAATTTTTGAAAAAGTATACATCCCATTATATGGCACCTAAAAAATTTACTTGAAGTACATATGTACATAATATTGTGTTTCTTGTAATTCAGAAAATATTAATTTATTATAAAATTTAAAAAACGTAGAGTGCCTGTGTAAAAACCGTTAAACCAGATAAAAATTTCCCCAGAAGTAATTATGTTTCCTGGTAAATGATAGCTTATCCCAAACTACACACCCTCTAAGCTTTTCCGCCGAACGATTACGAGTGTACTGAAAAATAATTAAGCCAATAAACGATGGGTAACATATGTAATTAATGTATTATTAATCTGTGCAGGGGCGAGAAACAGCCAACTATCTATATTTGAATTAAGCGGCTGGCGTCTAGTACATATGGCGTCAGACTGATATACCATGCTTTCATTAAAAATCTCACACAAAAGAGCAAAGAGGAATTTTATTAGTTTTATTTAATTTGATTGTTTTTTTCTTTTGTTTTATGAGCTTTGCAGTTTTTTAGCAGATCCCGCCTTTTTTAACGGAGATACAGTGTTAAAACTCGCTGACCATGCTTAACAGAAACCAATAATTTGGTCCGCTTAAAACCCATATATATTTATGGATATGCGTGTATATTAAAAAAAAAAAACAACAACTAAAAATGTCTTTAAATGTGTGGGTGTGTCTGTGCGTATGTTTCCTGCACTTGTATTTAGCATTCACTTTTTCGTTTATAAAATATTTATTAATTTTTGTTATTTATTATTATTATAAATTTATGTTAAATATTTCGGTTCCTTAGTAAGCTTAAGAAAAACACCTAATAAAGAAGATGAGGGCAAAATAAACATTTTGTTAATACCTCTTAAACCCAATCCTGATGGTCCAAAGTTATTTAAATAAAAGATAATTTCACTCAATTTATCATGCAAATAATGACTTTTATAAGATTTCGATCTGTTGTTTAGAAGTGTGGGGCAAAATAAACTTTGTAGGCCAAAATAAGTATTCGTTTTAAATAAGAAATAATGTGAAAGTAATTAGATTATTCGAGATGAAATTCTTTTAAATGGGTATTTCTTACGAAAAGAAGATGTAATACTTGAAGATAGCCTATTTAACTTTTAAGTAATAATTTCTAATAGAAGTTACTAGTGGCCTATGTTTAATAAGTTATATCAAATGGCTTGCCAAGCTCTGAGAGAAATCTCTTCTTTGACATGGAGATGTATCTTAGAAAGTGTTTACGAAGCCCAATGTGTAAGTCCGATATTGTCCGTGCAAACAATTCGGTGAGTGCCCATACAGGACCGCCGTAGGTCCTCCCACTTCTATAAATAACAATACGTTTGTATAGAAGGATAAAGACGAATTGAGTATTAAAAGTACGGTCAAGTTGTTAAAAAAAAAAAAAAAATTCAAATTAAAAAACGTGACTTCACTATCTGCCAACGTTTTGGCTTGCATATTGAAAGTAAGCCATATTTTGGGCTATCAGAAGGGACGTCTTGCCTCATGAATCGAATCGATATGACTACTATCCAGAACCCCAACATAAATTCTCTGGTAATAATATCCACCGTCAAAAAACTTTCCATTTCAAAGAACATTTTTTTATTAAAAAAACCGCTTGCCTCTGACCAGAAGATAACCTTGTTTGTTTGCAAGTTAGTGCAACTTTAAAGTTAACTTTTGTGAACTGTTTTGACAACTTTCCCAGTCAAAACAATATATATATATACATGTTGATTCGATTCATGAGGCAAGACGTCCCTTCTGATAGCCCTGAAGATAGCTTACTTTCAATATGTAAGCCAAAATATTGGAAGATAGTGAATGATATGTTTTTTAATTAGATTTTTTTTTTTTTTTTAACAACTTGACCGTACTCCTAATACTCAATTTGTTTTTATCCTTCTATACAAACGTATTGTTATTTATCGTGGTACCGATGTTTATTTTTAGTTGTTTTTTTTAATATACACGCATTAATATACTGCTTGAAAATGCAATATTTGTTTATATATAAACAAATATTGCATTTACAAACTGGCTTCAAGCGGAATACTCGATTTCCCTTTGAGAAGATTGCCCTAAATATGTGAGCGAGTTTACAGTCAGAAATGTATGATTGGCATTACATCCATTGTGGGGAACAATAGAATTATATCTCTGTGAACGGGATTCAAGGTCGCCCCCCCCTCATGACTGCCCCCCCCCCCCCTTACGTGTGGGGGCGTCTCATCTGTCCTGTCAAGCCATTATTTCACGGCTCGTCGAACCGCTTAAATCGGGCTGTGTGAGAAAATATAATATGGAGAAGACAGGCCTTTTATCAACACGGATCTCCTACAAAGTACACATTGTAGGCTTTGCTGGCTGTGAACTTTATATGTATGGCAATCTGGAAGAAGAGTCACAGCCGGAGCGAATTCCAATAAGCATTTTGGGGGCTATAGGTTGAATGAAAAAGACTAAATGAATCTAATTAAATGACAAAATGAAATGAATTAAAAAATGAATCTAATTTAATAAGAAAGTATAAAGAACTAATAACTCTATACTCAGAGAATGAGACACTAACTTGTAAACAAAAAATAAAAAAATTGATAGCCTTAATATATCTGTGTGTTAACTAAATGTACCTAAATAGACAGTTTCATTTTAGAAGTATTTATTTTATTATTATACCTATAGGGTTATACAGAAAAGCACATTCATACATAAACGTATCTTCTCATGAATATATTTTATTATTATTTTGTAATACCTTTTTCAACCAAGCAGTGTCATAGAGGGAGTTGCTATGTACAGTTAGTCAGTCACCTTATTGTAAACAACCATATGGGATTTTGCAATCTTTTGTATCACAAGAAAAGCATACTCAGAATAGAATTCGTACTCGCACCGTACCGTAACCGTAAGCTAAACCCTTATATTAGATTTACTTCATTGCTTTCGAAGATAAATCCTGTTTTAACAGTAGGATAATATTGGTTATATAGTAAAAAGGATATGAAAATATTTGGATTAATATTGTCTGATGATTCTACATTATTTCAATATTTCAGTCCAGTCAAGAAAGATATTAAAATACATTTGTTTCTTGACTACCGTACAAATCAACCGATTAGAGACAAAAAAAATTAAACTAAACTTAAAGTGTAAAACAATTATTTCCTACTTGTTAGAGAATACTAAAAATAAAAATACTTAGCAGTATTACAACCTTTAGTGTAATTACTATTATTACAACCTTCTCATCAGGAAATTTTTTGTGGTATTGAAAATATTTAATTTATACTGGGAAAAGAACTATTAGCGTTTTATGAAATGTACACATTAATTTTTAAGTTGACTTATAGGAAGTAAAGTATAAATTGTTCAATTTATCTGTGGCAATTTTACTCTTTATTCTTACGAAATATGGGCTCACAGATATTAAAATAACGTCAACAGTTTGATTAATTATAGTGAAAAGATTATAGGATGAATGACTCACGAGAGAAAAAGCCCCCCCCACCAAAAAAAAGAGAAAAAAACTAGACAATTTTTAAACAAAAATCCTACCTATCTATACAGACACTACATTTCTTGATTGAAAAACTTAATAATTTTTTGACTATCCAAAATTTGAAAAAAAACAAAAAAACATTTATTATTAATTACTCTTTGCATTTTTTTTGTATCTATGTTGTATGCTGGTCAATAACTATCCAAAATATGTTTATAAGAAATATCCACAAAGAGTATTAAAAAAAACTAAATAATTTATTGCTATTGCTTTGCCTGTTTTCTTATGAGTATTTACATTAAATAATTTACATNCACCGAATAAAATACAAAAAAAAAAAAAAAAAATAGTAACCTAAATATAAGTATCAGTTAGTTGCATTATTATCATTCAAGGTTTCTTCCTAAAATCATTAAATTTTCAAATAACTTCTCTATAAATTTATAATCATCCACCAGTAACAATTCTAAGTTTTTTTTTATTGGTATTTGTGTTATTCGTCACTTAAGAGTCATTTAAATTAGCTATTGCTCCAAAAAAAAAAAAAAAAGTCATAAATACTTCTTCTGGGATTTAACATGTCAAAAAGCTGTATTTTGCGTTCGTTCATCACATGATGTTTGAAAGCTCGGCAAGAAATAATTTTACGATAAGATCCAGCCTGGAAGTATTTATAAACATATTTATAGAACGTGAAAGACTACCACGTTTTTTAAACAAAAAAAAATTTAAAATTCAGTAAATACATGCCTGCCATTTACAACCCATTGGTGTTCCTTCATTTTCATAATTATATTGAATAAAGAGTACGTCATTATAATTAAGCATAGCTGGTAGTGATGGGCATTTGTAGGGAATTCTTATCATAAGTAGTCTGTTCATATTTTCCCAAGTTTACCCCAACTCTTAGACCCTCTGGCCATCCTCTTCATATTCAAAACAGATTTGTTATTCCCTCTTTAAATCATTACCCCATCAAACAACCAATACCCTGTCGGCGGCAGAGGGGAGGCCAGCCGGCCCGGAGCTGTAATCCCCTCCACTAACGAGAGTCCGGTACCCCCCGCCGGGCAGGACATCTGCTTCTGGTTCACACCACGGTCGCACACGCACCCCACACTCGCTATTGTATTTGTATTTCTACGGGGAGGACGCAGTCGGCTGTATTGCCATGGCTGGCGCATTCGCCTCTCCCGAATTAATCAAATAAATTCCGAGTATGATCCAGAACTAGGCTGACGTCCGAATGCTGAACAGCATTACTAAATTATTTACCCTTTCTTCTTCCGGGTTGGACCGTGTCAAATTGGTGTTATTTGCCGAGCTGTTGTACATCATGTGATGGCTTCTTCAGGGCTGAAAAGAGAACTTATATATTGTGCTTTTTGTTGGGATTCGGTCAAGGTAGATCCAAAAAATACAATTTAGAAAATAAGTATTTTTGGCAGATAATTTTAAAAATACACATTTTTTAAATTGGATTTTTTGGATCTATCTTGACGGAACCCCAACATTGATTGAAGACTCATTTAGCGACTTATTCACTTTTCTAGACAAAGATTTGATAAATCTTGTATGTGCTCGAAGACGATAACAATAATAATGGGTATAACTTATAAAATTTACAATAATAATTGATATGAAAAATAAATACATAAAATTTACAGAAATAAAGTAATTTAAAATTTCAGTAATTGAGAAACTTAAAATGAATATTGGGTTCATTTAGTACTCCTGCAACCATGGGTTAGAACACGTAATTCGACACCCTCTCTCTTCGTTATCACCATTCTCTTTTCAGCCCTGAAGAAGCCATCACATGATGTGCGAAAGCTCGGCTAATAACAACAACTTGACACGGTCCAACCCGGAAGAAGAAACGGTAAATACTTCTGACGACCGTCGATGTCTACGTGAACAACAATACTAAAGTACATTTAATATCAGAGTACTTTCTTACTCGTGCTGTCTAAATGTATTTCACATGTATTTCATTTCAAAGTATCCAATAAAAAGGGTTGTTAATCTCCATAACTGCATATCTTTGCCCGCGTCGATCACTAGATTAACTTTAACTGAGAGTACGTTTTTATAATGAAGTATAGACTCCGATTACAATTCGAATCGAATACAAACAAACTTTAAAAAACCAAATATAACCATTACCCAGCAAAGCAAAATCATCATATCTCTTCACAAGCTCTATTCAAATTGAAAATATATTGTTGTATTCTAAATAGATGCAATAAGTTTTGAGATAGATATGCAAGACGCGTCGTTGTTGTTTGCTATGTAATAAATACTATCTGTTTATGTTCGTGGACCTCAAACCACAAAAATGTCGTTTATCCTTGGAGTCGACAGTATAGATGAGTTATAAATTATTTAATGAAGAGTTAGTAAACTATCGAGAAAAAAAAATAGAGCAATTTTTAAAACAATGACTAAAGATAATTAGTGAATCATGAATATAGATTAATGAATGTATTTAAATAGATTTTTAATGAAACATTTATGATATATTGGCTCTTTAACTTGGCTATTTTTCAAAAAGATGACTCATTGCGGGTATATTCTAGATATATATCCTATGTGGGCATCATGTAGGTGTACTATTCTTTACTAAGTTTACTACCCTACTAACCATACATACGTATTACATAGTTATTTTTGAATGCTATACAGGCTTATTAAGTTTAAGGTAGATCAGATGTATTTGAAAGGGAATATTGACTGACAATAATTACTTTTAAGGAGAGTTTCAAGAGACATTTGTATTTAATAAAGTTTAGAATACATATTTCATATTATCTCTTTAAAAAATGAGAATTAAAAAAAATGAAAATATATGAAACATGTATAAATTTTTAACTTCTTCATAAGGAGGGAAACATCAGAATATAGAAAAATAAATTTTTTCTCGGAAATTAATAAACTGAATACTGTAATTAACGTTTTTAATATCCACAATGACATTAGATTATGGATTGAAAACAAATTAATTTAAGGGGATGGGTACTTCATTGGAATGAATTACTTAGTATATCTTTTTTCTAATTATTTCATGGTAAAATCCCATTATAATAAAAACAGGAAAATGGGCATTGTAGAGGGAGACATAAACAGAGATTTTTATTTTCTTCTTTCCCACCTATATATCAGTTAAATTTACAATTTATAATTAACTTAATTTATCATATAATTTGGGGTGAACTTCTATTCCTTCTGAACGTATTGTCGAGTTCATTGGCTAACATTCCAGACATTTATATATTATATGGCCGTCAAATAATTTATGACATCATCAAACACATGGATGTAGCAGTTAAACTTTAAAAAAAGTTGGTTTTTTTTATTTACTAGTCCAGCCAGAATTTAATTTTAAAAAGGAAGAAAGGGGAAAAAAAGTAGTTTTTATGCTAGAAATATCCCCTATGATGGGAAATATTCAGGGGTAAAAGTGTATATATAAGAAGAGTGAAAGAAGGGAGTATAACATTGGGGGATTGTTCGCCTCCACTACAAGGTTTTTACAACTTCCTATCGCGTGTGAAGTTGAAGAGTTATAAAGCTATCCACCCAGAAATAATAACTTGTTCACCCGGCCACCCCCACCCCACCCCTGAAATAAAGCATTGTCATTTCTATTCGAGCTAATTAGCGGCAAAGGGAAGGCCAGAGGGCGCCCCACATATATTCTTCATGTCCTCCGTCTAACGCCCTCGAGGAAATATATGTCTGTTTGAGTGTGATGGATACGCCCAGTTGAGAACCAAATATCTAGGGTTTTACTGTCCACCTTCCATGCACCCCGATTCCTTGGATTAGAACATGTCCACTTACTCACTCGCCTGAAAAGCCTAATGCCAGCAATTTTACATGAAATAGAACGAAGAAAGGCTTGAAGTTGAGTGTATAGTGAAGTACCAGTACTGGCATTAGCAACTGAAGGACACTCTAACCGCAGATACTGCATTTTTATGTATTGCTTTAACTACCTCCTAAGTGTTGGTAGTAATTTATTTAAGGATGAAGAGATAGTCGGGATTCGGTCAAAGGTTTATTATAAAATTAAAACAAATTGGTGATCCAGTATGGTTTTATTATGGCCAACGTTTCAAATTTCACTAAATTTCAAGCCTTCTTCAGGGAAATGGTGATAACGAAGGGAGAGGGTCTCGAATTACGTGTTCTAACCCATGGTTGCAGGGGTACTAAATCACCCCATTATTCATTTTAAGTTTCTCAATTACTGAAATTTTAAATCACTTTATTTCTGTAAATTTTATGTATTTATTTTTCATATTAATTATTATTGTAAGTTTCATAAGTTATACCCATTATTATTGTTATTGTCTTCGAGCACATACAAGATTTATCAAATCTTTATAATATTGCATATGTCTATAAAAGTGCATATGTCGCTAAATGAGTCAACAATGAATGTTGGGGTTCGGCCAAGATAGATCCAAAAAATGCAATTTAAAAATTATCTGCCAAAATGCCCATTTTCTAAGTTGTATTTTTTGGATCTACCTTGACCGAACCCCAACAAAAAGCACAATATGTATGTTCATTTCACTAACAATGTAAAGGTATACTCTGAGCAATAATAATGAAAATTTATTCATGTGTATTATATTGGATCTTACACTAGACAAGTAGAGACTATCGAGCAGCACATGTTCCTCAGTATTCGGGCAATTTCTGCGAGATAGTGGCCATGCTCTGTTCAGTCTACCTATGTGATCCAGTAGGCCTCTGAATCTATAAAAACTTTAGAGAGCCATATACTAAAATGATGTCCCCATGGTCCTTAGAAGTCCTTCGCTATCTACTTTGTGAATATATCCCGCCTGGACAGAAGCGACGGCAGCATTTCATTCCTCTAGATTCCAGCATGATCGGGGATCCAAGAGATTTGTCTTAAAAATGTGACGGTTTACTCGAGTTCCATTGAATGTCGATATCAATGGCTTCTTTTTTATTCTTAGATGATTTTAGTTAGGGTTCGGTCAAGGTAGATTCAAGAAACACAAATTTAAAAAATGTGTGACTCTGGAAGTCATGAAAATGTGAACTTAGGGACAGGACCGTCCTCTCTTGTCTTCATGATAGCCCTGAAGATGGCTTACAATGTAAGCCGAAACGTCGGCAGATAATCCTTTATTAAAAAATGCATTTTTTAAATTTGTGTTTTTTGGTTCTACCATAACCGAACCTCAACTAAATCATCTACGAATAATATATACGGTCAAAAAAACTCTCCTTTTGAACTCTTCTTCTTTATATTTGCATGTTAATTTTCCAACTCTATTTTTAATTATGTCACTAATTTTTATGGCCCATTTACTTTTCTTTGGCTGTTTAACGGTCAAAAGGGAAACGTTTGATGTGTGTGTATATATATATAAATAAATAAATAAATATATATATATATATATATATATATATATATATATATATATACACACATATATATGAATAAATAGTCATTTCTATACTTTTCAATTTATAGTAAGTCTTACAAAGTCTGGCTATCTCCAGAAATGTCCAAGTTGTAAGGAAATAGGTAGAAAATAAAACGAAATTGTCATTTACCAAGTCTCCTTCTGAAATCGTAGTTACTAAGTGGTCTGAATCCGACTCTGTAACTATATCGATCTTGATAAACGTTCATTATGAATGCAATCCACCATGTTTTTTTGTTCCTTTGTTTTCAGCTTATTATATTTCTTGTTGTTATTTCCTTCATTTATTATTTGTAATTTTAATTTCAATCAAAATTTCTAATTGTATAAATTCACTTGTGAGCCATGAATTTTTAAAAATGAAAAATAAATTTACCTTTGGATTCGGGGGACTAGACTTAAGTTGCTAAAAAGTTATTTGTTCATGGTCCCTAATTCACGAAACATCTTTTTGATTTGAAACCATGATAAATATTATATGTATTCAACACTATTGTAAGTGTACAAAAATGCTGCTTAAAAAAAAAAAAATTGCTTCTAAATTAATGAGATGGAATAAAAATTTCCTAGAGGGTTGATATGACCCTAATATTTCATCGCCGACTGGAAATTATCTAACTGCTTTACATTTTATTACTTTCTCAGTCTAATTGTCAAAAATTATTGTGCTAATACTTGTTTTAGTAAATGGAAAGAGACGTTACAAATTCTTTAATAATGTATTTCCATTATAATAATAATGGAATGAGATATATTTATTATTTTAGTTAATAATAATTTATTTATATAATTTAT
>KZ807789.1:287588-314956 GCA_000696205.2 Oncopeltus fasciatus | reverse complement strand
CATTAATAATTTTTATAATATTAATTTTATTACTAGAACATTTAAAAGCAAGGAGAGAGATCTGATAATTTATTCTGATGCAGGCAGAATCGAAAGCATTGTTTCCACATACGAAGTAGATTATCTCAGCTACTTCATCAGCCCTCTCCCTTTTTTTTTATTCTTTCTGTACCACCAAATTCAGGTAAACAATAAAATGAGCTTCAGAAAAGCAGCCAACTGTTTAAAAAAAAAAATAGAATTAATTGTAGGGAAGGAGGAGAAAAAAAATACAATGAAATAAAGATCGAGTAAAATAAATAAAACGAAACTGTGGAAAGATGGACCGATAGATGTGTATCTAAAATAAAAGTTAACATACATATCGAGAGGGTTGAGTGTGAAAAAGGAGGGGTGACCGGAAGGCGGGAGATCCGTGCGTTATGGTGAGTGGGGGTAATAACGATTAGGGAGACACGCCCCCTTCCCATTCGACCAATAGGTGGCGGGGATGTGGGCCCTGTAGCCACGCCCATTCCCCACCAGTCAGCACTGGCTCTCCCCACCCCTCCGTCTCCTCTCATTCGCCCCCAGTCCGCCGGTTCAGTCGGACCTCACGTAAGAGTCCTCTCTTTCCGTGTCACGCGAGTGATTTTACAGTGAATTTCCGGACAGGCCTGCTCGAACAGCCCCGCCAAATTCTAGGCCGCGTACAGGTTCTGTTGTTCAGCGAATCGTTTTTTTAAATTTATTATTATTGTCTGTGTGTGTGAACTCGACGTGTCTCCAGCTCGGATCAGCACGGAGTGCCTTCCGGTAAGTGACACATTCTAATTCAATATGTTTATATTAAGCTCAATGGCGAGGTTTGTTCAATTTCACATGAAATATGCGTTTGATCTCATTGGCTCTATAACATTACAATAGACACTATTTTTATTTAACAACGAATAAAGAAAAAATATGTTAATCATAAATGTCAAATGAAACTAACGTTTGTTTCAATTTTTGAACTAATATTTTTCTTTTTCACAAAAGCAAAAATACAAATATTATTACCAGTGTTTTACCTAAATTAGTCTATATAGAAAAGAAATTTTTTACGGATTTTTTATTCAACTTTTTAGTACAAAATAACTGTTATGAATTATTCAATTGGGGAGTTCTTGACCGTGGAGATTATTAGTAAAGGATTTGTTGGTGTTCGTCCAAGGTTGACCGAATAATTTTCTTCTTGTAAATTATTTATATATTTTAATAGATTTTTTTCTTGTAGACAGAATCAACAGATTTAAAAAAAAAAAAAAAAAAAAACGAAACAAAAGAACCTTATATTATATGAATTTGAGTAACAAACAATTTATGTTTATAGAGTTCCCGCAATCGTAAGTATTTTTAAAATGAGTTTTTCAGAGAATTACACCTACGACAATTATAATTCAGCCAAAATTAGAGAATTATTCTCTGAAGGAAATTTACATTTATAGTTAGTGCGAGAAAATACATTGAAAACATTTTTTTTCTGAGACATTGAATATTATTTATACTATTGGGTGAGTGAATGATAACTGTGCAAGTGAGTGAGTGAGTGAATAATAACTATACAAGTTAGTTGTGAGCTGTATAGTTTTAATCTGTATTAATCTGAATTGTTTTTTCGGCGTCTCTATGTACCTTCATAACACCCATGGGATTTAAAGAGTATTTATGCGTTTATTTACAGTATGTAATTACATTTATCCCACTATTGACACGTTCCTGTCTTTGGCGAAAAGGCATCCTCTCTCCAATGATTGGCGGGGCTGTCACATTTATTTTTTGAGCTTTCAAACATCCTAACCTATATATTTATAAAATAATATAATTTATGTAATGGTTGTTTAATCTTTTATTTGCCTGAGGAGCAACACGTATCATTGTAAATTTAGGTATTTATATATTTGATTAGAGTCAAATCCAAATGTGTACAAATTCTCCTTAGACATATATTAATTTTTTTTCTGTGATACGTAAATTATCGTTCATTTACTTTTCTTTTCTTGTAATTCCTGTTGGAACAGCTGATATAATTCACTTCTCCATTTATACCCGTTCTTTCTCTTGCTTAGCCCATTCATACCCAGGTGATTTCTTCACACACCTTTCACCTTAATTTTGACTTAAAAACGAGTTGCACATATACAAATAATTTGTCCATAAATTAAGCTAACGTTGAGTTTTTTTTTATATAACTGCTTGAGATTGAAAGAAATTGTATGTATATCTGCTTGATAGTGGAGCATGGAGTATTCTGTTTTCTGGAGATATCTTAGTTTCTATTTTTATGTCTGCGATGCAACCTGCAGTTCTTGCCACATCTTATATTATTCTATAAATCATAGACTTACTTTTTGTTAATGTTTTAGGGGGAAATTTAATATCTTGATGATTAAAAAACTTCAACACTTAATCGAATAAAACTTCGATATTTAGAATTGTAGACAAGATTAATTGAAGATTGCAAATCGTTTTTCGAAGCGCTAATTAAAAGAAAATGGCTATACCCTTTATCACTCTTTGGCATTTATGTTTAGTCTATCTTATATGTATGTATATATATATATAAACAAGAATGGGTTATACNTACAGTTTTTATAGTTAATTATAGTTTATATTGTTTGCCTACTGAGATACTTATGTTTTTACTCTGTTTGAGTTAGTATTAAAGTTTTTTTCATTTACTAAAATATTCATATGTCCCGTATTTGGTGTACATTGCTTCAGAATTATGACTACTTAATAATTTGTATCTCATTTATTATACTTTCCAATGGTGTATTGAATTAATTTTTAAAAATTTGGCTGTTTAGTTGTGTACGAAAATTGTAAAAATTTATCGCTGGCTTTTTTTTATCGTTCCTTCTTTCTTCTCTCATAGTGTAAACAATTGTCTGCCTATAGATAATGAATATGTATTAGTCATTATAAGACCTAGTTATTTACCCGATTAGTAAAAAGTGATTATCCTCTGCCTGTTTACTAAGAATATCTTAGGATTAACAATCCTTTTTTTAACCAATCTTTCATTGTGTTTTTTGGTACCTATTACAGGAAGCTGATTCCGATAATTATTTTAGGAAAATATATAGGTTTGTGTACTTCTTGTGGCTCACGTCAGATTTGAATGAGTCGAGTTCAATGCCTTCAATAGAAGCTACAAATTTTATTGTTTCTGGATACAAATATTTTTCACTATTCTCAGAGTAGCTGCTTCTACCAAATATACTTTCAATGAAATCTTATATGACATTGTCCAAATAAAAATTAAATAGAAGTCTCTCCTTGCGAGGGATTTTGATAATATATTTTATATTTTAAGTCTCTTAAAATAAGCTTTTTATTAAGACTATTAGTAAAACTATTACAATTTTTTTAAATACTTCAATTTTTTTCTCTAATTCAAAAAGCGTGCACTACCCTTTATTCCTCCACTGCTAGATTTTCCATTTATGCTGAAATTTGAATTTCTGGAATTTATGTAACAGAGGATGCTCTGTAAATATAAATATACTCATAAATAAATAAATAAATAAATATACATTTGTGCGTTTGTGTATGTATTGCTTCGGATTCAACCTTTAGACTAAAGCGTGTAGCGAAAAGCTATTTAATGACCACCTGCTGCTAGAGACTGGAAACTGTTTGAATGACTTGCATTTTTTCTCTAGTTGCCTAAAATAATTTAGGATATTTATTTTCCAGGTATACTTAAAACAATCTTTACAGTGCAAATTTCCTTGCCTTCAATATAGATAAAAAGCTAGAATGTCCATATCGATTTCTATTATCAGGTTGTCCGCGAGTTGCGTCTTAGGGATCAGGAAAGATAAAGTATGACAGGAATTGCAATAGAATAGTAATTGCAATTTAATTATAATATTTCTGTGGATATATGTTGTTCAGATGATAAAAATAAAACATATTAGCCCTCCTGCCTTTTTAGCTGACTTATGAATGAATTGTATGAGTAATTCAATGAGAGTTATTGACAGAAACTTTTAACATCATAATTAGACTCAATCTGTGATGACCTTAATGCAGCTATTGAGATTTCAATTTTATGCATGAATAAAAAAGGTAGATTATTTACTATTTATAAAAATTATTTTTAAAAATGGATTCGACATTTTTAAAAATAATTTTTATAAAGAGTAAATAATCTACCTTTTTTGTTCATGCAGCCTTCTCTTCTTTATGCTGATTTTGTATTTGAATAATTAGCTTTTTCTTAAATGTTTTCTCTTGAAAAGGAAAATTTGTACTAATAAGAATTGAAATTTATATTTATATATATTACACTCTCCTATTTTCCAACTTCTAATTAAATTTTACATGTTAAAGTTTTATCTGTGAGGAAAACAGTAACTTTAAATTTGAAAAATAATATGAAGTAATAAAGTGAAATTTATCAATTCAGAAGTAATGTTTTCCAAACTGAACCTATAAAAAAACACTATTGTATATTCCCTTTATGAATTAAAATGGGTAAAATTGTAAATGGTAAGTTGTATTAAAATATATGAGCATATCGAATTTTCACTAAGAGTAGGTTAGTAAGTATTAAATGTCAACTATTTAATAAATAATTTTAAGCTATTTTTCTTAAATTATTTTCCCTAAAAAAAACCAAAAACTTTCTGTTGACTCAAATAAATAAATTTTAAATTACGTGGAGTTCTCATTTTGCATATACTAGCGTATTGTTCCTTAAATCGATCTATATGAAAAATAACTATTACTAATCGATGTATAATAACGGAAAAAAAAGTCTTCATCCACTTTGTTTTTTTATTCATTAATGCTATAATACAACCCCTACTGACTCAATAAATGAAAAATTATTTATTAATATGATTTATTGCATAACGTTCAAAAATAATTATTGCATTTATCTGTGAAGTTCAAAGTATTGTTGAGCGCTAATAAAATCAGAGAGCATTCAAGAATCACTAATATAATGAATCGTATGGAACAGAAATGTTTATTTCTCAAATTCCTGTAAATAATTTTAACTAATGTAAATGTTACTTGCCAGTAATTTATATATCTTATTTATAGCAATTACTATCCCCTAGAAGAACTGTGATAAAAAAAAGGTTTCTTCACAAGTTTACATAACTGTTATCAATGAAGATCTAGGTTTAGTTTATGTATAATTGTTTACTACAAATTAATTAAGTGGCTTAGGCTGTAAATTTAAAAATGTCTGTAGATAATTCTCAAAAATCTTTCCTAGAAAAAAAATTGTGTAAAATTATTACTGGGCTACTGTTGTGTAACGTGACATAATACTCCTAACGCAGAAAAATTTCTGTAAATTAAACGGCTTTTGTTTTTCTTTTAAAAAGTATGCTTTTGTATTTCAGTAAAATATACTCACATTAGTATAATAGTCTTATATATTCAATAAGACTATTATACTAATAGTACTACTATAATAGTCTTATATTTAATCCCCAAGATTATGAAACCTAATCTTGGGGATTGAATATAATTAATAAAGAAAATTTTTTATTTATAACATTGCTTACTTTGCTATTTATATATAAATTTTATTAAAAAATTCGAGTAATTAAAACAATTTTCTTATTGAAATAATCATGTCCGACTGTAAGTTCTAATAGTTATTTTCTTAATTTTTTTTTTTAAGTCAATTAATATTCATTAAATTTATTAATCGTAAGATTAGTTTCTTCATTATTCTAGTACAGTATCCTGGAAGATTACTTTTCTTTAATATCCAATTTTCATTAATGTTAAAATAATTCTCAAAACAACAACATATTCCATTTATACCGTTTCATCAATAAGTTTCTCGAAAATTACTCAAACTTAAAGCATTTTCATTAAATTATTCAACTACAATGAATAAATGCATACTACACTTAGGTACAATAACATTTTTGCGAGTGCAATCTGGTGTAGTCCAAGAAATGGTCTTGAAGTGCAAGAAATCGCTAAACATTTTAACCGCCGAAATGTTGACACACGTGATGGTACATTATTTGTGACGAATAAAAGCTTACCGATCCTTATGAAGGGTTAATTCTTAAGTAAGGTTATCATCCCCAACAGAAGGGAAGTAAGAAACTTATACAGTTTTTAATAAATCAATTTTAGTTGGGAGCGTGTAAATTCCAATAATTCCAATATGTTATTATGGTATACGTAATTTTAACGAGAGACACCTACGTAGACACAAAGTTAATAGAAATATATGTTTTAAGAATAATAACTAGTGGAGAATTTTTATTAATAAAACATTTAATTTATTTAAACTTTTAAATGATGAACGTCCTAAAGGTTTTATTTTTAATAACAGTTTTTTTATTTTAATTTAAATTTAAATAACTTTTATTTTTAATTCTTTCAAAAGCAGTATTATCCTGCTGATGTGCTTAATATAATTTTCCTAATAACTACTGTTCTTGCGCTTGTTAATGCTATTTTAAAGTTTAATTTATTTAAATTGCTTGATTATTATGTTTAATTATTCCCTTTTGTCTCTTCAACAAGAAGGTGTTGTTTCTTAATGAAGATTAATTCCTAAATTTTTGGTAATTAGTAAATATACTTATTTTTAGAATAAATTTTATATACATGATTATACATTGCATATGTTAAATAGTTTTTCAGATAAGAAACTCAAAAGAGACTTCACTCTTTCCTTTGTGATTTAAAAAAATAATATTTTTTGATATCATCTCCATTTTAGTTTTAATAAAATGATATGATATATCACCTGTGTAGGACAAAATTCTTAAAGTTCTTATGGGTCTCTCCCTGTAATGATTAGAAATTTTAGTTTTCGTACGTGGTTATTTTTGTAAAAAAAATTACTCCATTTTACAGTGTCATAGAATTTTTTTAACGCATTCTGATGAAGAACTTTTTATTTAAAAAAAAAAAACATAAGACATTGTTGTCCCAGCCCATCATCACCCGGAATGAAATTGCCTTAGTTGGCTTCTATTCGTTCTCTCTTGTCTCTGAGTGTGCATTTATTCAAAATAAAATAAACCACATGGATTAAATAGTTACATTTTATTTTATTTTATTTTGTTTTGTGACGGAAATCTAACAAAAAAAAAAGCTATTTCGTTTATGTAGCTACTGTGTATCGGGAGCCAGCTCTACGTTTCATGTTTTTACAAGAGCAAATGAGGAAATTGATAATACTGGTCAACGCCCGAATCGGGTATCACATCTTTTCGATGTAATGACAATTTGCGGGATTGCTAGCATATCTTACAGAATTAACTTTTACTTGCTAAATCTAATCCGTATTATATGTAAGACTATCTCAACAGTCTTTGATCAAATATTTTATATATAAATACTGATTTTAATCTTCTAAGTCGGGTTTATAATTAATACTGGATTCTAAAATTGGTTTTATTTCTGACTTGGGATTTGCAAGAATTTCTTTTAGCCCAGGCATTGAATTTCCCGAATATTTTACAACAACATAATTCAATTTAAGACATTCACCCCTAATGTAACCAATATTTTAAGTGACAATAGATACTTAATTTAATTTTAATATATTTCTTTAAAGCAATCATTTCATGTCTCAATTTAACTAACTTCATAGTTGTTAAAAAGTCTGAATATATTATTTTACGTGTTTACTCCAATTGACTGGAAAAACATACTATTCCTCTGTAAGTAAACTTTTTCTACATCTAGAGTATTATTCTTTAGCTTTTTGCCACAACTTAAATGAGCTGCTTTTGAAACATATTTCCCGCTTTCTGAAATCTCTCTTGGTATACTATTCTCTCTATTTTATTATTATTTTTGGAATCCAGTTATATTTATGCGGTCTAAGCAACTATCTGCAATTTTTACTATTATAATAAATGTCTAAGGGGCTAAGATTACTTCCTTTTATTATTGCAATCATTGCTGGAGTTCAATAAGCTGATTTCCAATTGTTCTAAAACAATGTTCAGATATATTTAATTTAAAGATTAGATGTAAAATTATATTTCAGTAGTCATTTTCATATTACTTCTCGGAGAAACCATTCCCATTACGTTTGCATGGTTTAATTAAATATTAATTTGTGGGAATACATTTAAAAAAAATATATATATATATACTGCACGGATTTTTGTTTCGCATTTTTAAAATTTTTTGCGTGCATGAAGGGCAGGACACTAAAATGTAAGTCAAAATGCTGGCCTATGCCATACTGACGTCATGTAATGGATAACATGACTTCATGTACATTAATGTTTATTCACTTGTAGTTTTCTAAACCACCGAGTAGTTTTTGCTTATATCTCTTTAATATAGTTCAATTTTAATTAAATGTTGGTCTTTTAATTTACTCTTTTCTCACACAACTGACCATTAGTTTGAAATTTAATGGAATTTCTCTTCGCATGTAACTAACTTCTCACCACTTAATGAACTAACCTTGTTTATTGTCTGAAGTATTTTGAAGAGTGTACACTCTGTACATGCCCTAGTTTACTGATAAATACTAAAGGCAAAATTTCATCGCAATAGCTCTAACTGGTTACTATTAGCAATTGCTCATCGTAAAAGTAATTGGTTACTTTAACAAAATGTATGTTTATATAAATCTGTGTGTGTGCTTAATTTATACCCTACTGGCTTCAAGATTTCATATTTTGTTGCTTTAATAAACCCATTGTTTTTAAACTAGGCTTGAGAAAATTATAATCAATGCTTTATTTAATTCGCTGTTGATTTGTTTCGCTTTTTTTATTTTAAATGTTTTATTTTCAAGGAAATAATATATTCAATTGCTCGTCAGAGTTTCTTTTGTTCAGCCGAAATTAAAACTCTGTGACTGTTAGTTGTTCGTTTATGCAATTTTTATTTTAGTTCAATAAAATCTTTGGGAAAACGAATATAATCACATATATTATTGTATGTTATGATAATATAGTCACATAATCAATTTTATTATTGTATTGCTATTACATAAAATATGTATTGTTGAATATTGGTATTTATAATACATATATTCTTAATAGAAAACATTTATATTAATAATATGCTTTATTTAATTTCCAATATTTTTGTGTTTCTTTAGGAAGCATTATTCTGATCTAAGAACTTGAGAGAGTACATTATATTATATTTCTTCAGAAAGTCAATGTATAAAAGGAAACATTAGTAACAAAGAAGAACTTTAGTAAATAAAAGAAAAACGAATTAATCATTGAAAATTTGAAACATTTATGCAAATGTTTGATTGTATTAATTTTGTTTTTTGTTTAATATTTCTACATAGATTGAAATGTGTTGAATGACTGATTGTTAAAAAATGACTTTATTTAAAATTTTAAGAAAAAAAACTTTAATAATTAAAAAAAAAATACAATGAAGAAGTAATGATTTACTTTATTTGGTACAGGTATAGTGATTTAATCATCAATGAATGACAACCATAATCAGGTGTCCTGTCCTTCTTATCACCGAACAAGATTAATTGACTTCTGGTTGGACTAAACTGAAAGATCGATTTCTCATAAAATGCTATGACCTTGTTCTCAGTTTAGAGAAAAAGGTACATAATTACAGTGAGGTAGTAATACTCTTCCTACCTCTTTGTCGGACAATAATGACTTACTCATAAGTGAGTGACCTGTAGGCAATCAACAGCCCTAATCAGGTGTCCTGGCCATCCTGTCGCTCAAGAACGATTAAGCGACTGGTCTCCCTTATAGACTTGTAAATTATTGAATATAACATAGGATGCGGCTCTCTTCTTCCTGTCTTAATTAGCGACGTCCCTACAGGGCGTCTTTGTATGTTTGGTTACTGGTGATGTATGCCATACACATAAAAGACATCATATTTACATAAGTTTGTTTGTAAGTTCATTAGCAAACATATCCAGCTCAATGATATATTCTAAATGAAGCACGGCATTAACAGTACAACTAAAATAATATTTTTAGTAAATCTCTATTTTATCTTTTATATTTGTGTTTTATTTATTTCACTTTCGGTATGGAAATTTATTAGAAATATAAAAGTCAAGACCTTATAATATTTAAGTATGAAAATTAGACATTATTATACCTTCAAATTCTATATATGATTGACCTATTATTTTTTATATTATGGATTATATATGAATGTTGTAAATTATACAATATAATGGAAGAAAACTTTGCTTTCTGAGTAGCAAGGTTCGAGAAGGGCGAGGTTAGGTGCTCAATACTGCCACGTTTAGATAATATAAATTCATGGTTATCTACTTTCCAGGCTACATAAGTGCACTGTATTTATCTGTTAGGGGCGGATAAGGCCTTCCGGCCGGAGCTTATATCCATGTAAATTGAGAATTGATAAAGAGGGTCATTCTCATTGGTTTTACTAATCTTTTACATTTATATATTTCTCCGGTTCCGGCGGTCTATGTGAAATGGCGGCCTTTGTGAATTCGTCCTCCATGGGACTGAAGAGGACTCCAAACCTTACACTGTAAATTTTAAAAAACTTTTTGGTCAATTTTGGCAAGTCGTTGCAAAAACGATAAATAATTCTGCAGAAAGTGCATATGGTATTTGTGGATCCTCTTGTTTCATTTTTGGCCAGCCTTATCTTTTTTTTTTTCGAAACACTGTACGGCTTGCTCATCTTTAAAAATTTTGGTGCGATTTGGCTCTGCTGTTTTGTATCATTCTGGACTATTATGCCTCTGGTACTGATTATTATCTCTGATTACCAGATTATCTCTTAATCAATAATAATGCCGTGGTACTCGGCCTCGGTTTATTTTTTTAATGGGGGAGGGCGGGCGAAAATCCGTGTAAAAAATCAGCTTGATTTAACTACAGTCTCATTGACGTACTCAACCAAAAGTTGGTTATTGGCGCCTCATTCACTGAGGTGTTCACAATAGGTTTCCATTAAAAACGTATGTACTGAAGCTGGTATAAGCAGAAAACCCATACCTAAGAACTATTTTTTACAAGCTTTTATCGAGAAATAATTGCCTTTGTAGCTTACATAATGATGAAATACTTGTTCTTAATCCAACAAAAAAATTAAATAAACAAATGTTTTTCGTTGGGGTTCGGTCAAGGTAGATCCAAAAAACACACTAAGTTTTAAAAAAAGTGTGAGTCATGGAAATGTGAACTTAGGGAGAGGACGTCCTCTCTCTCGTCTTCATGATAGCCCTGAAGATGGCTTACAATGTAAGCNATTCATAAATTAAAAAACTCTTCATTTATATAAATAAATGTTATTTATCTGCTTATATATTAATAATAAACTTAAATTTAGTGTTTTAAGTATAGCTCTGCTTCTGATTAATATATGGTATAAGTTTGGAGCCGTTTCAGTGATAAAATTCTTTTTTTTAAAGATGCTAGTAAACTCATCTTTAATTTTTTTGAATTTTTTTTTATAACAGGACGTTGGTTTTTTTTTAGTTGAATGGCTACTTTAAGTATGAATTTTTCTTTTTATTTGTATAAATTGTTAATGCTTAGTTTAATAGCAAGAAAAAGTTCTCTATCAAGGCATGAAGACCTGATAACATGTCTCCTCTCATACAATGTAAGCCGAAACATCGGCAGATAATAAGAAATACACTTCTTTTTTTATAAACCTTGACCGAACCCCAAAAAATTCTCCATTAGTTTTTCATCAAGGTTTTTAAAGCATTTTTTTCCCTAGATGCGCTATCAGGCCTTCGCTTCACTCCATTGCTGGTAAGAAATATTATATCGATGCGTTTAATCTGACTAAGAGGTATTACGAAGTGAAACATTGAAGGAATTCATACATTGACTTATGAAGCAAAAGCAAAAGCGTACACAAGTCCAGTAGAGACTGGTGTTTGGCGTAAAGCCCTTGTTTCCGATGGGAGAAGGAATTCACACTTCCCTGCCGCATTCATTAAAGCGGGTGGAGATTTCTGTTTTGGCCAGTCTCTCCTGCGTGTAACCTGCAAGAAAGAGGAGTGGATGATGTTGAACACAAATAATTATTAGTTTGCTAAGCCTTCCGCCGGAGTGATGCGCGCCTCCAGTAAGAGATAAGCCCTACTTCAGACCAGCCCCTCCCCCCCTTTCTTCATTTTCATAATTACAGTAGAAGCTTAACTCTAATTATCCTGTTTTATTGCTGGCCGCGTTCAGAAAAGCCCTCTCTCTCTCTCTTCGGGGAACAAAGCGTGCAGTTTTCCCCCCACGACGTATCCCCCGGGCTCTACATTGTGCATGGGTGCAGTGGGATACCTCTGCAGGCTCCCATGTTTCCGTGATGCTTCGCCTACCACTTATTAGTTATACTTTACCAAGTGAGGAAATCATTTATGTCTTTTGCATCAGAAATATCTTGTTAAACACTTTACACCAGGCTCGCATCTTGTTCTTCAGCTTCCGAAGCTCACAACAGACATTAGTATACATTTTTAGCGTAAATATATATTATACGTCTCATTTATTTTCCATTCTGGATTTACCACTTCCATGGGATTGCCTCATTCTTCTGCAGCTGAGAATTATTCAGCTGGATTTTTCTAAACAATGCATCCAAGAAAATTCTATTTAGAGATATGCTTTCCGATCTATTTTGTGAGTCAGCACAATACAATTATTCATAAATCAATATGAGCGAAGTGTAATATATTTGGCTATTAAGAGAAAAATTATGTTAATCTCTAATTATAATTATTCTGTTGTGAATTTTTGTTCACACTGCATCAAGACGGTATTGATAATCATTATGAATTAACAGACGAGCATATTTTTTTTTTTTTTTTTTTTTTTTCTTATTTCAAGGCATGGCAACCACTGAGGGTCATTATTGCCTCAAATACTAATATTTGTAATTTGATTATAATGAACTAAAAAAATAATATTAATGATAAAATTACAATGGCAGAAGGAGAGATGGTCATCGACCAATGACAACACTCTCAAAATATTCATTATTATTATTTATTTTATTACTCTGTTATCGTGATAGTAAGTTTCTAGTGAAGTAATATTTTAGTTTTGTAAATAATTTGTTAAGAAAAAACACACACTACAATTAATTAATGAAAATTAATTTGATTGCTATTTATTTTAAATTTTACATTTTTTAAAACCAGATAGTCCAATTTAAAATAACAATAAATATTATTCGCCATTATACTTCTAGTGTAATAAAGTGATAATACATGAGTCTTTAATATAAAACTCTTCCGTTATTCTAGGTCGGTAACTCATTCTCCTACTTCCTCTAATTTTGACGGTAAAGGTGTATACAGTTTTAGAAGAGGATATGTGGGATAATCCGATAAACTTAGAGATCATTTTGTATAAACTACAAACAATCTATTTGTTATAAAAAAATTAAACATATACTACAGAATTGCTGCAGTACTGTGCGCTTGTGAGCTCTGTTGATTTTCGGTTTTGGACCAGGAAAGCGCTCGGCTTCGTATAAAAAAAACAACACGGTCTCTTTTAAATAAATCTTATTTTTTAAATAACTCTTATTATTAAATTCTTTCGTTAAAATATTTTATATTTTGATTTTACATAAGTACGTTAAGCGGGCTTAAATTTGTTTAAAGAATTGACTGGTTAGGTCTTGTTAATCGGCTAAATTGCACCAATATTACCCAGCTTTTCTATTGATACAATGATCCAATAATATAATTTTCATTTTTTGTTACTACATTGCCTAGTATTTCTTATTTTCTATTATAAAGCTGTTAATTCAATTTATAACCACAATATTTTATANAATAATATTATAATATATAATATATAATAATAACTATCTTAATAATATGTTAATAAAATACCTTTTATGTCTTAGTTACTTGGCTAATGCTTCTTAAGATCTGGGCTAATGCTTCTTAAGATCTGGGCTAATGCTTCTTAAGATCCCAAAAGAAGCAATTGTTTTTCTCGCCAACCAATTGTATCCTTCGAACTACTCACTTTCCACTTCTCTGGAAATTTTCTGAAATTATCCTGCTCCCCAAACCCGGCAAACCTGTTCATAATAAAACATCCTAACGCACAATCAGCCTCCTTACTTTACTATCCAACGATTTCGAAATAATTCTTTTAATGAGTAATGATGCCTATCATAATTTTTCTTTAAATCCTCCCAAACCATGAGTTTGGCTTCCGATCTCAGCATTCTACTGTCCAACAGGTGTTTCGCGTTGTTGATTTCATTTTCTCTTCCCTTGAGAAAAAAGAAGACTGTCCTAGTGCAATCTCAAACGCTTCTTAAGCATTGATCGCGAGCATGGTATAATGGTTTATTATGTAAGCTTCCAATATTTCCAAGTACCATAAATTTAATTCTTAAATCTTACTTTTCCAAAATTCCTTTCTTATCAAAGCGAACGTTCTACAGGGCAGTGTGCTCGGGTCCTTCCTTTTTATCCTATACACTGCGAACGTCCCCACCTATCCTAATACCCGCCTGACGAAATGATCCTACCTTTCCAAGTAAGCCTTCCAATATCCAGCGAATACAACCATTTTAATCTAAAGTCCAAAGAATAATAATAATAGTAATAATTTAGAATACTTTTTATTATGTGTCCAACTCCTCCCACCAACACGATTTTAAAACCCTGTATGTCCAAGGACTCATCTTCGCCCGCTTTGCACTTTTTCATAGCAACCCTAATCCATATGCCCAATCTCTGTCGTCGGACTCTTGGCCTTATGATCCTCCCCGGCGGTTATAACGAATAATTAACGCGATCTCTTGGGCCTTGACGGCTAAATTTTTTTTGAGGGGGTCAATGAACCCCTTCTCCCTTTATAGTGACCTTTTATTTATTATTTTACTTTTATTGCAGACATTCCAATTACTGTTTATGTAAAATCTTCTCAGACATGGCTTTTTGTGTTTTCAGAAGTGTATTTATTATTTTACTTTTAAGGCAGACATTCCAATTACTGTTTATGTAAAATCTTCTCAGACATGGCTTTTTGTGTTTTCAGAAGTGTCATTATTATCCCGTGGTTATGGAGAAGGGATGGACGAGCTTCTAGACGGAGGACGTATATTCTCACATGGGAGTCTATGAGGGCCATCTCCTTTCATCTCCGAGCATGCATTGGGTAAGTCTGAATTAAGAAACACTTTGGTGTGTAACTGTTACAAGTATCCCAGGAGATACATCCTATATATCAGGGAATACAGCCTTTATACATTTGTATACTTGTATTATTCACTGATACTATTTGTGGTGGTTGGTTTGAAAGGAATTCTATCCCTAATTAGAAATTTGGAAAATACAAATATCGCAAAAATTATTGATTTAGTTTATATGGACGTGGAATTAGGGCGTTATGCTATACAAGGGTTTTGAAGGTGATTGTCTATTGTTACGTTAGTTCGTTTTAGAATTTCTAGATTATCTGCCTTAGTCTCACCCCTCCCCCATTTTTTTTTCTTTTCTTTGTAAAATCATATTTTTATAAGGTTAATTACTTTCCTCATATTGATTAAAATATCGAAAAATTCCATGACATTTGATTACTGCAGCAGGCAAACTAATCATGTCACAGTTCATTTTTTTTCTGCAACTTGCTCTTTTCGACATTCTGAGCTTCTTCTTCTGAGGACGTGATACCTCGTTGGCGAAATCCACTCTGCCCCGGGAGGTTCTACTACCCGACTTACAAAAACGAAGCCTCCACACGCGAATACGCTCGCTAGTTCGTTTGTCGTGAGTAAATTGCAGGTGTGGATTATCAATCGACTATTAGCCTCTCCTCTTTCTCAAGTCAGGGGTAGACCATCTCGTGCAAAAGGTTACGTCTAATTATAGAAAGATTTTTTCACTATTATTTCATGCGGCCAAATAAAAAGGCGGGGGGGGGGGAATGAAAAATATTGACTCATTGATCAGCGGAAGAAATCAGTAATTATTCTTTTTTTATAAGAGTATGTCTCTTCTAGAATTTTTTGTTTGTTTCAGTTATTAGAAATGAGAATATATATATATATATATATATAAAATTGATTTCAATCATGGGTCCTGCTTGGATTGCATCTATTCATCAATTGTAAATTATTCGTCAGTTTTTCTTGAAAACAAGTTATATTCTTGAAAAAACAAATTTTATTTCCCGACAGATGTGTACATTTTGAAGTTTCACTTTTTACACCTACAAGAGGATGTCAGTGTGTTTTTTTTTTTACCACTTTTTTTTAACACTTTAAAGGTCAATAGAATAAATTTAAATTTTTTGGCAATAGTCAAGCAAACGAACAAAATTAGAAAGACGTTTGTGGGAAATATTATACATTTTATTACAAGATTGCCTGTATTAATGAGTCCTTTCTTGTTGGGAAAATATAGATATCGTCTTCCTGTAAAATTGTAAATTTATTCATGTATATATATTCAAATTATACATAAAAGTTGCCGAGATCCGCTGTGATGATGGCAATGTTGCTGAAACCGGTTGAGAATGAGTAATTTTACCTTGTGCAAGAAGACAATATCTTAATTTTACCGATTTATTGTGTTTATTTCCAACCTTCTATGGGCTTTCCATCATCGTGCTCTTTCGAAATTTCGTCATAAAATTATTTTTACTCCAGTAAAATGTGATATTATTTTATTAATATTTGTCAAGCACGAAAAACCACTTCCCAGGAGCCTCTAAGAAACAATATGTATCTGGCCGCTGTACAATTTGTATTATAAAACCAAAATTTGTTCATTTTTAAGAAATTCATATAGCATTTATTAAGTATTGCGAACAAATTAAGTTTCTTTTAGTAGAGAGATTTGAGTATTATTTTTTAAGTACTATTATAAATGCTTGTAAGTTAATTTTTAATTGAGTAAAAAAAAAAGAAAGAAAAAAAAAATCATTTTTGAGAATGTAAAATTCATCAGCATTCCAATACCACTCCCACTACCATTTTGGATTTCATTTTGGTTAACGACTCACATGGAGCGACCATGCTAAAATTAAAAGACAAGAACTTAACCGACTACAAGGATTCCTATGACGACTAATGAATAGGAGCTCAAAACTTACATTAGGCAACAAACTGAAGCTGTTGAAGACTGTACTGTGACCAATCTGGACATACGGTGTAGAACTCTGGGGTGCCGCCAAGCCTTCCAACATCTAACGAATCCAGTCCTATCAATCCAAAATCCTCAGAATAATCCTCGCAAATGCTCCCTTCCTTATCCTTCCTTATCCCTTCAGTCAAAGACTTCATTTCCCAAACCCATTTGCCCATCCAGACCTATTCTCCAACTGGAATTCGTACAACCCTCCTCGCTGACTAAAACGAAGATGGCCTCACTCCATCCTGGGAACATGGATTTTCTTTAATTTGGCAATACACATGTGTAACTTTCTTCCTTTGTGAATGATATTACAAGATTTTATTGCATACTTGTACCCAATTCATAGTTGTACTAAGGCCCCTATCGGCAAATTGATGTGGGCAACATCTCCAACCGCATCTATCTCGGATGAAGGCTGTTTACGCTACTTCGCCCGATAGTGGGCTGCTGAACGCCTCTGATGCGTAGACATTGGCGTCTCCGTTGTTCCAAAAGGATGCAGATAGCGAAGATATGATATTTCTTTTACTCAAGACAGAAGCGCCGGGTCTCCCTCATCGATAACCCCTGTAATCTGTGTCGACTCCTCTCCGGCCCCTGGGTCCCCATACATAATCTCTTTGTGCACCAGTTTCGTCACCTTTATTTCTAATCAGCAAAAGTTTAAAATCTCCGATTTGAATATAAATCAAAAATGTTTTGTTTCATCTCTCTCTCTCTCTCTCTGATCTTTTCAAAAATAAATATTGTTCGCTTATCTTGGGTGTTATCGTCTGCCTTGTATCATCTAACCCGTGGATGATAGTGTAGATTATTCAGAGGAATGAGAGAGAGATAAAAATGTTTATTTTATGAAGTATTTATAAACGTTAGGAGCTTAGTAATGCACTTCTTTAAATTTTACTGGCTTTAAATTATTTCCTCTTTTCTTTTGAACAGTTCCTTTTCCGTGTTCTTGTATCGGTAATGCAAAGAAAAATGGTTTTAATTTATTTGATGGTTTTATGGTTATTAATTAATAATTATCAATGCAAATTATTAAATAGAATTCATAAAGTTGAATAATAATATCATATTGAAAGAACTTTTTCTCGAAATTCTTTATTTGAATGCAGGCATTGGTTTTTTTCTTAGTTGCATAAGATGAGGACGCGATTAATGCGGAAAGATCCCTAAAATTGATAAAATTGCTCCAAACAAATTTAATAAACTTACAGCGTGAGATATTGAGGAATCCTTTAATTTCTGTAGGAAATTTTCGTTTAAAAAAATTCTTATTAAAGAGCCTCGTTACTTTAAAAATTTTGTCATTATTATGTATAAAAATTGCATGGAAGAAGTGACACACGACACATAACTTATCTACACGGATAAGAGAAGTGAAGAAAGAGTGAAATAAGAAAACGGTAGGTCTTATCAAACAGTGCATTGTGCTAATAAAGAAATTTTTTAGATAACCAATAGTTTGCATACAAATGAGTGGTTTGTCCGACAGCTTTTCTCTCAAGTATGGAAATTTAAAAAAAAAAGTTTTTTTTTTTTCTACAAATTTTCGAGTATGCTTACTTTTATACCTTACTTGTATGTAATTGTATTTGATTATACTTATATTAAATTTCATACCGATAAGTTTATGTGAGTAACACCGCATAAATATATTTTTTTAACAACTGACACATTTCCACCAGTGTTTTATTTAAATGCTTTTTCTATTGATACTATTCAATCGGTGTTATTATATAAATGATTTACATAAAATTTTTATAAAATTGAAAGAAAATTAGTGTGTTATTGTGTATAGGAATAATCTTTCTAATAAATTATTTGGTTTCAGTAAAATTTGTAGTAATTTTCAACTATTTAACTTGTTTTGAACATTATTTTAACACTGTATGTGAAATTGTTTATTTTGTCAGTGACATTGCTCATTAAACATTAAAGTATGATGGATTTAACTTTGACCTATTCTCCCAATTCTTTGAATTATTATTTTACTGCTGTGTATTCGTTTCGTCTCGACTAAGTTTACAAATTCACTACTAAAATTCTCTAGTGGTTCAGTGAATAAACAAAAATAAGTAATGAATAATGAAATATTTAAAAAATATTAGAGAAATATCATAAATATCCTGTTGTATACTGTTTAAAAATATGTATACATATTTTTTAACAGTTGCTACTTTAAGTAATTTTATAAAAATAAAGTTTTATTAATCATTAAAAATTTTCTCGGCAGATTGCTGGTTACCTCTGAATGCGACCGGTCCTATTGGCTCATTACGAGATTATTTAAAGCTCCTTCGTTTAACGAGATTATATTATTTTGATATTGCCCAAATTATATATTATTTTCTTTCTTAAATAATGATTTTCATTGTGGTATTTATCCCACGTTACTTTTATACAAGAAATGCAAGGGAATAGAATAAAAAAATCTTGCTACCTCAGCTTTGTCCTGGCTATTTCATCTCATTTGTAGAATAATGCATTGGGAACTTTGCATGTAATTTTATTTTTATTTGCTTCTGAGTATCAATAACTATTTTATTATCTTTTTAGTCAATTATATTAATAAATACATTATATACTGGTAAAAATTTCAATATTTTTTATAGAATAATTTGTAGGTAAAAACCAATATTTTTTAAATATAATTTCTTTGTTTACGTAGCTTCTGCGTGAAAGGTTATTTTTTTTTTTTTTTTAGTCATTCTTTATTTATTTCCACATCAACACTAAGCTGAACATCATATGTGGTATGAGATTGTTGTGGGCCTTGGTAAAGAGAGCTGAGAGCTTCTAAATCATCCTTATCCCGCGTAAATGTCGTGGCCGGCTCCCACCGCCGTCCGGTCGTAGGCGTAAATAAGCCGGCTGACAAGCAGTAAAAACTGCACTGGAGTCGCGCCGCGGGAAGCCGTGGGGTCTGCGCTAGGACAGGAGTCCCCCCGCCCCCCGGACATCGCCTACTTGAATTTCGGTGTGTGCCCCCTTCCAGCATACGTCCAAAATATGCTTGATCGCGAACCATTAAAAAAAAAAAAAACTGGTTCTAATACTCTTCCAGCAATTACTGAAAGATTTATCGTTTCCTTAGACTAAGATGATTTTAGTTGGGGTTCGGTCAAGGTAGATCCAAAAAACACAAATTAAAAAAATGTATTTTTTAATAAAGGATTATCTGCCAACGTTTCGGTTTACATTGTAAGCCATCTTCAGGACTATCATGAAGATGAGAGAGGACGTCCTGTCCCTAAGTTCACATTTCCATGACTCATGAACCCCAACTAAAATCATCTTAGAATAATATCTACGGTCAACAAACTCTCCTTTTGAACGTTTCCTTAGAGTTGTACAGAAACCAGAGTAACTCACTAATTTTATCCAAGAAGCAGAAAATGACTATTTGATGTGTAAAACACCTTTTTAATACTGCTTTCATCTCTCATCCCATCTAATGACATCATCGAACCAATCTAGTGATTTGTATTCACACACATATTTTCCCTGTTATTAAAAGATGGGGAGTACTCAACTAGCTTTATTCCATTCATAAATTAAAAAAAATATATAATTTTATCAAAATTTTAGAATCTGTACTTTACAACTACTAACTTAATCCAGTAAGCTAATATTAATGACGACATTAAAGATTTTTCAATGTGATCTCTTTACTTATGCTACTATTTCACCTAGCTTTTTTGTTATTTTGGTGCCAGATTAAAAAAAGGTTTCCAAAGGTTATGTCGGATTACCATATGTTCTAAAATTTCTGGTTTCTTATTAGTAGTAGTAGTAGTAGTAGTAGATCATTGAAGGGCAATCAACTTCTAGGTTATTACGCCCTATAAATATCCTTTAATATGTTTACTATAAATTAGTTAATAAAATACAGGAATCAGGATTATTTCGACCTCTATAACAACCTAAATTAATGGATTTAAAAAAAAAATGTAAATATTATTATTATATATTTAATAAATTATAATAAATAAATTATTATTAACTAAAATAATAAATAATATCCCATTCTTTAATTTAGATTTTCCAGGCTATACTTGCTTTTTTAAGAAAGTTTTACAGCCCTTTCTTAGTTTAACTTATATGTAAAATGCATTATGTTGAAATACTGGGCCGCTAATACCTCAGAAAGGGTCATATGTGCTTCTGTTAGTATGGGAAGGGAGTTTAAATATTCTTTATTGTTAATGTAATTATGCAGTTTTTCTTAGTTTTTTTTATTTACATTTTTGCGATTTTTACTCTACCTACGCACCTATTTTCCTTTTATAAATATTTCCAGCAGTCATATTTCCGTTATTTTTCGCCATCATTACATTATTTATATAATTGATTATACTAGAGCTGAGAAGTAAGGGTTGCCTGAGATTTGGGCCGAGAAGAGAGCAATAACGCTAATATATGGGCAGTAGGTGCGGACGAGGGGACATCCTGTTGAATAATATTAGCTTTTGTGATCGATAGTTTTGGCGCGGTTTTGTGGCGGGCTTTCCAGAGAGGCACACACCAACTCGGACTCCCACCAAAGAGATTTATGTCACCCACACTATTAATTAGGCTCACTTTTTCATTTATCTCCCTGCAGACTCCCTGAATGGTTTTGCGCTCTACATATGTGGGTTTGTGTTCTTCCAAACAAATATATCTCTTGTGTTGTAATGATTTAGGACGCCATGTATGCAGTAATTGCCAGTAATGCTCCATTGCTTTTTTTGTATTGTTACTTATAAATGTTTTTTACGCAGGAGGTAGATGAACGAAAAAATTCCTAAAGTACTTTGATGTCATTTTTTATTATGTTTTTCATAAGTTTAGTGTCCAAGCTGTGGCAAAATTTCTTAAACTTTACATAAAATACATTATCTAAGTTATTGTGTGTCTTAAAACCCATAATTTTGAATCAGAATTTTCATCGTCTCTCTTACAAAAAAAAAGTCTGTTTTTCGTATCATTCATCCTCATGTAAATTTTTAGGTTTGATTCAGTTTTTAGAAAATGAGTGTTATAAGTATAAGTACCATAATTGTTATTTCATTAATGATATCCACGAGAAACTAATTTAACTTTGAACCATGAGAGCAACTTAAGCAATATACTAATTAACTTTTTGTTGTTTTACAAAAAAAAAAAAAAAAACTTAGGAAGAAGAATTTGCACTTGTATGGAATTTGTGATACATAATTTACTAATACTAAAAATTAACTTTTAAAAAAAGGGCATTGGGATGTAAAATGGTTTATTCACCGTCTAGCATGTAGCATGGTGTTGCAAAAAACTGATAAGAAAATACGAATGGTGGCTGGAATATCCCTAGGAGTTATGGAGATGACATAAACACGAACTAGCACAGCAAATTGGACTTTACTTGCATTCTTTTATATTTAAAATACGATTTAGGTAAACCCCCACTATTAATATTTTTATACAAAATTATTTTTCTAAATAATCACTGATTTTAATATATATTTATGATATTATATTTTGTTTATCGCATTTTTCCTCGGTTTGCACAGCGCATATGGTTGACAAGCTTTATATATATTTTTAATCTGTTATTTAGAAATAACTGTGGAGCCTTGTCTCACTGTGTGGACATCTGTACAAGATCGGGTCCTCCTCATTGGACACATGTGTTGGAATGTGTCACGGGCTGAACACTGATAGTTTTTGACGGAGTGCTTCTTGGGATATACCTGACTCTCATTCCGGCTTGTCTTGATTTTCATTGAATTTATCGATTTTTATTGATTTTATCTATCATCTTCGCGCCCAGTACATATATCAGTATTTTGATATTTTGTTAATTATTAATTTAAGACTTATAAAAAATTAAATAGAAACTTAAGGTGAATTTAATTTAGCTAGCTATCCATTTTTAAAATGTGAGATTTATTTTATGGCTCGAACAATAATTAATGAATACCATAAGTGTATTTAAAAAGACTCTTCTATACTCTCTTCTCTCTTTTATTAACAATTGGTCACTTTTATTTTATTCAATTACTTAATTTATTTTTA
This sequence comes from Oncopeltus fasciatus, assembly GCA_000696205.2. Classification (NCBI taxonomy): domain Eukaryota; kingdom Metazoa; phylum Arthropoda; class Insecta; order Hemiptera; family Lygaeidae; genus Oncopeltus; species Oncopeltus fasciatus. The sequence goes on along the minus strand of KZ807789.1, from coordinate 291,837 downwards.
AATTGTAGAGTAGCACCCTGTATTCGTTCGCTATAGACAATCTAGGTAAGCCTCTATACGATAGCAGGTAGTCCTGGAAATTCTCTACCCCTAATTAAATCCTGGGCGGTTTATACATATTTATAACCCCCAATACTATCCCATGTGGGTGTCCAGAGTGTTCCCTCATTTATTTAAAGAAACATTTACATTCAGAGGTTAGGAAAAAAAAAAAACAACTATGAATGTTGTTTTTTCCCAATTTAAAGGTAGTTTAACGTTCTAGTCCAGTTTTCTATACCCTCAATATTGTATAAATAATTTTCTATTTAATTTAATTTTTCATATGGTTTAACTAACGATTGATTTTCTACGTATATATGTCCTAATTGTTGTATATGATTTTCATCGATCCATGGTATGGTTAATTCCATAACAATTATACATATTAACTCAGTAAATCAATCGTAAGTGTTTATATCGTCAATCGTTTGACTACTGGTCAGATCACAGACTAAACAGGACATGCGTTTATACTATAATACTATACTAAGTACAAGATCCGAATACGGACTAGTACATCATAAATCTCAAGATGTTTGTTCTCAATAAAATTTATCCATAAAACAATAAATTTTTTCAAAACTATAAAAAAAAGAGTTATTTCATAAAACTGTTAGATTCAAATTACAACTGTTTACAGATAACTAATTACATTTGTCTATTTTGACAATTGAGTCCTAAACATGACCTGAGGGAGTAAGTACAAATATATAAAAAAAGTAGAAAATATTTAATATAATAATATTGAAAAAGAAGAAAACCCTCCAAATATAATTTTAAAATATGGGCAAGTGCTTAGGAAAAAGGCACATGATATTTTAGGTAACAGCACTTTTAATTTTATAAAGTTAAAACCTGAAGATGATACAGATGAAAGAAAAAAAGGCTTGAAACCTTGAATAAGATAGAAAAAACATACTAATAGGAAGAAAAAAGATCTAATGGCAGGATTATTATATATTTACATTTAGGTACAAAGGAAGGTTATAATTGTCCTGAAAATTATAAAATATCTACAAATTTTGATTTTCTCTGTAATCTTTTTTTCATATTTCTCACAGAATATTTCTGTGTGAATATGAAGTTCATTATTTTGGTGAACAGAGCCGGTAGGTAGACTGTGATTATAAGGATAAATAATTATACTATTCGATGCTTAACAGAAGTAAGTGACTATATGTCTTTAGGTAGGTTTTAAGTACTGCAATTCAGAAATAATAATACCAAAAGTAAATAATGAAAGGTTTCTACCTGAAATTAAGACAAGGGCGAGGCATATAGAGCGGAAGAAAATGTGGAACTGACTCCGTAAAAGATAAAGGATCCTCTGATAATTAAATTGTTTACACAGAAAATGGCTAAGTAGGGACATAAATCAGCTGTTCGGATAGCGATCTGGAAGGCATTGTCTACAGTCTACGAGGCGGGGTGTGGATCTAGCAGCTGTAGACAGGAAGGGGCCTCCTTCTTGTTACCTCTTGACTCTCAGGTGCTCGACCCTCGAGCGAAGAGTAAACAGATTGTAACCAGACCAATAAGCAGTATACCGTTGCAATGACAGTGAGCAATGTGTTATAGCAGAGAGATAAATGGCTCTTATAGCTCTTGTACTCAACAATAGCTGGAAAACAGTATCAGTAGCTGCGAGTAGTAGTATTTGTAGTATAGTGAAGAGTGCAGCACTATTCATAGCTCTGGCGCTCAACAATAGCTAAAAGAAACAGTATCAATAGCTACGAAAAGTAGTATTTGTAGTATAGTGAAGAGTGCAGCACTATTCATAGCTCTGGCGCTCAACAATAGCTAAAAGAAACAGTACCAATAGCTGCGAGTAGTAGTATTTGTAGTATAGTATAGAGTGCAGCACCATTCATAGCTCTGGCGCTCAACAATAGCAGCGAAAAGAAGAGTTTCAATAGCTACGAAAAGTGGTATTTGTAGTATAGTATAGAGTGCAGCACCATTCATAGCTCTGGCGCTCAACAATAGCAGCGAAAAGAAGAGTTTCAATAGCTACGAAAAGTGGTATTTGTAGTATAGTGAAGAGTGCAGCACTATTCATAGCTCTGGCGCTCAACAATAGCTAAAAGAAACAGTATCAATAGCTACGAAAAGTAGTATTTGTAGTATAGTATAGAGTGCAGCACCATTCATAGCTCTGGCGCTCAACAATAGCAGCTAAAAGAACAGTTTCAATAGCTACGAAAAGTAGTATTTGTAGTATAGTGAAGAGTGCAGCACTATTCATAGCTCTGGCGCTCAACAATAGCAGCTAAAAGAACAGTTTCAATAGCTACGAAAAGTAGTATTTGTAGTATAGTGAAGAGTGCAGCGCTCAACAATAGCAGCTAAAAGAACAGTTTCAATAGCTACGAAAAGTAGTATTTGTAGTATAGTAAAGAGTGCAGCACTATTCATAGTTCTAGAGTTCAAGAATAGCTAATAGAAACAGTATCAATAGCTGCGTGTAGTTGTATTTGTAGTATAGTAAAGAGTAGTGAAGCTCTATAATAATACAATATTTGTGTGGTTTTCTCATTTGTAATATCTCGGAACAACTATTGGTTAATCCATTTACGGTAAATCCCGGCTATTTTAAATTTCCCGTTATTCAATATCCTTAAACGTTTTTGTATCCTCTTGTGCATTATGGCGTATCATCTCGCATGTTTTTCCATATCGATGTGGTTCACTGGTTAATCCGTCAGTCGTTAAGAAAGATTGAAATAATCAATAAATTGCTGCATAATATTCATTTTTGAGATACCGTATTTGGAGACTCATCTTTTTGAGTGAGTTGAAATTGTTAAACCATTTCTTCAGAAGGCTCTATCTCCTTGTTGGTGTCTGTATCAAGTTTTCCGAATTTCAATTTTCCAAATTATATTTTAGTCTTTTATCCCAATGACGCATTTTTAAAGTTAATTTATGGAAAAGTTGGTTCACTACTTTATTATTGTACTCTTGAAACATATATTAATTGACAGGTTTGCAAATCTTATCAGTCCTCAGATTAACATAGCTTAAAACAACACCTACCGGAAATTTCCTATTATATCCGACTATTACACGTTATATGTTGACTTCATTTCAAGTCCCTTTGCTAGTTATAATAATAGGTGTGGCCGATACCTAACCTGGGGTTCTGTTTAAGTAGTAAAATAAATTTTGAAGAGAGTGAAAATGAAATTATACCCTTCAAAATTCAAAGTTCGAATGTATGCATAAAAAAAGAAAAATACATTTAAAAGTTCTGCATGAATGGGTAAATAAGAAGACAAATAATTCTAATTAAGTTAAATTAATCTAAAAGGTTATTTCCACTACCAAATGAATATAGAACTATCGTACCTTCTATTATCCGTCTTCATTGGTTTCTGCAAACCATCTTCTGTTGGCGAGCGCTTTCGGACATTGTCCACCTTCTAACCGAATACATGCGTTCACGAATACAGACAGTGACAGTGAACGCATGTATTCGGCCCGAAGATGGACAATGTTCGAAAGCGCTCGCCAACAGAAGATGGTTTGCAGAAACCAATGAAGTCGGATAATAGAAGGTACGATAATTCTAATTAACTTCGCTATATATATATAATCTTCCTACTGATGGTCAGCTCATTTATCCCATTCGAACATCTACTCTCAAAAGTATTGACTTTATTGGATAGTTTCAGATCAAATTGACATATTTTTTTTTCTCCTTTTTCGGTCGGTTACTGAGCCAGGGTAGGGGGCTGAACCCCGTCGAGCAAGGGTGAATTAGAAATGTAAATGCCCCACTATTTATTCTTAATTAGTAATCCAATAGTCCAGCCCGCGACGATAAAGCCTTCCCGGAGGGCGAACGCCGGCCTTTATCTGATTCCATAGACTAACTAACTTGGATTGATATAGGTCACGCTATGCCTCATTTAAATTTAACATTTTAATACATTGTTATACCAGCTTCTTAACTGAGTTCTTACCCCCAAGGAAAAGTATTCCTCTTTAGGGCTCTATTGAATAATATCAGAATAAAATGGGGTATATTGCGTTAGAAAGTTATATTTTTAAGCTCTACCAGTCGAAGCATTATTTCTGAAGTTTTGGAAAGAAGTCCCTACAAATTTCCGTTAAATTTATAACATTATTGTAAAGAATAAGCACAGTGACTTAAAAAAAAAAAAGAAGATATATATATAGTGCATTGTGCTAATAAAGAAAT
>KZ807789.1:231385-244235 GCA_000696205.2 Oncopeltus fasciatus | reverse complement strand
AAAAATTTTCCACGTTATTATAATTATTTATAATTATTATAATAAACACAAGCACTAACGCACGCATACATTTAATGGTGTATTTGTCTGTGGGTTTTGAGATTATAGATTTCAAATTTTTAAAAAAATGGTCCTTTCAAGTAAATTAAGTCATAGGTCAGGCTATAGTCAGGTTTGTTTTACGTTTCGCCGAAGCTAAATAAACCTATTGATGTTGTTATATATATATAAAAAAAAAATCATCGTTAATAGTAGAGAATATATTGGGATTCGGTCAAGGTTGATCTAAAAAAATGCAATTAATAAAAAATTATTTTTTATTATCTGTCATTCATGAATATTTGATCTAGATGACATCATGTCCCCTCTCGCCTTCATCACAGCCCTTAAGATAGCTTACAAAATAAGCCGAAACCGGCCGAAAGCCGGCAGATGGTAACAAATTCCTTTTTTTTAAATTGCATTTTTTTTGGATGAACCTTTACCGAACCCCAACAAATTTTCTACTAAAAATCTCTTCTCGTATATATATGTATATATATATAAACGCTAGTTCAAATGGAGAGTTTTTGACCTATATATAAGTCAAAATATAAAGTATAAAGTATAATCTAAAATGTCCTAAATATATGGGGAGAGACTAAAGTTTTGAAGATTAATTGAAGATTGTATTTTTAAAACAAGGCACTTATTCTTATCCATTAAAATAATGGACAAAATTAAAAATATTATTACTATTGTACTGTCTCTATATAATTAACAATAACAACTAAATAATATTTTAAAATATCACTGCCCTTGAGAGAATAAAGATAAATATCTGCAAATAATAATACTCTCTTAAAATTCTTCAATTTCTGTACTCTCTTAAAGCAGCATGGATTCTAAGAGAAAGCCGGCTTTCGAAATCATATATATATATACACGCACACATTTTTTTAAAATTTTTATTTTCCGTGTTTTTTTGTTCTAAAACCAAGTTTATTCAGAGAGACCCTAATGGTTAAGTATATTTGAATATATTTATATAAGTATTTTTTCCTAAATTCAGTGAACTTATTTTTATGTGTGTGTGTGTGTTTGACAGCAGCAGGAGCGCCAGCAGCAGATGTTAGCGGCCGCGTACGACCCCAGTCGGGACCTGAGCCCGAACCTCCCCTGCCAGGAGTCGAGCGACTCCGGCTCCGGCTGCAGCACCTCCTCCGTCTCTTCCGCCTGCTGCAAGTCCGAGTTCACCCCCTGCAGGGAGTGCAGCCCCGAGCCCTCGACCGCCACCAGGCTCGCGGGGAACGAGGAGGTGGTCTGCGCCGGCTGCCACCTCCGCATCACCGACCGCTTCTACCTGTTCGCCGTCGACAGGAGGTGGCACGCCACGTGCCTCCAGTGCTCCCAGTGCAGGGTCCCGCTCGACGGGGAGGTCACCTGCTTCGCGAGGGACGGCAGCATCTTCTGCAAGAAAGACTACTACAGGTAACCTATGCCTTCTTTCTCTTAATGTTAATGGAAGTAGGAATGCATTCTTTAGGTAAAAAAAAAAAAAATTGCATTTATTCAATGAAAGTCTTTTATTTAATGTTGGAGGAATTATTCGGGGTTTCCGCTAGGATCAGAAAAATAAAATACTCCAAAAGGTTCGAGTTAACAGATTTACTGATTAAACTAATAATTTTTAATAATTGTGGAGTCATGGAAATGTGAACTTAGGGACAGGACGTCTTCTCTAATCTTCATGATAGCCCTGAAGGTGGCTTACAATGTAAGCCGAAATGTCGGCAGATAATCCTTTATTAAAAAATACATTTTTTAAATTTGTGTTTTTTGGATCTACCTTGACCGAACCCCAACTAAAAATATCTAAGAATTTATAATAATTTTTAGTTTATTCTGTATAACTTTTTCTGTCATATAACACACTACACCTCTGTCTGTTAGAAGTGTTATAGTGTATATTGAATTTCAGCCCTGATGATGACTTACAAGTTAAGTCGAAATGTTTGCGATGATACAATAATTATCCAATAGGTTTGGAGTATTTTATTTTCTGATCCTGGCCGAAACCCTGACTAATTTCTCAAGCACAATACTCGACGGCAAACCAACCTCCAACCATGTCTTTTTTTTTTAAATCTTATTTCGATTTACCGTAATTTTTGAAAATCAAAAGTAATAATTACACACAATCAACTGCATTATGTAACTTTTTCTTTTGTTTTTTCAATTATTTAATTATTACTTAATTGGTTTTTTATATTAGTTTATTAGAATTTATCATTGAATTAATGACTCTTTTGAATGTCAAAAACTATTGAATAATATGTTAGGCTTTTAGTACTCCATTTTTCCTTTAATAATATAGAAAAATGAAGTCTCAATGAGCGTTTTTATAAATTTGCTCTTGAGATGTTATGAAACATATATAAACATTACATAACATTATATTTTGATATATATGTATATATTGGCTTTTCCTAAATAGGATAGGTCAGTAATTGAATTTATCCTGGGAAACCTGAAAGAATGTTTCTCATTTTCTAGATTTCTCTCAAGAAGAAAAGGTTTCCTTGAGAAAATATAAAAGAATAAAAAAATTCCTGCGAAAATTTAGGAATATTCCTGTTTAATTGTCCTGTTTGTTACAAAATGAGCATTAGGTGTAAAAACACGTATATTACCTCTTATTTAATCTAGATTCTTCCTTCTTTCTAGTAATTTAATTGTTGTGAATCAGTGTTTTTGTTGTTTGTATTGACATTTATCTGTAAATTAATTAATTAATTAATTGTTGATTTGAATGTATTTAATATAATTAATAATTTTAGCGTAATGTTAGACTTACAACTTAAGTTGAACATAAGCCTTTGTTAGTTTTTCCACCGTATCGTCCAATCTTTTTTCTATGAATCGGGTTATTATAATAATTATAATAATAATAAATGTGAATTTACTACATAATTGCAAATAACCCCATTAGAGTTAGGACGTGAGCATATTAGTTCATTCTGTTACCCCTTCTTTCCACATAGAAACTTCTTGGTCTTGCTTCATGGTCTTCCCCATAGATCGCATTCTCATGTCAGGATCAATGAAACCTTATAGGAATTTGTGTAAATATAACTGAATGGCTGGTATATCAATGGAAGAGGTTTGTTCTGGGAAGCTGGCTGATAAAAGATAAATATATCATGCGCGGGCCACATGGTATGTCATCATCGGTCCATCGGGCCTTTCTCAGTTATCACAGTTATTTTTTTTCATATATCTTTTTTCTATATTTTTTTTCTCCTATGTCTGTTTGTTTTATAGCATACAAATTGTTATGCGATTTGACCTTTCGTGAGGAGCCCGTTACGGTCTAAATACAAATACTCCTAAAATAAAGATTCCTATTTGGGTCAGTTCTCTGGGACTCCTTGAAATCTCTGATGGTCTAAATAAAATCAAACCATGTCTTCTTTTTAGGGCAGACACGGGCGCTCCATTCATAGGAGATTCTCGCTCGGACACTCAGGGTTCGCTCGGCTATTACGTCTCTTTTGCACGTAGTTCAAAAGTTAGTGCACAGATTTTTCATGGGGTTTGATAGTCTACTGAAAACCATATTCTTAAAACAGAATTGTACGTACTTGTATCTCGTTTTTTTCTCAATCAGATGGATAAATTCCTTATTTTACGCTAAAAAATTTTGTCAGACCTTTATTAATTATTCTTGTAATTTTAAAAAAAATTGATCAAATTGGGTTTTTAAGCCTGTTATATTTTCTTTTTTTTTTTTTTGTAAACCGTTGAATTAGTTCGATATTGGATTATAAAATCTTATTATTGACTTTATTATTATATGTATAAAATAAAATAGTTACCAAACGCAATTCTCTAAAATGTATGTTCTACAGTATTTTCCTAAAAAACTCTTATTAAGGAAGATATTCAAGAATAACATTTCGGATATTTGGCTGTTTAATTTTTAAATATATAAATCAAATGCGTTTTATAGGGTTTTCATTGTTATTTCTTAGAAAAATTCATTTTTAGAATTGGATGAGACGAAATAGGGGCAAAGGAGGGAGACCCAATCATATAATCGTCATATCCTTGTTATATGAGCTATGAAACAGAATATAGAACACAGTAGAGATAAAATGCAATTGAACTATAACATTTTTACGAAAAAAGCTTGTTAGTAGAGAAATTTACGAATGCAACCAGCGCTTCCCTCGCTGCATCATCCCCCGCCCAGCCAAGAGTAAAGTTTATTGGCCGTAACATGTACTCTCATTGTTCTTTTAGATTAAATTTCCTCATACGCCCCTATTATTTATATGCACCTTTAATGTAACATGAGAAATGTACTAAGATTACGCAGCTCTTGCGTGACGGACTTCTCTCCTACGCTGCAGTTGCAGTCTTGCATTTCCCCGATTATCTGTAATCAATCCTACTGCTTCGGCGAGAATTCACAGGTTGTTATGTTAAGCCTATTCAATGTAACTTTTACATGCAATGGGCTCCACATTTCCCCTGTAATGTATATATTTACTTATTATCAGATCGCGGTAATTTAGCCTCTTTTCCCGTTAATTCATGTTATAGATGGAAGATTTGCACATTAGGTCTTTGGACGGAAATCTTTGCACACTAGGTTAAAACTGACTTGCGATTAAAAAAAAAAAAAAAAAAATTGTAATCCATTCTCTTTGTAGGCCGTTTCTTCGGCTAATTGGAATGCGTTTATAGCAGTTTACTTGTTCGGATAGGCTGGTTTTTTTTTTTCTCCAGTGATAATGTTCCCAAGTTGACCTGGATCCTATGAGGACTATAAAAACTGATTAGGCGAAAATAATATTCTCTTGGTGAATCGACTCTACACATACAGTTACTTTAAGTAGGACTATTGGTTTATATTTAAATAAAATATAGTTTCCCACGTTACTTTATTTTTGACAGAGGAGCACTATCAAAATAAAGGATCTCATCATTAGAGCCCAGAAAACTAATAACTAGCATTAAAATGTCTGTTAAATGCTTTCTTGATGGAAAACGAAACGTCAAAAATAAATGTCGATAATTCAAATAACACTTTTTTATTGGCGGGCTAGTTTCTCGTTTCTAGAAGCCTCTTCAGGACTTAAAATATATAATACAGTTTATTAAAAACTTGGCTTCGAAAGCTATGTCAAAACTTGTCAATTAATCTATTTTAAGCTCCTGAAGAGGCGCCTAAGAACGCGAAACAAGCCGGCCAATAAAAAAGTTTTTCTAGAATTGGCATTCATTTTTGATTATTCGCCTTTCATCGAAAATTAGAACAATTTTGAACAATTTATAAATGAAACATCTCTGATGATTGAATCCTTAATCTTAAAAGCGCTTAGCTGTGAAAACAAAAAATAAAAAACAATTGTGTGCAGACTGGAATGTTCAGCTGTGAGAAAATCTTTTCTAATTTTAATATTTTGAAAGCAATCTTAGAAAGATATTAGCTTCTAAAAGTATCAGTTTTCGTCTTTCGGATCCTTTAGCTTAACTTAGTTTAAAAATATCAAATAGTATAACCTTTAAAAAAAATGTAGTAAGTAGATAATGTGATATGTTAAATGACCAAAAAAACTTTTTTTTTAAAGTTAGTCTGTCTTTTAACCACATATGGTTATGGAGGAAAGGGCTTTCTTCAAGTCTACATTCCATTTTAATCATCCATTTAAATTTTATTATTTATCGATAAAAGCTTACCCAGGGCGAAATTTGAACCCGTAGTGCCAGGATTTCTAGACCCGAACTGATCCCATGAGTTACCGAGACGTTCTTCAAAAAAACGTTAACTGTTCTTAGGTTATTACCTAATTAATATAGTAAAATGAATATACCTGTATTTTAAAAATAAATAATAGTGCGTGAGTATCCTAATATAATAATATTGTGTTAATAATTTATATATGCAGTAATGTAATCTCAACACACACACACACACACTTAGGTACGACATACGTAGATATCGTACAATCGCAGCATTCCAGACATCACACCCCGATGACTGGAGAGAGAGAGACGCTGGTTTCTCTTGTTCGAGAATGGTTCATGCTTGAGGAGGCACTTCTCTTCCTTACTCAGGCCAATTTTCTCTGCCGATTCTTTTTTTGCAGTTTCCCGTAAGGAATTTTTCCGTGCAAGCACGTGGCATATGTCGTGGCTCTTGGAAAATAATTTCATATTTACGACGATCGTACATAGAAGAAGCTATAAATATATGCTTAGTCAATATATATATCAATTTATCAGTTTTCAGTATGAAGGATTGAATTCAGCATTTTAGCTTCCCATTGTAGAAAACTAGATGCTGGAAGATTTACGGCTAAAATTTATGGACGATTGCATCAGTGGTAACTGCAATGAGATGGAGAAGCGGGTTTGAGGGAAAATTGACGCGGCCATCTTGGATTCATTGGTATATACTAATGACGGGATCTATTGGAGTGTAATGTATGGACAACTTTCAAGTGTAAAAATGACAGTATGATTAAAGGTCGTCAATGATTTTGCCAATGTGTTTATCAATTTGGAAAAATCATAAAACCTTTTATCGAATCTAAACTAAATTTTGATTAAGAATCGGTATGATTCATATATTTTCCTTGTGTAATCAACTATTTACTAAATAATGGCGTCAAACATTCACGTTTATCCAATTACTACGGACATTGAATGTAGAGTGTATCAAAAGATAACAATTTTCATTCATGTTTTTAGTGTATTTTCAATTTTAATTAATTTGATTGACAAATTTAACTATTTGTATTTAGTGTTTGCTTATTATTAATTCATCTTTTAAATCTATATATGTTTACTACTGTATTTAATAACTTTGAATCAATTTAATTCTGGTATTTTAATAGATTACAGAAGGAATGATCATTTTTAATAGCTCAAACAGTGTATGTGATATGATTTCATCTTCTGTTTGTTTCTTTTCATCTTTTTGTTTGCACACTTTATATATGAATTGTTTTTATAGTAGTTATCACAAAAGTTTTTGCATTAAAGTATTTTGATAAGTAAATCATGAATTTTGTTCTCTCAACGTTATAGTTAAAATTAAAATCAAGACACAATTTTATTACTATACAGTGTAAGATTCAAATGCTTCCAAGTAAGGTCAAGTCTCTAAGTCACTTGTTTACTTTCATTATGCACTGTAAGGGTTTTTTTTAAAATAAGTATTTCTCAGTTTTGTATTTATTTACATTTTGTAAAAATTGCTATTGTTATTTTAATACTTAAATTTTAGAAGATTCGAAAAAATTAATGCGTCACAATGGAGGACGAAAGTTTCTTTGTGTATACTTTGAAATGAAGGAACTACAGTTTGTCAAGCTTTATATATTCTTCTTGAGAATTTGTTTACAAAATTGAGTATGTAATGCCTCATGGTTACTTCTACTAGCATAGAATTATTTTTTCTATCAAATCTGAACTTCGCGAACAACGTGTGTATTAATGAATATGACAGAAGTACAAACAGGAATAAAATAATTCTTATATTTTCTGTACATAGATTCTTGCTTCTCACTAAACGTCGTATATATGGTGTACACCGCATTAATGTATAGTTTCAATCTGAGAAAATGGAATAGAAGTGTTTTAGTAAAATGATTTCTTTATTGCGTATTAAGTACATTTGTTTCCGATATAATTGTGTGAATCAGTCGTCATTGGCTCTCTGGCTATCTTTTGTTCATAACCGGTTTGGCGAGCAGTTCACCTGTTTATAACAAGTAATAACACTGAAGGCAGTTAGTTACCTTGGGTGTGTTTATGCTATATTTTTTGCCTTGATCACTGATATCCCATTTTGAGAAATCCTGTTTTATTTCAGTAGAAATTGCACTTCAAATACTTTGTTTTAAGTAACCTCTAGCTTCACAAGAGATCTGACTGAGCTACAGAGACTTCTTTTAGAAAGTTTTGTTCCCCATCAGACAGTTCGGAGTCTGCAAAATGTCTCCCAAATCTTTTGTGCAGAGCAATTACGACCACGCTGTGTCCCCCAGAGGCACTTAGAATGGTCCCGGGTTTCTGGAAATCCCTAATACCCGAGCACGTAAGTCTCTGAGGATTAGTCCTGAAAGTGGTACTCCCAGGCCTATAGGTACTACCTGGTGTGCGTTCCTCTCACCCTTGGCTTTACTGAATGGGCAGGGGTTGTTCGACCCCTATCGCCTCCTTCAACCCCTCATTATAGCCAATCATTTGTAATATTTGCTCGTTTTGACGATTATGTTATGATTCATTTTTGAACTAGATAAATCTTATTCAACTCTCTCCACTGTGTAAAAATTTTGTACATTAGTATGCTGATAGTTTTTCATTATTAAAAAAAAAACTAATATTACTTTTCTACCTTTTTATGTAAATAGTTTACAATTTAGAGAATTTTGACTAGAAATCAAGTTCGCTCGTGTGTGAATGTGTGATTAAATCCTGTACATTCTGCAGCTTTCACTTATTCTTTTGAAATTCGCTATTAAATATAAAACATAAGGCTAAGTTCATAATTAAACAAAATCGCACCAAAAGGTGTGGAAGATTAACTGAAATGTTATATTCGTATGAAACTAGTCTTACTGCTGCAGCAGGCGTTATATTTGTTTAGAGAAATGGACTCAGCACAGTTTAGATTTTATTAAAAATAAATATTTTATCTGGTATATAATCTTCAGGGTATTTTCCACTAATTAATATATACCCAATATTAATAGAGGATTGTTAGGTCATTGTTGCCAACCTCGATCAAACCCCAACAAATTTTCTACTAATAATCTCCACGGTTAAAACTCTCCATTTTGATTGTAATATATTATACATTATCTATCTTCCGCGTATTTTTAACTAGTATTTAAAGTTTACTCATTTGACACTTGTCATTATTCCAACTATTCCCACATTTTGGAATTGGAGTGATTTTTTTTCCTTCCTTGTTGCGAGACTTATATCGATAGGTGATTCAGAATTTGAATATATTAAATGTCATTTGCAACACGTTTAAGGGATGATTCGTGGAGTACGGCGTACGGCGTTTGTAACCATTCATGTTTTCCAGGAAAACGCGGATTTTCTTCCGTTTTAACTGCCGTGTGTACATACACATGTATGTGTTCGGAAATAAAAATGAAGCATCTCCATGTACAAAATGAGAGTTTGTTGACCGTAGATATTATTCTAAGATGATTTTAGTTAGGGTTCGGTCGAGGTAGATCCAAAAAAACACAAATTAAAAAATGTATTTTTTTATAATGAAGGATTATCTGCCAAAGTTTCGGCTTACATTGTAAGCCATCTTCAGGGCTGTAGAAATACAATGTCATGAGAATACAGTAATATTTGAAATTAGTATAATAGAGAATTATAATATAATGTGATATCAAGAGTATGAAAATAGAAAGCTATGTAAGACAATTAAAAGTTTATGAAAACAATATTGAAAAAGAACCAATTTGAAAAAAAAAATTGTACATCTCCATGTACATTCTTCATATACATTCTTCTTTCCCTGAATCACATGGATATACTAACTATAAGGAAACTTTTAAGTTAACTATCTACCAAATCTTTTTTCTGAACATTTACAACTAAGCTGAGGTGCTTGACTCCTACTCTATAAACTTTAAAATTTCATCTTGCTTCGTTCGTAATTTGCGCATAAGTATACACTCCCCCGTACATAAATAGTTTAATTTAATGTAAATATGCTTTTTATATAGAGAAGACCTCCAGCCATATAAAAGTGTGGTTAATCTGGATATCGTTTTCTCTCACTGCTAGAGTAAAAACTCTTTACTCTAGTACACACGTTTTAGAATGGTGCAGGTTTTCTTTTAGTTGCTGTCCGGGAATAGTCTATTCAAGTAAAAACGTTTTGCGAAGGAGGATGGGCGAATGAGGATTTATAGATCATCATTGGCGTTCCACTTCAAAACATTTGCACTTAAGTAAATCAATCAACGGCTTTTTGGACTTGACTTAGATATTTTTTACAAAATAGAATATGGAAAATAATCAGACTGAATTTATGTAAACTTTGCTGATTTTTTTTTACTTTGCTTTAGTTTTTAGTTAAATATTGATTTTAGTTGTGGTACTTAATCCTACGTTAAATTTTATACAAGAAATTCAAGGGAGCCAGAAAAAAAAATCTTTCCACCTCAGCCGGGTCTCCTGCGGTGAAGTGGTCAGCATGCTTGCCCGGAAAGCAGGAGACCCGGCTGAGGTGGAAAGATTTTTTTTTCTGGCTCCCTTCAATTTTTTAAAAGAAGAAATATAGGAAAAAAACTAGAGTCTAACAAATAGCTGACAATGTATGCTCCTTCAAGTATAAGACGATATATTTCTAACTTGGGGGTTTATAGTCGGAGTAAAGTGCAGAGAGCTGAAAAGATTATCTAGCCTGCTTCGGGTGTGCAGTGGTCAGAATACTTGTCTGGAAAGCAGGATAACCGGGTTCGAGTCCGGGCTGAGATAATGATTTTTTTTTTTTTTTGGGGGGGGGGGGGTTCCCTTGCATTCCTTATATAAAATGTTTAGTTTTTGGTATTTTTTTTTTCAAAATGCCTTTTTTGATTAATTAACTATTTTTAATTAATCGTGGCACATTGAAAAATAGTAAAATGTCGCTCAAAGTACTTTTTCGACAAAAAAAAAAAAAAAAAAAAGGACGATAGTCTTAGGGTTTGTATTATAATAGGAAAACATTTTGCATATATCCATTCCCATCTACTGAAGAACGTCATTGGATAAGGCCTTAAGTCTCCCGAAACACGCCAGATATCTGCAATTAAAGAAGCAGAAGTATTGCTCTCCTGTGTTTGGCCCCGGCACCGATACCATATATATACGAACGGGGTGGCGTACGTCTCAGGGAGGAGTGGGCGTCGGGCACAGCAAGGATTGCACTGGCACGCCTGGGGGTGTGTGGAGCGATAGGATCTGTGCCGTGGACGCGGGACTCGTACCCGATGGATGTGGGCAATTAAAGGGGCACGGGACAAGGCCTAATGAAGTGCCGAGGTGGTCCACTGTTGTTTTGCATCTCGTGATGGGGCCTGACTCGCCACGATCGTTCTCACGCCGAACTCCCCTGCGATTTAGAACTGTTCCTATCTAAAGGCGATAGAGTTTTA
Organism: Oncopeltus fasciatus; assembly: GCA_000696205.2. Classification (NCBI taxonomy): domain Eukaryota; kingdom Metazoa; phylum Arthropoda; class Insecta; order Hemiptera; family Lygaeidae; genus Oncopeltus; species Oncopeltus fasciatus. Next base: position 233,067 of record KZ807789.1, on the reverse strand, counting down.
TAGATCTACACATCAAGTAGGTTAACAATAAATTACCAAATGCTATTTTGGAAAAAAATGGATATTCGAATTAACTTTAAATTTCAAAATTTAAGTATGTTTTCGCGAAAGAAAATGAAAATAAATCTTCATTTGGTGAGATTATCATGTTCTATTACGGACTCGATGGTTTGGTGATCAAGATACAAGACTCCTGAGCCAAACATCCCAGGATCAATCCTCAAAATGCATGGTAGGTTTGAACCTGGAACCTTTTGAAATAGTGGTGTACTTTTTCATTTCAAAATCAGTGTATTTTAATATATATTTTATATCAATTTACTAAAACAAATATTTCTTTATAACTTTCGCTTGTCACACTTTAGACCATGTAAGACCAGTTCTTTCTCAGATTTATTTTAAGGGCTTTTATATGACCGGTAGACTAACTGTATCACTGTGCCTTCTTAAAACGAAGATAACACTTCTTCCAGTGTCGAGGGTGTTTGCCTAGATGATTTGAGGATTTATAAGAGTCATATCAGAGCCACTGACGTTTTCGGCAAAATAGATCAAAACACATGGCTCTCCATATTCCTTTGCACCCTCGGGAGGGGGGAAGCGGCTATAAAAGAAGTTTTATGCTTGGGAAACTCAATCCTGAAGCGTATATCATTGTGAACGTTACTCCAATAAAAACCTCCACGAGCCGGCTGAGTGCCTCTTGCACCACACTCAGGACTCGCCCCGATGCATAAATGCATTAGATTACCCCCCCCCCCCCCCACCACCGAGATTAAGTCACATCATTCCGCCCGCTTGTCAATATTATCTTATGCGTTCGTCCTTACGCATAATTTGATAAAATTTGTTTTTTATGCACTTGGAGTTAAAGTGGAATTGCATTCGTCCCTTATCAACAAGCTACCGTTAACATCAATTTACCTGTAATCGCTAAACTTTTTTTTTATTTGAATCAACTAAACTCCTTGAAAATAAACTAACTTTTATTTAAATTCTACTACAAATGTCATTTAATTTTCATCTGTTTTAATAAGCCATTATAGAGTATATTTATTATTATATATTATAGCGCACACTATTATATTATCTTTTAATATTGATATTTAAAAAAAATGGAGATCTTAGTGATTCCCATAGGCCTCTGAAGACCCAAAAATACTGTACTTCTGATTGTAACCACTGCAAAATGCAAAAATCAGTTCAATACAAAATCACTGTGCAACCACCACCCTTGTCTATACTTTGATGATGACTTAAAGGCAAAATATTGAAACTAAGTAGAACATTTTCTGCAGACTACATTGTTCTATTGAAATTACCCACATTTCCATATTTAAACGACAGTTTCGAACTGTGAATTGCTCAATATCAGTATTTCTTACTTTACAAAAAAAAAACGAATCCTCCTTTTAAAAGTTTAGCATTATAAGAGACGAATTTGAATCCGACTAAATCATGTGACAGCCATGTTCTTATACTTTTGAATTAGTAACTGATCTATTTATATTTTTGCTGATCAAATATATTTTACCGTTTACATTGCCTGGTATGTTATTATTTAGAATTAAAATAATATGACTACAGAAGCATTGAACCTGAGGACCTTTGGCTCAGGGGTCTAGAACCTTAAACGCTATAATAATAGTAATAAAATAATATAAATAATATTATAATGCATA
>KZ807789.1:186343-214973 GCA_000696205.2 Oncopeltus fasciatus | reverse complement strand
GGGGAGGCAGAGGATGTGAGAGAGACAAAGAGAGAGCAAGTTTATCTGGTGGTTAACCTGGTTTACCTGAGCCAAAGGCCTCAGGTTCATTTCTCACAAAGTACAGTTGATTTTTCTTTCTTTCTGTGCTTCTGCTTGTAATGACTCAGAGGATTCATTCTTGGTGTGCTCCAAGGGAAGAACAAGCTCTAATTGAAAACTTCTTCATTGAGTAAGAAAAAATCAGGTGGCCGGAATTGTGTGCTGACTGCTCGACTCTCTAGTGTGCCGTGGAACGATAATAAACACATTATTAACATGCACCCCCCTCCCCCCCGCCTGAGCCAATATGACCCGTTGCGGGACTGGTTTATATATATATATATATATATATTGATATTGAAATATATCATCTGATAATATAGTAGCACGTACTGTATGCTGAATTGCTCAGGCGCAATATTTCCTGCTCGGAACTAGCCTGTGAGCCCGTCTACCCACTTCCCACGGCCGCCTGCAGACTTCGCAACATTCTCGTGGGACCTGGGGGAAAGCCCGCACTCCTTCTCCTATTTACACATATTTCATTCCGGCCGATCCTATTCGTAAACACGACCGGCAACGAGGCAACTTACTTCGACTGGCGGTAATGAAGTTGTCGTCCAAAGGCTCGTGTGGGTAAGCCTGACGAATGGGTGGGTGGAGGCCGATTCAAATAACTGCATGTAATGAATGCTCGAAGAATGAGATATGGAAACTTGGAGGTGTTACGAAAAATTTGAAAAAATATATGTTATAAGAGGTATGGATTTTTCAAATTGGAGAGACAGAATTTGGTATTCGGGCATCTTTGCTTCTGAAACTTGTCTTTAACAGCAAATATCATTTAATTGAGAGTGTTGGTGGGTTTGGAGGGGAAGAAATAATAATAATAATAATTATATAATAAATAAATAATAATAATTTAATTATAAATAGAGCATGAAAAATTGTATTAGTTCAAAATATTTAACTTGCAGTATTACCAGATAAAACATATTCCTTAATTTNTTATATAATTAATAAATATGGTAGTAATAATTAAAATTTGCCGCAATAAGTGCCGTTTGTTCTAAAATTCAATGAACATATTAGATAAAAAATTTAGTTTTCTTATTTTAAATTCTATAATTTTTACACTTTAAGAAATATATTTTAAAACCCAATTAAGAGCTTTTGGACTGTAGAGAATAATAGTATATAATTTGTTCAGGTTCGGTCGAGGTTGTGAAAATTTATTTTGTTTTTGAAAAGGTATTTATGGTGATATTTATAATAAATTTGTTTAGGACAATTTTAACATAAAAGTTAGTTGTTGGTTGTTGGTAGCTAGTGGCTTGTATTTGATTCCTGGAGGAATGAAAGAAACCACCTCTCTTTGATGATGAGTTGTCATGACGAGTGGTATCCACAATGATGAGATGTGATGAGAGATGGTGAAGTTTTGCGGTGGTAAACTACCTTGTCCGAACCCAAACAAATTCTTTACCGATATTTGAAAATCCTGAGCGGCCTAGAGCCAACACCTTTTTTTCTTTCAGGTCGTTCTAGAGTCGACGTTATTACCGTTACCCTGATTCTTCACTTTGACTTGTTATTTCATTGTACTCTTGATTAATAACCGCAAAACGGTACTTGGCTTGCATTTCTCATGCCTCTAGGCTCGCCTCACTCGCCATTTTGCTAGTTAGACGAGGCACGACGACAGAGCCTTGGGAAAGCGGTACCCAAAGCGTTCCGATCGGATGGGCCCCGGCAGTCGGAGATTACCGGATCGCAGAGTAATACCGAGCTCCGGTCCACTGAAGATGACTGTGTGTTATCATTCCCCTTTTTCCTCTCAGATTACCCCTCGGCCGGCTTGCGGGCGGCGGGGGAGGGACACTGTGTTTAGTCGGCGCCGACGGGCAATCCACAGTCGTGATCCTTCCTCCGCTTAGGGCGGTAATTCTCGGTCCCCGACGCAGAGGGTGGGACTCTTGGTAACTGGTGCGCGAATCCAGCTAAATACAGCTAGTTATATTGGTCGTATCGATTACAAGAACTTATGTCATGTTGTTACCAAAACTTCATTATCCTATTAGAAAATTATTTTAAGATCCATGATCAGCACAAAACATGTTAACTTATAAAAGTCTACTTCAGTTATGTTTTTCAGCATTTAAACATTATCCCGTATTCTTTGAAAAATCATAATTACATTTTTAAAAGTTTGTTAAAAGGAATGTGTAAAAATCATAAATGGTAAAGAAATATATATAAGAATCTAATATCCAGGATTAGTAGCCACTCTTATTTAAAAGACAGAAACCAAATTTGGTTTTTAGGCTGTCTTTTGCAAACGATTGAATAAATCTATTTTTGCAGGAATGAAGTGAGAATGAGTGGAGGTTAGAGGAAGAACATGATTTAATAATTTAATTTAGTAATATCTTCTTGATTGTGTTGCAAAATTTTAGCAAAATTGAAGATCTTAATATACATAATTGTTTCTTTTTCTTTTAAATTACTTTTTTTCTTCTAATTTTAAGGGTATTTAAGGTAGAAATTAAGAATTTAGCTACGAAGGTTGAGCGATTCCCATGCTCTTACCGCACGTTTCTGTCAGCCATAGTGGTCTCATCTTTTACACACATTACTCACTAGGGCTTTTATGATCTGATTAGTCATTCACTTTTGTCAATGTCCATTTTTAATGAAAAAGGGGTAATGTATTTCGTTTACGCGGCTCTTGCGTGACGATCATTTCTCAATGAGCATATTTTGTTTATTTCTACATTTTGATTTACAAAAAATCGCTGTTATATATATATCAAACGGAGAAAATTTTACAGCTAAGGGGGATATTTTTTTAATCAATGCTAATGATAGCTTTGTTAACTATGTTTACATATAGTAAATTTAATTTCTTAATATATACCACTGATTTTCAGACGATATTTCCTTGTTTAAAACACTATTTTTTTTATTCTGTTTCAGGTGAGTTACACTCCTTCTTTGGCTACTAATTGTAGAGTTGTTCAGGTAACCACTAATGTTAAACAAATTTATAATACATTTAACTCAGAGATTTTTAAAATTCTGGATGTATACCTTTTAAATATTAGCTTTTACTAGGAAACATGAAACTATGATTTTCAGCGATGTTCCTATCATTCTAACATCAGAATATCTAGTGTTTATTTGAAGTAGAGTAAGAGAAAATTTCATTAACTTTTATGAAAACAATTCTGAAACTTGATATCGCTATCACCTAAGATTTCAGGTTCTTTTATTGGGGTAAAATATTTGAACTGTACCACCTAGCTATTACAATCGCTTTCAACAGCACTAGAAACTGGTGTTTTTGATTCTCATGTTTTCGTCTTCTTCTTCTAACAAAGGAATTTCGATTCCTTGGACGTTTAGGCTGAGCACCAGTGGTTTCTCAGCAGGAGTAGTGGGCGGCTGAGTTGGGTAATTTTCACGTGGAAGGCCTACCACTGTTATGACATTACGGTAGTTTTAATTACCACTGTTGTTAATGGACACTCAGCGACTAACAAATTACCTCCTAACGACCGCTTTTGGTGTGATGGAGTCTCTTTAAATATCGAGTCTTCCTTCTGCCTCTCTTCTATTTAAGATTGATCGAGGATAATTCCTTCTATTGTAGGCTACTAGCTTTGGACATTCCCTGCGTGGTGGTTTTCAACATTGATGCGATTCCGCCTGTACCTTCGTTTTGAAGAGAGACCAGAGTTCGCCTGTACCTTCGTTTCTATCCTTTAGCCGAGAAATGCACGTTGATCGTTCAGTATAGGCATAACTGATAAGGACACCTAAGGGGGCGCCAGGCTAGCTCAGAGGATCCGTACGGGTCTCGCAATCCTGACGTCGCGGGTTCAAATCCCGCCCAGGTCAATCTTTTATTTATAATATAGAAGCTTGGCCTGAACCATGGGTGTTTAAAATAGGGTGGCAACCTGTAGATAGCCCCTCCCTCCAATGACCCTAAGTGGTTGCAAGGGAGGCTAACACAGCAAAAAAAAAAAAAAAAAAAAGGACACCTAAACTCCGAGTATCTTAGGTAAGAGTTTTCAAATGAAATCTCTGATATTCCAAGATGCTATTTGAGCATTGAGTGCACTTTATGACTTAACGTGGGATCCTGTATAGATAATTGTCCTACTTCATGGTCATGAAAAAAGATGAATGGGTAATGTTAAGGCGATAGTAGACTTTATAACAGAATTTATTAGGATAATTTTTTTAAAATACATACTTAGTATTTATAGTATTTTTACTAGTTACCTTGAGAAGAAATAATATTCATGTTGGTAGTTATTTCAAGTCAAACTTTTAATATTTAGTGGGCTGTAAAGCTTTTAGGTGTTTCCCTCAAGGGAAATGTAATTAGTTCTTGCGACGAAATGAATTTCGAGAAGTTTGTTTGATGTTCACCAATCCAAGCCACTGGCATCATTCTTAGTCTATAGAAATTTATTTCAGCATTTGAAATTCTTCCTTCAGACCACTTGAGGAATGCATCTACTGAGGGTTGGGTTTCTGTAAGACCAAATTAAAATTATTTTGAAGTTTAAGATTAGAATTTTTAAAGCGCATTCGATATAAAATGTGATTTCCTACATTATATGTTATGGAGATTTTTTTTTCTCGAAAAACCTATAATTAGAAAATAATATAACATTATAGCCTCTCACTATTTCTCTAGTTGGTTAGAATTTTCCTTTCTTTTCTTTCATCTCTAATGGTGACAAAGTACACAGTATACGAAATAAGAATAGGTGTAGTTTACCGCTGTTTCTTTATGAAAAAAACTTTTTGTTGTTATCCCAGCAACCATTGTTAGAACACCCAATTCGGGACTCTTTCCCTTTGTTATGCCCATAGCCCTGAAGAAGCCCCGTAGACATTCAGGCCGAAACGATGACAAAATATAAATCAATATTAAATATTTTATTTGGTTGTGGTATTTTATCCCACGTAAATTTTAAACAATTAATGAGGGGGAATAGAATAAAAAAATCTATCCGTCCCAGTCAGGAATCGAACCTGGATCTCCTGCTATACCAGGTCCTGGTAGCATAACTGGTAAATGCACCGGCCCGGATAGCAGGAGATCCAGGTTCGATTCCTGACTGGGACAGATAGATTTTTTTATTCTATTCCCCCTCATTAATTGTTTATAAATCAATATTGGTTTACCAATTTGTTTTTCTTTGACCGAACCCCAACTATCTCCCCCTCTTTGTTGGAACTCTTTTCCATTTTTGCTAATACCATGTTCACATTGTTTGACTGCAAAAGGAAACATGCTGTTTGCTCTGATTACGGAATAGTTGCGAGGAAACATGACTGGTTCCTCATAACAGTTCCGTTATCAGTGCCCTGTGATAGGTGCCTTGCTCTCTCTGGAGGGGTGTCCTGGAACCCATCCACATAACAATTTACCCCCATCCCTCTATTCCCCTGGAGTAGTCGCTGACCCCTCTGGGATCTCTTAGCGTAGACAGAGCCATTATTTCGGAATGCCAAAGCTCCTTCTTACATCCGAGCTGCCTCCTCCATCTCTCCCTTTAATAGTGGTAATAAAACCACGAACGCGCTATTAAGTCCCCGACAACAAACCGAAATGTCCGCTCCGGATACTGGTTCTACGTTGTACCTTTTTTTACTTGCTCGTAATCCTGTACTTCAGCTCAAGATCTGAAGAGCCTCGGTTATACAGCTCAGATATATCAGCGGAAGCGAATATATCAGGTTAAGTCTGTCCTCATAAGAAATAAGGTGAATTTTTTATCTCTCAATTTTTTTTACTGATTCCAGGAAATCATTCTAGCTCAATTTGAAAACCTACTAAAGAATATACCCAAAACTTAAATTTTCTAAGATTAGAGTTATTACCTCTTTGCTGTTAAAATGTAATTCAGAAGAGCTCCTTATCGTCAAAATGTTTGGTTTGATAATAAATAAACTGTTCGTTAATTTGAAATTGTTAATATTAAAGGACATTCATTTAGTCTGTTTTTGTTTAATTTAAATTATTTTTATACATATCGATCCCATAAGATTTGCAGAAGGATATTTTAGATCCAGCTCTGCTGGTGTCTTCAATCCTACTTAAAATGATTATAAAGTAATTCAACAAGAGAAAAAAAAAAGATGAATCAAAATTATACTTCTATGATTATATCATTTATTGAAAGTGAAATCATTACCTCACATGACTGAGGACTAAAAACATTTTTTTCGATATTTTATTTGAAATAGTATTTATCCTTTTTTGGTCATTTATATTAATACTATTAATGGCGTATTTGAAAAACAACAACTAATATTTATGTTGTAATTTTTTTTAAAGTCCGTGATGAATCATAAATTTTTAACGTTAATTGATTGTATCCTCTTTAGAAAAAATTAGGATCTTAAGGGTGGGGCTACCTTTAGATAGCTAGATTTATTAAAAAAACATACTTAAAACGAATATCTTTTGTTTCTGGATAAAAGTCTGTCTATGCTGGAACTCGAACCAATAGCAGTAGTGCGAACCAATAGCAGTAGTGCAGAATGTACATTCTATCCCACAGTTTGCTCGGTGCACCAGAACACGTTTTTAATATTGTAAAAATATTTCTGTTATTTATTGTTATTATTTAATTTACAAATAAATGCAATTTAAAATTTATCTACAAATATTTTCTTAAATTCATAAGTAATGTTGTTTTTCTCGGAAGATACCAAATGGTGGTGGGGNGGGGGGGGGGGGAGGTGTCAGGCGGTTAACGTTACTGGAGTCCTGAGTCAATGGTCCCAGGTTCAAAGCTTACAGTGCACAGTTTTTTTTTTTCTGTGCTTCTGTCTGTAATGAGCCAGAGGATTCCTGGTAGGCTCATAGGCAACACCCAGCCTTAAGTGAGAACCATTCTTCAATCGATGAGAAAAAAATCAGGCGGTCAGAACGGTAGTTCACGCCTTTCCTAGTGTGCCGTGAGTCGAGAATCGATATATCCTTCTCATGAATTTCCCTCCTGGGCCAATATTGCCTGTAGCAGGAGTGGGTTTTCTTTATTTTTCTATTAGTTATATTTCAATAAGTATTTTCATAAAGTGCTGTAATTGAAGAATGCATGGTTTCACCTTTTTGGAGTGACTTGGAGTAAAACGGATTCTGCTGCATTCGCTACAGCTGCTTCAATGACTTACGTGGATTTGGGTCAGTCTCGTGCAGTTTTTCGCACTTATGACAACCAAGTCACACTCCCCACAACCGAGTTGGAATGCTTTCACGCGGTGAAAGCGAACTCCAGGCTCCCGACTGGGAATTTTCTGGATTCCCGTTTTTGGTCCATCAGATAAAGGACGACGGCCCCCTCATAAATGCCACCACCGAAAACCGCCCCCCCCCCCTCACCCTGGAGGATTGACGACTCGTGACAATCGTATTTCGAGGCGTTACGACTCCCCTCTCGTCCCGCTGCAGTCAGTATGGTAATGAGTGGGCCAGACCTGTCCATTCTCCGTCAAATCCGACATTTCTCTCTTCCTCGCTCAAGGGGATTTGTTTTAATGCTCGCTAGCCGTGGACCATCGTGTCTTCAAGGACATGAGATAATATCCTCCCTTCAGTATTTAAAAAATAATTGTGATTTACTTTGATTCTATTTTAAAGTAATAATTTTATGATTGATATCTGCTTGCAATGAATCTAAGCAAATTTTATTTTCGGAATCTAAACAAAATTTTTTAGTGAGGGTGTAATTGCTAAAGATCCATATTATGTGTCCAACTCTACCCTTCATCACCACTTTAATATTCCTTTTGTCAAAGACCTTATCTCCACCCGCTTCAAGCTCTTCCACAGTAAACTCCAATTTCATCCTAATCCACAAGCCCAATCTCTGTCGTCGGACTCCACGGAGACTTAAACGCAGATGGCCTCGCGACCTCCTGNCGTAGCCTAAAATTTATTCTCCAAAAGTGTATGTGTGTGTGTGTGTGTGTGTGTGAAATGTTATCGAAGATTAGAAGAAAACTAGATGTAAAGTTTAGTAAACTAAACTCTTATTTAACTTCGGCCAAATTTATTTATTGTATCCTTCATGATATTACAAGATGTTAAGTAAACAGAATGCAATAAATAAGGATTTATTTAAAAAAAAAAAAAAAAGTGAGAGTGTAGTGTATGACACTTATCAACTAGTTTCATATAGGAGAGGTAGGAACCCATATTGGATACTTGGTTTTACTAATTTCGGCATAGATATTTCAGACGGATTGATGAGATACACACATGAATTTTGGGGTCTTCTATTGATTAGTTTATTTATTTGTATTTGTTATTCTCTTTTGTAAAATAGAAAAGCAGAATTATAAATCATGCAACATGTAAAACTGTTGACATCCATTCCAGAAATAAAAGGTTGAACTGTCATGAAATAATACGATTTTGTTGAAAAAGTCTCTCTGGGAGTTTTAAAACTTTCTCTTCCTCTAAAGAGCTGTCTAAATTTTAGAAATATGGGGCAAACACAACACTCAAAATTCCATTCTTAAATACCATCCTTAATGGTTTACAATTATTTTGTTTCATACATTTTACTTCGTAACTTTAATAATAACAAAAATTAACTATGCATAAAATATAATTGCTTCTCTATAAATTCCCCTCACCCTTGATCGATTTTAGCCACTGAAGAATTCCTCTGACGGTTTTTAAAAATTATTATTTGTTTAAAATCTACTAAAAAAGATTTCATTAAATGAATTCCTTCAGGGAGTAATAAAAGTTAACTACTCCGGGATGTAGAGCAAAATATATATATACACGTAAAAGGCAATGGTCTCCTTAAACGTTTTAAAATTTTAATTTATTCCCGTAAAGAAATTGAAAGTGATAATAAAATTAGGAATTAAAGGGCTATTTAAAAAGAATAAAAAACAAACAAAAAAAAACTCGAGGTATAGTCATGAGACAGGTGAAGCTGGCACTGGTCCTTGACCGGAATACCTTATTCTATAAAAAAGGAAAAAAAAAAAGATATTTGGTCGGAGCTGGGCAAGATCAGGATGTTACGCAAACAGCTCCCAGCGGCGAGAGGGACCGTTGTGTTTCAGCTCGGCAAGCGCCCCATTTTAGTTCTCCGTCAAAATGTATCTGATTTTGGGTAAATCTGATCCTGGATCAGGGTAAAAATCAATGAACCAAGCCGTCTTCCTGGATCCCAATTTCGATATCGTATGAGAATATATTTTGTAATGTACGTATTCATTTAAATGTACTTAAGTACGTAGTAATCCTATAACTCAATATACGTAAGTATCCTTTGATTGCTCACGTTGGCTTCCACGTTCTCCAGAAATATTCATAAAAACTCCTTGTTGTTGAATAGTTGCTGCTTTTGGCTGGGCATTCGCTAATCATGTGATGTCCATTTCAGGGCCAAATGTAAAATGAGCTTTTTTATTCAGTCCATGAAGAAGCCATTTCAGAAACTGCGAAAACTAGGCAAAAAATTTTTACCCGGTAAAGTCCGGAAGGAATATTTGTAAATATCCTTTAATTGTTAATTGGCTCTAAAATAAATAGCATCATTCTGGAAATGCATTGTAACAAATATTCGGATCGAATTAATGGTTGCCAGGTTTAACATTGCTTAATTTTTAAAATAAATATATAACAGCGCCAATGTCCCCAGCAGTCAACAGGCAAAAAAAAAAAAATATTACTTTTATAAGATAAATTTTAAAATTGTTTTACATATATGATATTTTATATGTTACATCTTTAAAATGATAAATTATCAACAATAATGGATTCAATCATAATAANAATATATTAAACATAAAAATATTTCAATATTATATTATAAATTATATGTGGGTTTATAAATACAGCGCGAAAACCAAAAACAAAGTTCAAATGGAAAGTTCTTAACCATAGGGATTATTAGTAGAGAATTTGTCAGGGTTTGGTCAAGGTTGGTCCAAAAAAAATACGATTAGAAAAAATAAAAAGTTCATTTTTTATTATCTGCCGACGTTTCGGCTTACATTGTAAGCCATCTTTAGGGCTACCATGAAGGCTATAAGAGTCGTCGTGTCACCTGGGGCATATCTTCATGATTCACATTGCGACCACAATTTTATTTCCTCAGCTATTGGATAAGTTCTTTAATAACGGGTTTCTTTGAGAGAGATCAAATTTAAAAAAAAATGACAATTCTTTCGTTAATGCTAGTGTTACGAAAAATATATTCAACAAAATATTGTTAAATAACTACTACTAAATGTACTTTTTTAATATTTAAATTCTGTACGATGTTAACGATAAACGAAAAAAGATTACTTCATTTATGTAAGTTCTTACCATAGTCCCTCTCTTTTTAAAATTTCAACTTTTTTTTTTTTTAGTAAGTTAAATACTCCTCTTGGTCAGTCTAGAGTCAGCCTCACCTACATAGTACTTTGCCCTTTTATTCGTGCTCGCCTTATGGGAAATACGCTTAGTTCACGCAACTCCTTTATCCTCCGTTTCCACCTTCTCCATCCTCCATCCTCTGGACTGATCCGATGGTCGGCGTTCCCTCCTGAAGACCATCGCGCTGATGTTAAGCGCCCAATCTTCCTCACTCTCTCCAGGGCGGCAGGACCCGGCAGGAGCCCCTCCGAGGGAAGAATGCTACGTGTCCCTATGTGAGGTCTGCACTATCTGGGCCCAGCATCTCGGAACACCGTAGTTCCCACAGCCTGCTGTGTAATATAATATTTTGACGTGTCCTTCTCTCACTTTCATACCCCGGCCTTACTTAAGCTTTCATGAAGTTCATGCTCTCAGTTCTTGTGGAATCATATAGAGGGGATTTGTCGAGCGTTTTTAGATATCCTTTAAATCGGCGCAATGAGTGTGTGGTCACTCAACTCGCACGTGCTCTCTGACACATTTGTATTTCTTTAAATCCACTGTTAAAAAGAGTTTTTCTTGATACTGCGTTTCAAGTCACAGTCTGAGAGTAATCTGTGTAAAATAAATTAAATTTAAATTAATATTTTTTATCATTAAATACGTTACTCAATATGATACCGGTATGCGATTAACAATTTCGAATTACAAATGAAACCATTTTAGTTTTTCAATATCTAAATATTAAATATTTATTCCATGAAATCAGTTATCATCCCATTAAGATATATTCCTTTTCCGGTAGTTTATTTCACGCTTATTATCAACACTTTTATTTCATTCTCTTGGTTATTTAACACTTTCATTTTTTGTTTTTCAAAAAAAAAATTACGACTCCTTTATGTTAGAATTAGGTAATAAAATTATTTTCTCTTGGTCTTGGTTTTGAGAGGATTCGACGAGCTTTCTTCGATTTAAAAAAATAAAAATAAGAGTAAGTTCAAAGAAAATTGATTGTATGAATCATTTTAATCTGAATCACCTCCCTTCAACTTTATGACAGATGTAATTATCACATGTAATTTTATATTTACTTGAAACTAGCAATAATTTTAATTAGTTTTTCTAGATACGTATAAATCATATTAATTTGCCTCACTTATAAATCACTTATTGCAATTTAGAAAAAAAAAAAGCAAAAGATAACTTTAGTTGAAACACTTACTTTCTATTTTTAAGTGATTCTTTATAAATATCTTATATAAAAAGATCTCAATAAATTATTAAGTTAAATAAATCATTATAAAGTTTATCAGTTAACGACTGTTTAAAACTATTTAATTTCCTGCAAAAATCAAGAGTGTTACTTACATCTTACTGTCAACAACTATCTCTTTGGCTGTTTATGGGAAATATTCCTTAAATGGTGGCGCTCTATTTCTATGCGTGCTTATAGTGTGCTATTTTTTTTTTTTTTTTTTTTTTTTTTTTTTTTTTTTTTTTTTTTTTTTTTTTTTTTNTTTTCCAAGACAGCAAAATAATGCTCTGGTATCGGATCTAAAAAAAACCCCTACAGACAGTATATACAATTTATTTATTTAATAATATTTACTATACAATTTCTTTTTATCAACATATTCGCGTTACACTTTTATGCGAATAATAAAATCTGTTTACTATTTACTTATATATATATTTTTTTTTTCGGAAAATTTTTTTTTTACTACTAAAGGATGATATTTCGATCACGTGTTAGGAATTTGATCATGTTAAAAGAAATATTGCGAGATTGTAATATTTATTTACGTTTTTCGGTCTCCTATAGGTTATATAGGTAATATAAAATTATACCTATATACCTATAGGTCAATTTTTTACATAAAATTTGGATCTAGATGTTGATGCCGTATTTGTGTGTGTGTCGTTTGGTATTCAGTCACATTGCTATGTGATACTTTTATAATGGATAAATGAGTACTGATTTTAAACAGTTATAAATTCGTATGACATAAGATGAGCTGAAATAATTTTATACTATATTCATTCAAAATTAATTATTAAAAAAAATTATATTTTAGAGGATTTTTAAATTACAAAAAAGTGGCATATTATTAATAATGTTGTAGAATATATAAATTACTTGCATGGAATAAATATACTATTCTACGATATAACCTATTACTTAAAATGTCTTCCATCCATCTGCTTTCCCTACCTCTTTGGTTATTTATTACAAGTTGTAATTATTTAAAATGAATAATTGTTGGAAAAGTAGAGGATTGACATTCAAGATTTCCTAAACTGTCTTTATTTTTATTTAAGGTTGGGAGGGACTGCAGCCAGTATTATTTTGGGTTTAAAAGGATTTTATTTGTTCTTTTTATATACATTTTTGTATTTTTAAGAAGAAGAAAGAATATTTAATTTAAAATAGGTAAAATGTTGGACTCGGATATTGATTTATGACATGCCATAGTTTAAGACTATTTATTACTAAACTAAAAATACTTCAAACTATATTTGTTTGAACATGTCTTATAGTTACTTGTAGCGAATTGTTGAGGATTCAGATGTCAAAGTTATTCTCATGACTTCGAAAAATATAAAAAAAATTGTTTTTCTGTATATGCGTGTTTGTCTGCATGTCATCGTTCTACACACTTCAGATGTCAGTATTTCTTAAGGAAATTCGGCTTGTCACGTTTGAACGCAAAAAGAAAGGCTGAGTTCGTTATTGAGCAAAACCGGAGTGGAGGATTATCCGGACTGTCAAATGCTACAAAAAACATTTTGTCAGTCTAGTTAGCTTAATATTTAATTTAACTTATTGAATCTCAAAAAAACTTTATTCAATAAAAAAAAAAGATAAATTCTAGGAATCGCACAGCGAAATTAATAATTAGGAGTGGTGGTTTATTTGAATTCTGAATTTTAATTTAACGATTTTCAAGCCAAAGAGAATAAATATTAGCCTGCTTTTTTTTCTTTTCTTTTTTTTTTCTTCAAAAAATCAGATTTCGTTATTTAGTGCGGGTCTATACGATTTTGAAGTTTCATATAAAAAATTCATGAATAGGAGGAACCCTATGAGTTTAATCCTATTTGGTTTAGTCATGGAAATGTGAACCTAGGGACAAGACGTCCTCTCTCATCTTCATGATAGCCCTGAAGATGGCTTACAATGTAAGCCGAAACGTTGGCAGATAANAAAAAAAAAAAAAAAAAAAAAAAAAAAAAAAAAAAAAAAAAAAAAAAAAAAAAAAAAAAGGACACCTAAACTCCGAGTATCTTAGGTAAGAGTTTTCAAATGAAATCTCTGATATTCCAAGATGCTATTTGAGCATTGAGTGCACTTTATGACTTAACGTGGGATCCTGTATAGATAATTGTCCTACTTCATGGTCATGAAAAAAGATGAATGGGTAATGTTAAGGCGATAGTAGACTTTATAACAGAATTTATTAGGATAATTTTTTTAAAATACATACTTAGTATTTATAGTATTTTTACTAGTTACCTTGAGAAGAAATAATATTCATGTTGGTAGTTATTTCAAGTCAAACTTTTAATATTTAGTGGGCTGTAAAGCTTTTAGGTGTTTCCCTCAAGGGAAATGTAATTAGTTCTTGCGACGAAATGAATTTCGAGAAGTTTGTTTGATGTTCACCAATCCAAGCCACTGGCATCATTCTTAGTCTATAGAAATTTATTTCAGCATTTGAAATTCTTCCTTCAGACCACTTGAGGAATGCATCTACTGAGGGTTGGGTTTCTGTAAGACCAAATTAAAATTATTTTGAAGTTTAAGATTAGAATTTTTAAAGCGCATTCGATATAAAATGTGATTTCCTACATTATATGTTATGGAGATTTTTTTTTCTCGAAAAACCTATAATTAGAAAATAATATAACATTATAGCCTCTCACTATTTCTCTAGTTGGTTAGAATTTTCCTTTCTTTTCTTTCATCTCTAATGGTGACAAAGTACACAGTATACGAAATAAGAATAGGTGTAGTTTACCGCTGTTTCTTTATGAAAAAAACTTTTTGTTGTTATCCCAGCAACCATTGTTAGAACACCCAATTCGGGACTCTTTCCCTTTGTTATGCCCATAGCCCTGAAGAAGCCCCGTAGACATTCAGGCCGAAACGATGACAAAATATAAATCAATATTAAATATTTTATTTGGTTGTGGTATTTTATCCCACGTAAATTTTAAACAATTAATGAGGGGGAATAGAATAAAAAAATCTATCCGTCCCAGTCAGGAATCGAACCTGGATCTCCTGCTATACCAGGTCCTGGTAGCATAACTGGTAAATGCACCGGCCCGGATAGCAGGAGATCCAGGTTCGATTCCTGACTGGGACAGATAGATTTTTTTATTCTATTCCCCCTCATTAATTGTTTATAAATCAATATTGGTTTACCAATTTGTTTTTCTTTGACCGAACCCCAACTAAAATCATCTTAGAATAATATCTACGGTCAACAAAAACTCTCCTATGAGTTTAAGAACTGTGGCGGGACTTTTTATCGTTTCACGAAGTGGAAGATCTTGGACAGACGATCATTTTCCCTGGGCTAAGGCTGGAAGACACCGTACTCCTGGAGAACGTACGGTAAGTACGTACACATATTTTAAGGGGTGATCCCGTTTGATTTATCACTTCCCCATTAGTTCCACCAACTCCACCTAATAATATTCCAGATTTATGGAAAAGATACATCTATTTACTGTAGGGAGACGGGGAGGGAGTTTAGAGGTAACCCTGTGTCTCAATGAGACTTAAACGCTTGTATCTAATATCTTGTTCGAAACATAACATTTTTTTATGTTCCTCCTATTTAGGTGCGAAAAAAAAAATCATGTTAGGCGTTTTTCTAATAGTTTGCCAGATTACTCATTTTTTAAAAGTTTTAAATTACTGAAAAAAATACGTTTTATAAAATTTAAAATCCTTAAGAAAAATTTGCCAATTTTATAGGCAATACGTGACTGTTTTTTTCTTGTTTAAATAAGGCGTGCTGAACGAATTCTTTAAGGATATAATTACTGTAATTAATAGCACGTTATCAGCATCGTATTAAGATTCTGAATTTTTCTCATTAAAAAAAGAGGAAAAAAAATAGGTGTGTTTTATTCAAAAAATGCTCTGCTGTTTTCATATCCACAGATATTATGTGTGTAATTAACCACAATTATATGTGTTAGCATGGAACCAACTTCATACTCTATGGCTTAAACATGTTATTGTTTTAAAATAATTATAATATGGACGTGTTTCGTTGTGCAGTGATGGACAAATTAATTATCATTACTGATAATTTCGAGTGCCGAGTGTCAAGCGCTCCCCGAAGTTAATTGTTATCTTCAGTATTTACTTTATTTTGTCTCTCATTAGTTTTTGATTTTTGGGAGGAGTACTTCAAATTTGTGTATATATTGGAGAGTTGTCTATAAGTAGCTGACGAAAATCTGCTGGATTGTAAGTTTTCCCTCTAGGTTGTACTAAATACAATGGTAATTGTTATTATTTTCTTATCGTATTACTATAAGAAATACATATTTGTTTGATCTCTTTACATTGGAAGTTTTGAAAAATGAGTAATTCTCTGTTTATTTTTAATACAAGAATGTTTATAATTTAATTATAGGCATTCATTTAAAATAATTTTCCAATAAAACCAATTCCCCTTTTATTTAAACCAATGAAATCAAAACCTCATTACGAGAGCTTCTGCACATTGTAAAAAAAAAAGTAATGTAAATTCCAATTTTAGTTCATAAAACATAAATTGACAAAACAATATATTAATGTAAATAAAACAGAGTTTAATATATTAACATACGTTTTAAGTATAAATATTTTAGATATGTTCTAAAACTCCGAATTACTTGTCACATAATGAACTTTGTTAATTTTGTCATTATTATTACTTTCTTTCATACTTTCTTGAATTATATAAATATGTTTTGTTAGTATTTTCACAAGTGTGCCTTGTAATAATTTTGAAAAATGTTGGCTAGTTTATGATAACAGGAATAAATATACTATTCTACGATATAACCTATTACTTAAAATGTCTTCCATCCATCTGCTTTCCCTACCNATGATTATTACTTTATTAAATATTATGTTGAATACTTTTTTTTTATTCCGCATCTTCTGCTAGTGGTCATTAGTCATTTATGTAGAATAATTAATTTTACTAATAGGAGTATAGTTACAAAATCTGATTATGGCATTGAAATTGATAAATCATTTAAAAAACCGATAGTTTAAATTAAAAAAATATTTGTAAAAGCAAACAAAAAAAAAAAAAAAAAAATTAACTCCATTTATCAGTACATAATCCATGGCTCGAAGTGATATGTCACACTACAGATTTCGTTATATAAAATAGTTATTATTTTGTTTTTGAGATTAACTGTGTTATTTTTAGAGTGAATGGGAGAAAGTGACAGTGATTTGAAAACAGTAATTTACACCTCAAGAATATCCTCTTCTCAACAAAAGGTGATCGACTTCACATCTCTATTGTGCTATGAGCCGTTTTAAGTGTTACATGAATCTTAAATAGTTTTACAAATAAATAAAAATAAATAAAATCATGGTGAAATAGAACCATGATGCTCTCTATTTATCTTTTTATTTATTACTCTGTATCTAAAAATATAGTGGAAATGATTAGGGTTCTGCCGGAAGTTGATAAAGGAACTGTAATCGTAATTTCAATAGTATTTGCTAAGTCATGTATCTATTCATCTTCTTTTTTTTATTGAATATCCTAAATCAAATGTAGTTTTGAAGTTGTGCCGATTTAAAAAAATAAAAATTTCTTCTAATCTTCATCGACACAGCTAAGTTTGTCTAAAAAATGAGAGTCATTCAAATATATATATATATATAGGTTATAGCAGATGGAGCTCACGTTTGGGGTGTCAAAAAATAAATTAGAATTAAATAGGTCCAGTGACAATACATATAATGACTAAACTACCCCGATCTACTCCTGATTATGTACTACACCAGGATAGAGGAATAGAGGAAATTTATACTCTTACCATTTGGGTGCTTATCAAAATATATTAATAATGTATTAAATTTATCGCACTATTTCCTAACATTAAAAGTAGCAGAGGAAATATTTAGGAGTCAGATTTTCTGATGGGATGACTGGAGAGATCTGGTGCTAAGTCTGGCCAAATGTTGGAAGGTGTTCTACGGTTAAGCAATGGGCTTGAGTAGATAGAACCACCACTGCGCTTCGCACAGAAGACAATTCCAGGAGAAAACAAGCGGATCGCATCATCACCTGTGAAGACCTTGAGCCTTCTAGTCCGTCCTACGTCAACTATGAGCATCATAATAAGAACACGTAACGAATCGCTCTGCCTTTCAGTGTGGTGGCCTGAGGAGATGAAGACGCCCTTATCTCTGCGCGACATGGCGATGTGGTAAATCTCGCATTTGAAGAATTCAGAAGGAATGTGTCCATACCGACTGCAGAGAATACGAGAAAACTGGTCATTACCCTACTCCTATTTGTCAAAGGTATTTAATTGTCGATCCACATTAATATGTAATATAATATAATGTATTAATATCCACATAATTTTCAATTATTAGATTTTTTTTTGTTGGTATTCGTTCAAGGTGGATCCAAAAAAATACAAATTTAAAAAAAAATGTATTAGACCATGAAAATGTGATAAAAGTTTGACCAGTCATGAAAATGTGATCTTAGGGGCACGAGGTCCCCTCTCGCCTTCATGATAACACTGAATATGGCTTACAATGTAAGCCAAAAGTTGGCAGATAATATAAAAAAAATACATATTTAAAATTTCTATTTTTTTGGACTTACCTTGACCCCAAATTAAAAAAAACATCTAAGAATAATATCTACAAAAAGTCCGTGTGGAAATAATTATATATTTTAATATAATAAACNAAAACCATATTGGTTCACCAATATATTTTAATATAATAAACTTGGGATTTTAAATTTATAATAATAATTACTTAAGCAGCAAATAATATATATCCATCTTCAAGATGTAACTTATGCTGATGGACTCGTCTATGCTTATTGTAAATCAATTATTATTTCAAGAGTATTTTGTTCATTTACAGGGAGTAATCAAATTCCTGCGAAATTCGGTGACTTTTATAAAATCAACTAAATGTATAAGTTGACCGGACTGTTTCCAACTCCCTCACTTGATGATGGTATACCAGATGCTGTCCGTTTTGTAACACGTTCTCTCAAAGCTCTACAGTCCCCGTCGGATTCACAGATGAGACAGTAATTGTATAGCTGTGTCCACATAGCATTCCTGCCTTCTTTTGAATGCCATTTTTATTGAAGCCAACAGCCGCTGTATATATATATACAGGAGTTCGCAGCGGGTATGTTTTTCCTCTTTAGTCGTAGCTCTCTGGCATGCCACGCCCGCGCGTCCGCTCCCTGGCTCCCCGCGGCGCTGGCAGCGGCCTCTCGCGGAGACCCGCTATTGTCCCCGGTCTCCCACTATTCCAGACCCTTCATTCAAATTTTTCATATTCAATAACATTTACTCCGCCAGAGATCGCCTTTGTGTTCCTCCCCCTGGCGGTGACATGTCTACCCCTGGCCCGTGCCCCCGTTCGCGTTGGGCGGCTCACGAACCCACGTCTCTCTAAAGAGCGCGCGCCTACAACGAAATCGCACTCGGTGTCTATCTTGGGTCTACACGTACCATGTCGCAATTAAAATCGATGAGTGTTTTGGTCCTTACACTTCTGCTATTCTGTCGGTCTAATGACCCTCTCACCCTAACCCTCTCATAATAATAATTAATCACAAGTCAAATCTTAGAAGTAATAGAAAGATTGAACTTCTGTACTTGTAAACTACAATTGTCCACTTACAAATAATACATGTAAGGTAACATCCTAGATTATAAGTGTGAAAACTATCATTAACCTGAATGGTAGGAAAATCAGACATCAGTAGTTGTGTCTGGTGAGCAGTTTCCTCTTTTAATTTCTAATAGATCAGTGTAAATACAATAGAGATAATACAGTATTAAATATAATAGTGTTATTTAAAGGTTTTTCATATTGTAGATATTAAACGTTAGTAAAATTAATTTTTCCAATAATTTTGTTTCACAAATTTTATCTAATAACTGTAGTTATAATATAGCAAATATTCGTGTAGTCGAACACACTTTTAGTTATTCCTCTAATATCTCCTTCCCTTTAATTCGAGTTTAGCTAAGAGAGAATAAATAGATAATTTGGAGTACATTTTTAAAATAAGTGGGGTCCACTTCTCGAAGTAATTCCAATAATTTGGTTTCAGAAACCAAAATGATCTTCTGGAATACCAAAA
This sequence comes from Oncopeltus fasciatus, assembly GCA_000696205.2. NCBI lineage: Eukaryota > Metazoa > Arthropoda > Insecta > Hemiptera > Lygaeidae > Oncopeltus > Oncopeltus fasciatus. The sequence goes on along the minus strand of KZ807789.1, from coordinate 195,167 downwards.
TGAAAAATTATTGTGAAGTACTAGTTTATGATTAGCTGTAAAATGTGATTTACTGCATTTTATGTTATGCGGTTTATTTTTCTCTAAAAATATTCATTAAGAAAATACTTTAACAATATATTTTGAAGGATTGAATAGCCCCTCACTATGTCTCTAGTTGGTTACCTCGGTACATGCAAGTGCATAGAGATTGCACAGAATACAGATGTGATCCCACGGCACATTTACATATGTCAGATGACTTTGCCCCAATAACAGCACGAGAGCTGTTATGGTCTCTCCAGAGAAGACACCCCTGACGGAGAGTTAGCGTCACTCGGCGCGCGAAAGGAGGATAGAGATCTTCCAGAGGTGTATCGGGCCCCTGGAGCTGGAAGCCCTGAACCGAGTCGCTCGCACGCCAATCTAACAGTACACACTAAGTTAATTACCGCTAAAACTGGAGCGTGCCCAGAGATCCCTATATAGATCTACACACTACACTCTCCAACTCTTCTTCTTCTTCTTTTTCTGCTCCTTCCTGTCTTCTACATGTTCTCATCTTTCTTAACTTAATAAAGAACAAAGAGATAGGTATCGTAAAACATATTTTTTAACTTGTAAGAACTTTTAGAGGACGTTCGAAGGATAATTCTTCCTAACGAGTCTTTCAAGATCAAGGATGGTTGTCTTTTAAGGCTCAGAAGTTATTGATACCAGAGTCGTCAGAATCACTAACTTTACCAGGTTTATCTGGCTTGCTGTGGAACCTGGTAATGAATGCCACGGCTATAGGTTACCAAACTACTTGTTGTAGGAACCCGAAATATCTTACAAGAACCAGCCAGGCTAAGGTTTTGTTTATGATAAGACTCTTTCGTCTAGTGATATCTTTCAGCGAAATAGAAATTAATTTTCCAAATGTCTTGAAAATATTATTTGCTGTTTATACTGATTCTCATTGGAGTAATAATAATTACACATGAACTCCCTCTCAACATATTTTTATATTAATAGGTTTTTTTTTTCGACACTGAATGTCTAATTTTGGCAAAATTTCGTTATTGATTTATGCTGGAGAAATTTTTCAGAGTTTCGGCCAGGGTCAGAAATAAAATACTCCAAAATTATTGTGTTATTATTTTATTATTGCCAACGTATCGACTTAACATATAAGACAATTTACAGACAGAAATGTGCTATGATATTAAGATTATGTATATCTTTTTCTATCATGTAACATACCTGTTCATTCCAATCTATATTTTTATAAGTGTAATATTGTTTTTTATATTTCAGCCCTGATGATGATGACTTACATGTTAAGTCGAAACATTGTCAATAATAAAATAATAACCCAAAAGTATTGGAGTATTTTATTTTTCTAAGGCTAGCTGAAACCCTGATTATTTTCTCGAGCATAATACTTGACGGCCAACGAACCTCCAACCATGTTATTGATTTAAGCTAAGCACTTTCGAGATATTTAATTCTCGTCTTTGGAATATCCCAGGAAGAGAAAGACGCCTCTTTGTAGTGTTAAAAGTTAAGTTAATAACGAGAGTCGTTTAAATTGCTTGATAATGTCAGCTCCTTCGAGCATAAGACGATGTATTCGGTTAGACTCTCAACACTAGTGCTGGGAATTTAATAACTTGTCAGGCTGTCCCGGTGGTGTAAATGGAAAACGTGCATGCCCGGATAGCAGGAGATTTAGGTTCGAGCCCTGGCTGGGACAGTTAGGTTTATTATTATGTCCCTTGTATTTAATCGTTTAAAATTTTTGCGGGATAAAATACCACAATAAAAAAAAATTCACTAAAGTTTAGAATATTCAAAAGGAGAGTAGTTGACCGTAGATATTATTCTAAGATGATTTTAGTTGGGGTTCGGTCAAGGTAGATCCAAAAAACACAAATTCAAAAAATGTATTTTTTTAATAAAGGATTATCTGCCAACGTTTCGGCTTACATTGTAAGCCATCTTCAGGGCTATCATGAAGATGAGAGAGGACGTCCTGTCCCTAAGTTCACATTTCCATGACTGNTTGGGCTCTTTCTTATTTGTCGTTTGTTAACTCTTTTTTTTTATTTTTTTTTGTATGAATGAAATTCTAATTTTATGAATGAGATTTACAGATATTCATATTAAAACATGTCGGTAACTATTTTGTAAGTGCGGTAGTTAGCACCTTAGTTATTGATTTTTTGTTAGATGATGTGTTGAGATTTTACAATTGATATTCTGCTCCCTTTTGAAGTTATGCAGGCATGAACTCCCATTGTGTCTAGCCATTTAGTTACAAGACATACAATGCTGCTAATGTAGAGATTCATGAGTATAATTTACCAAGAAGCATATAGGACTTAGACTTTTGGCTTCCAAACGAGGTTTTCCTCTCTGAGACGGACTCCTTGTAGCGACACAATCAGACAAACGGATCGGATTAATGACTTGTTTGTCCAATCTCGGGTGCGGGAAGGCGGAACAAAGCTCTACACATAATGGAGGTACGAGGGCGGTCAAGAGAGCGTCTCAGTGCCTGCTATTCCAAATAGACGGGCACGCACACACACACACACACACACGGGCGAATGCTAATGTTATTTCGGGCGAGAGGAGACAGAGCGCTGGCGAGATTTATAGTTGTCTGCCGAGTCCCTGGGCCCCGTCTGAAAGTGGCTGGATCCAGCAAGTAGAACATCTACTTCTCCAAGTTCGCTCAAGATAACCTCCATGGGAACCGTTCTCTGCCTGCCTCTCCTATTGGTAGTTACAATCCCTCGGGATTTACTGATATTCAAATTAAAGGTGACTTTCTCCGCAAGTGAATCTAACTGTGTAGTTTTGGGATATCTAAATTTACATCTCGAAGGAAATTATCATCATTAATCCTAAATAAAATTAATTTAAAACTATTAATCGGTCTTCAAAAATATACTGTGTGCATAAGCTTACTCACTTGCCTGATATACAAAAACTAGTAGGTTACTGTTGAAGTTCGAACAAGGAATTCTGTGTGTCCCATTCGAATGAGGGTAAATGTTGCAGGTTTTTCTCCCTTAGATTAGTTTAGAAAACCTGTACAATTTTTTGAGTATTTATCTTTTCCAATAAGACATATACCACAAAAGCAATAGAAGTTTGTACACACGGCGGACAAATAGAAAAAAAAAAAAAGGGAAAAGAACAAATTGTTACATCCGTAGGTTAGTCTGGAGGCCTAGCAGCCAGCGATCGCGAGCCGCAACACGCACAATACGCCTTCAAAGAACGACTCGAGGGTGGAGTGGACCTCAAAAGGGTTGGGGTTTTGAAAAAAAGGTTGCACCCAGCGGGGTTCCGTGGAGGGCTCAAAGGGTTCTGAGAGCTCCGCATTCAGCTCCCACCGGCCGCACACCCCTGTAAAATAACACCCCTCAGTTATTCATACTTTTAGTATTTGTTGTTAATGTGTTGTTGCTGTTGTTCAGACCCCAGTCCAGCCCTCGAGGGAGTTATCCTGCTTGCGTCTCTGAAACTGACGTTATGATAACTTCAGCGAACCTATGATTAGACAATGAAAGAATGTTGAACTGTAGTTTTTAATATTTGATTAGTGAAATAGTTTGTATTAATCTTTTTATTTTCTTATCAGAGCTCGTTTGACGAGAGTCATGGAGTGCACTTATCTCTTGCATTCATGCACTCATAGCGTGCACTTAACTGTTCCATTTATGCAACTTTGGCACTTATCTCTGCGATTTTGGCTGAACTGAATATCGTGATATTCTTCTGTCTTCTGTGTTTCTGCAATACCTGACCCACACTTAGAACTAGGCAGTTGGATAGCCAAGGGAATCTAATCCATTTATTAAAGTTTATAATGCTCTCGTGAGTGAGTGTATAATCGAATTAAATTTAAAAATTAATATTATTTTACAAAAAAATAAACTTTGTTTTGTTGTAAAAAAAAAAAAATAAATCAAGGCAATATTACGGAAGATTCTAAGCCATTTGTAATTTGTTTAAATGTCTTGATTAATTTGTTTTGATTACGATGATTCAGTTTCTAGGACAGTGTAACCTAAGAGTTGAAAATTTTATAGCTTAAAATTATAATTAAAAATCGTTTTTAGCTGTGGGGGGGGGGGGGGTCATTGGGAAGACTTATTAATTTTAGTAGTTTTCCACCAAAGTGGTATGTTACTATTTTAAAAATCGTTGGAACACTTTTTCCTTGACATAATCCAGATCATACTTTACCACCTAGAATTTTTGAGCTAAGGCGTTATGTTTAATTCGGCGGCATTTATGGAGTATTTTTGGCCCAAATTGAAGAAAATATATCTGATAACTACATTAATTGATAAAAATTACTGAAAAATTACTGACTTTGACAATACTCTGAAGCGAATTATTTCATGAGTTCTGTCTAATGAAAGAAGAAATAATCTTCATTACCAGGTATGCAAGTTTAAAATGTCGTTTTAATTCCAATAGAATGCGCTCTTAGCCTATTGAAGGATTTGTTTATCTCTAAACGCTATTTTGTTTGTTAGTCATTTGTTTACAAAAGTCAGTTGTTTTTAAGTCGTTTACGTGGACGTATCATACCTTTCTTTGGTGTTAAAAATGTCTAATTTTAAGCCAAATAAAGAGCATTTGCGGCATGTCATGATTTTCTTATTTAATCAAAAGAAAAAGGCATCTGAATGTCATCGAATTTTTGTTGAGACTTATGGCGATCTTGCTCCAACCGTCAAGACATGTGAACGTTGGTTTCAACGTTTCAAACGTGGTGATTTTGATGTTACTGATCAAAAACGAGAAAATCGACCAAATCGACTACGAGCTTCTCAAGCCCGGCGAAACAGTCAATACCGAGCGCTACCGACAACAAATGATCAATTTGAGTCACGCATTGATCGAAAAACGCCCAGAATGGGCTCACAGGCACGCCAAAGTCATTCTTCAGCATGATAACGCTCCTGCACATTCAGCCAGATTGACTAAGGAAACGATTTCTTCGCTTGGTTGGGAACTCCTACCCCACCCGCCGTATTCACCTGACCTGGCGCCTTCTGATTATCACCTCTTCTCATCGATGGGACACTCATTGGCGGAGCAACACTTCAACAATTTCGAAAACGTACGAAAATGGCTCGATGAATGGATTTCAAATAAAGATGAAGCATTCTTTTGGAATGGTATCCATATATTGCCCGAGAGATGGACAAAATGTGTAGAAAGCGAGGGCCAGTACTTTGAATAAAATATATTATACTTTTTTTTAAATTACTGTGTATATATTTTAAGAAATAAACGACATTTTAAACTTGCATTCCTGGTATACTTTTTATCTCTTTCATAAAAAGTATAATGTAGATTATAAATTAGTGTAAATTTACAATTCGATTAAGTAAGAATTTATTTTTCTCGAAGCTTTGTTTACAGAGGTGACATCTTTCTTTTAAATATTGTATAGCTAATTTATTTTTTCTTCTTTAAGTTTAGTAAGTTTTTGCTGAGTAAAAAGTAAAACTACACTCTCCACTTGCCTTATGAATGTTTTTTCATTCACTCCACTTAAAACAAATTAATTTTACATTTACCGAGTAGCAGGCCTTTTAAGTTCATTCATTCATTCAATGGCCTTATTGAGAGCCGGTCAGATTTCCTGAAAGAGAGATCCATTAATTAAGCTCTCTCCTGTTCAGGCTACAACATAACTCCAAAGAGGTAGGAGAGGGAGAGCAAGTAATGTGGAATGCACAACTAATGACGTCACTGCAGTGGAATCCAACCGATCGAGACTGAATCAATCGAGACGTCAATTTAGTGGTGGTTAGTTTCCTCAGGATTAATTGCCACTCGTTGGGCTCTTTCTTATTTGTCGTTTGTTAACTCTTTTTTTTTATTTTTTTTTGTATGAATGAAATTCTAATTTTATGAATGAGATTTACAGATATTCATATTAAAACATGTCGGTAACTATTTTGTAAGTGCGGTAGTTAGCACCTTAGTTATTGATTTTTTGTTAGATGATGTGTTGAGATTTTACAATTGATATTCTGCTCCCTTTTGAAGTTATGCAGGCATGAACTCCCATTGTGTCTAGCCATTTAGTTACAAGACATACAATGCTGCTAATGTAGAGATTCATGAGTATAATTTACCAAGAAGCATATAGGACTTAGACTTTTGGCTTCCAAACGAGGTTTTCCTCTCTGAGACGGACTCCTTGTAGCGACACAATCAGACAAACGGATCGGATTAATGACTTGTTTGTCCAATCTCGGGTGCGGGAAGGCGGAACAAAGCTCTACACATAATGGAGGTACGAGGGCGGTCAAGAGAGCGTCTCAGTGCCTGCTATTCCAAATAGACGGGCACGCACACACACACACACACACACGGGCGAATGCTAATGTTATTTCGGGCGAGAGGAGACAGAGCGCTGGCGAGATTTATAGTTGTCTGCCGAGTCCCTGGGCCCCGTCTGAAAGTGGCTGGATCCAGCAAGTAGAACATCTACTTCTCCAAGTTCGCTCAAGATAACCTCCATGGGAACCGTTCTCTGCCTGCCTCTCCTATTGGTAGTTACAATCCCTCGGGATTTACTGATATTCAAATTAAAGGTGACTTTCTCCGCAAGTGAATCTAACTGTGTAGTTTTGGGATATCTAAATTTACATCTCGAAGGAAATTATCATCATTAATCCTAAATAAAATTAATTTAAAACTATTAATCGGTCTTCAAAAATATACTGTGTGCATAAGCTTACTCACTTGCCTGATATACAAAAACTAGTAGGTTACTGTTGAAGTTCGAACAAGGAATTCTGTGTGTCCCATTCGAATGAGGGTAAATGTTGCAGGTTTTTCTCCCTTAGATTAGTTTAGAAAACCTGTACAATTTTTTGAGTATTTATCTTTTCCAATAAGACATATACCACAAAAGCAATAGAAGTTTGTACACACGGCGGACAAATAGAAAAAAAAAAAAAGGGAAAAGAACAAATTGTTACATCCGTAGGTTAGTCTGGAGGCCTAGCAGCCAGCGATCGCGAGCCGCAACACGCACAATACGCCTTCAAAGAACGACTCGAGGGTGGAGTGGACCTCAAAAGGGTTGGGGTTTTGAAAAAAAGGTTGCACCCAGCGGGGTTCCGTGGAGGGCTCAAAGGGTTCTGAGAGCTCCGCATTCAGCTCCCACCGGCCGCACACCCCTGTAAAATAACACCCCTCAGTTATTCATACTTTTAGTATTTGTTGTTAATGTGTTGTTGCTGTTGTTCAGACCCCAGTCCAGCCCTCGAGGGAGTTATCCTGCTTGCGTCTCTGAAACTGACGTTATGATAACTTCAGCGAACCTATGATTAGACAATGAAAGAATGTTGAACTGTAGTTTTTAATATTTGATTAGTGAAATAGTTTGTATTAATCTTTTTATTTTCTTATCAGAGCTCGTTTGACGAGAGTCATGGAGTGCACTTATCTCTTGCATTCATGCACTCATAGCGTGCACTTAACTGTTCCATTTATGCAACTTTGGCACTTATCTCTGCGATTTTGGCTGAACTGAATATCGTGATATTCTTCTGTCTTCTGTGTTTCTGCAATACCTGACCCACACTTAGAACTAGGCAGTTGGATAGCCAAGGGAATCTAATCCATTTATTAAAGTTTATAATGCTCTCGTGAGTGAGTGTATAATGATCTCGTGAGTGTATAATGATCTCGATTGCTGGAATCTCGTAATTGTAATTTTCCGAAAGGACCAGTCTACACAGTACTGTAGATTGATTTCTTTTATCATATGCTGATGAGAAGACGTTTTATCCATAATCAAGTTTCAACGATTTGAATTTAACTATGATTATAAAAATGTTTTACACACTTGTCAAATAATATCATATCCTCTTTATTGTTATTCCAGCTTACTTAGTAAGGGTTCATTAGAGTATCCAGGATATCTCCAGTGCCTAAGAGTTATGTCCAAGCATCCCAGGCTATCGTGCACTACTATGTCCGTCATGCCTTGAAGGTTCTTAGGAAGAAAGTTAACGGTGAAGGTCCGAGTCGTGAGCCATCTTTGGGGGAAGACATGCTTCTCATAGTCGGGTCACGATGGCGCTAAGAAGAGCAAGCAATCCCCTATTGGCTACAGTAATATGAACATACTCTACTAGTTCTCGTTATTCATCTGTTGCTTTCATTGTTTGATTGATTTATCATATAAATATAATATAATTTAACAATAAAATAATATGGTATCATATAATTATATCCGTAATATAGTCTATTTTATAATGATCAATACATTTAATCTTTTTCATTTGAAAACATGAAAGTAATGTTATATTTACTTTAGGGTAGTGTGACATTATAGTAAGTTTTTTTTTTTAATATTCGACGGCCAACCAACCTCCAACCATGTAAGTGTTTAATATAAAATACATTTCAATATCTCAGTTTTGACTAGCCAGAATGATTTTCTTCTCACTATGCCTTAGGACTACGGAACATCTTTCATTATGTCATGGCGGTCTCCAAATTGACCTGTTTAATTTCCCAGTGGACTGATAGGCTAATGCCGGTTATTAGACAGGCAGACTGGGAAGGTCTGAAAACAAGCCACGCGTTTAAGTATTATTAACACTGCAATTTGCCTACACTTTTAGAAATAATACTTAAAATTCAACGGGTGTTCCTTGGCATAAATACGCCCGGTACTTGATACGTATCAGTCCTCACTGCTCTGCATTCTAACACGGTATGGTTACTCTTATAGCCATTGCTCGTACGCAGTATTTAACAAGTACTTGTTCATATCTGCTATTGTTAATATATATATATATAT